>NW_019104632.1:530087-569390 GCF_001995035.1 Momordica charantia
TTTCTACTTGATGTGGAAAGTCAAATTGAGGGAAAATAATTAAAATTGAAGATCGTGCAATGGTAGGTTTTTTAACGTAATTTTAAGATGTGATCTTATTTTTTATTTTGAGTTTGCTGGAGTTTTATTAATTTAGAAAATGAAAGGAGAGATTTTAAGGAAGAAAAAAAATCATGAACAAATTTGATTTAAATTTCAAATTTGAATATGATTGGACTCAAATTAAGGAGAATGAGATTCTATTTTCCTTAATTCTAATTTTCAAATTTTTAATTAAAAAAAAATTAAAAATCTTTAATATTATTTGTTAATCATTTTGAATTTGTATTTGACCCAACATTTTATTTATTTATATTTAATTTTGTTTATGTTTTCCGATAAATTAACCAAATTTTATTAATAATTAATTCAATAATTTATGAAATTTATTCAATAATTATTCATTCTATAAATAGATTTTAAGTAATTAAATTAAGTTAGCAATTCAATTCTCTCTCTTCCCTCTCTTGCTCTCTCCCGTTCTTCCCTCTCTCCCTCATCTCTCGCTCTCTCCCGTTCTTCCCTCTCCCCCTCTGTCTTCCAGGCGTTTGGTGATATTCTTCTTCGACGGTGGGTCTCAAGTTTGCGCCAGCAACATCTCCTCCCTCGTCATCGTCTTCTTTGAGATTTACTAAATATTTTGAAAAATCTAAACTTCTCAACTGGGATTTTGAGAAAAAGATAAATGAAAATCAAGGAGGTGGGAGGGAAGAAGAAAATTATGAAAAGAGAGGGAGGGAATAAGAAAGTGACATATTCCGTATAATTTTAGAGAAGAAGAATGGGGGAGGGGCACGAGGAAGAAAGATAGAGAGAGAAGTTGATCTTGAAGAATGAGAAAGAGAAAAATGAGGAGAAGAATAAACACATAATTTCACAAATATCATCAAATGCCTAGAAAACTTATATTTTGAAAAAGGTGATTAAAAAACTAAAAAAACCTGTGAAAAACGCTTTTTTTCCAAATTTCCCCAATATATTTTAGACACAAAAGGATGTAGTTCAAATAATTCAATTTGAGTAGAGTGCATAAATGTTCAATCCTCCAACTCAATTTTTATTATATTAAAAAATTAATTAATTTTATAGGATGTATGGGATAACCTTACCATTTCTAGTTTTGAAGAACTATAAACATTCTAACTATTCCTATTTCTTATTTTCAAGAAACATTTTTTAATTGTGTATACATTTTAAAAATAACAAATCCAAATTTCATTGTTTTTTTTTGTTCATAGCTTTTTCATTTAAGTTAAATAAAAACATTATGTTGTACTTATAAAATACATAATAATAAAACAAATAGCTAACATAAAAAATTTGAATACTTAATATTAATTTTCACATAAATTTTGTATTTTTCTAATTAAAAAATTTGAAAAAACACGAACYAAAAATTAATTACCAAACATATATTTTTTCGTAATTCTATTTTTTATTATATATATAACTTATTTTTTTAACAAGTAAATTATGTACTTCATTCAACTAATTTCAAGTTTAGAATCGCATGTCGTGTTTGCTGACTCTAAAGATCCATCAAAATCTACCGCTCATTGGTTGGAAAAACTCATAATAGGAGAAATGGAAACCACTTTTTTTGAACTTATGTTTTCGAAAATAGATTGCGATTGTCTAATCAAATTGATCGAGTCATGTAGGAATAAAGTTCAAGTCTACTAGTCCGTTGATCGCACACTTGAACGGCCATAATCTTTTCTATTAAATTTGGGTCAAATCCATGAACACTTTTGACAGRATGCAACAATAGATGCACCTAGTATTTTGAATTATAAGGGAGGCAGCCCGCCTCCTCCTATCGACGGAATAYCCCCTAAGGTGATAATCTTGCTGCTCTCATTGACGCAATCCATATTTGCAGAGGCGATAATTTTATTGCTCCCGCAGACGAAATCCCTCTCCGCAAAGGCGATAATGATAATGTCATTGTTCCTGCTGACGAAATCTCTCTATGCGAAGGTGACAATCTTGCTGCTCTCGTAAATAAATATATTTGGATATTTTTTCATACTATATATATTTAACAAGAAATTTAGGTACTCCATTCGACTAGTTTCGGGTTTAAAATCACAGGGTCGACATGGTGACCCTAAAGAAATGAGTTCAACCATTTAAGGATTTTCTTTTGCAACACTCCATCAAAATCTGTGTCTCATTACTTGGAAAACTGATAGAAGAGAAAAAATGGAAACCACATTTTTCATATTTCTGAAAATGGATTGCTAGTACCTAAAATGTGGTTCAGTGGATAAATTTATTTTAAAGTTTTAGTAAAAATGACTTAAATAATTATCTTTGATGCAAAACTACTCAATTAAAACAGAAATATCAAAAACCTTTAGAAACAAAATTACATGAACCAAACTAACATAGAATCAATACATTTTAGACTTGAAAATATTATTCAAGCAATTTCAATATATTTTAGACTTGAAAATATTTTTCAAGCAATTCCATTGGAGTGGAGTCCATATAAAGGTTGAATCCTCCAACTCAATCTTTATTATATTAAAAGAATAATTATTTTTTTAAGGCCTCGATTTCTAGTTTGGAGAAACATAAACATTTGGGTTCATATTTCTTATTTTTAAGAAMCATTTCATATTAATTTTAAAAGTAACAACAAAGATCTAACATAAAAACGTGAGTATTTAATATTTAATATTAATTTTTGCATAAAATTTTGAAAAAACAAGAACCAAAAAATAATTTCCATACATGTTCTTTTTTTTTCTTCTTCTGTAGTTCTATTTTCTTATTAAAAGGAGGGAACGAGATGAAAAATAAAATAAAATAAAAAATAGTAACATTACAATAAACATAATAATCTTTGACAATAAAAAAAAAACATACATCTTTTATTAAAAAAAAATATATTCATCCGAATTTCATGCGAAAGATCTCTCTGAAATGAAAAAACAATAAATTTCAGTCTCTACAAATTCTAGATATCATTTAATATTAAAGAAGACGCGAAGAAGTCCGTGGAAGTTGGAACACATGCATTTTCAGTCGGAATCGAAGTCAAAATCGAGAGCGAGCAAAATCACAATTGCGATGGAAGCAGAACTCGGAGCAGGAGCAACAATGGCGCCACTCTATCTTCTGACGCCAGTTTTCTTCTCAATTTCTCTGCATCTCTTCGAATCGTTTTCATGGAAGCCGAAAAGACTAAGATCGAAGCTCCGGAGACAAGGAATCGACGGTCCTCCGCCCTCTTTTCTCCACGGAAGCCTCTCCGAAATCAAGAACATCCGAGCCCTAACTTCGAGAATCGCAGAGGCCGGATCAATCTCCCACGCCTGGCCTTCGAATCTCTTCCCGCATCTGGAGCAGTGGCGGAATCGATACGGTAATCGAGCGGAATCGGATCCGATTTTTCGATTTCTGATTCGGTTTTTTGCTGAAATTTGGGGATTTTTTGTAGGGCCGATGTTCGTGTGTTCGAGCGGGACGATTCAGTTTCTGTGCGTAACGGAGATGGAGACGGTGAAGGAAATTAGTCTGTGAGTTCGCTGAGTTTGGGGAAGGATCGTGGGCCCTTATTGGGCCTGGGTATTTAGGCCTCGAGCGGCCCAATTTGGGTTCATCAAAGGAAGGTCATTGCTCCTCAACTCTACCTTGACAAAGTTAAGGTAATTTACCAAAGCTTGGTTTATTTTATTCATGTTTCGTATTTAAAAAATGTGTAGATTATAATTTTAGTCTCTGTGGTCGTTAGTTTAAATATTATTTTGATTCATATATTTTAAAAAATATTTATTTTGATCTTTGTATTTTCAATTTTTATTTATTCTGATCTTTGTATTTTCAAAACATCGGTTTTGGTTTCAATACCTTTTTTTTTAAGTGACTAATTTGGTCCTTCCTTGCACAATTTTAACACAAATTTTATACCCAATAGAAATCTTTGAGTACAAAGTTCTGGCTACATTTCAAGAAATTTAGTGGGCGAATTGTCATGTTAAAATTATGATCGGAAAAAATGAGATAAAAATGAAAACGTAGGAACCAAAAGAGTTGTATTTTATAAATATATAGACCAAAATAAAAATTTTGAACGTACATGAACGAAATTGAACCAAAATTGAAAGTATTTGGACATGCTTTGAGAGTACAAAGATCCTAAAGAATCATAGTTGAATATACATAGATTAAAATAATATTTAAATTTTGGTAATATTATTAGAGCTCACTATTTACTCAAAGTCTATGTCCCAGAGCTCACTATTTACTCAAAGTCTATGTCGTTGCAATTCATGTCGGTAGTAAACAACATAAGTTCGAGTTGGAATTCAAKAAATTATATCTTAATGTAAGGGAAAAAAACGATGGAGGACGATCAGAAATCAACATCGATGCTGATTTGAGAGCCTTGTCTACCGATATAATCTCTAAAAAGCCTGTTTCGGAAGCGGTTATTTTGAAGGGAAAGAAATATTCCTAAAACTCAATGCTCTTCAAGTCTTCATGTCCAAAGAGAGCATCAGTGTCCTCGGTTTTAGGTATGGGGTGATGTGAACGATATCCGTAATCGTTTAGGCACAATGTGTTAATCTATTAGAAATTTGAGTCTATGTGTTTATACTTTAGAAACATGATCATGTCTATGAATATTCGTATAAATATATATCGTTTGTTAGAAATTTAATATATCATGTTTTTGATGAGTAATGTGGTACTAAGAACATTCTACGGCGTTGGATTAACTCTTTATCTTTCAGGTACATCCCCACCAAAAACAATAGGGACATATGGAAGTTAGATAAGGAAATCGAGTCGATGGTTTTAAAAGTTGTGAACCAACGAATCGAGCACTCCTCACATGATGAAGATTTACTGCAGATGATCTTAAGGGTGCCGATAGTCTTGACAAAGACGACAAGTCGTTGAATATATCTCGAGACAAGTTTATTGTAGATAACTGCAAGAATATCTACTTTGCTGGTTATGAGACGACTGCAATAACAGCATCATGGTGCTTGATGTTACTGGCAGCGTACCCGGATTGGCAAGCTCGAGCTCATTCTGAGGTGCTTCAATGTTTTCAAGATAGGCCTATCGATGTCGATACCGTTAAGAACATGAAGACTGTATTCCTCCCTTTTATTGCTACTAATGTCAAATTTCTGAATTGTTGGTTTAAAAATCTTGTTAAATCACTAGACTGATGAGGTTTGAAAGACTGAATTAATTACAAGGTTGGTCCATGAAGTTTGAGGATTGCATTTATTGAGCTTTTTTAAATTTTAGTCTAGTGCTTAGTAAGTCCTTAAACTCCTAAGTTCTAACTTATATCTTAAATTTTTCATTGTGTGTCCAATAAATTGTTGTCTTATGAGATAAGATTGAAAGTTTAAGAATCTAAACTGGGATGAAAGATATATTCACTTTTGCTATTTTTATGGTTGCCTACGGCTAACAATGGTGATTCAAGAGACACTAAGGCTCTACACACCTGTAGTTTTCGTCACCAGACAAGCATTGGAAGACATAAGATTAAAGAACATGACAATTCTGAGAGGAACATTCAAATCCCGATCCTAATGCTACAACAGGACTTCGATCTTTGGGGACCCAACGCACGCTCGTTTGATCCACAGAGGTTCGGCAACGGCGTGCTTAGAGCTTGCAAGAATCCGCTAGCTTACATGCCATTCAGGGTCGGATCGTGGGTTTGTGCAGGACAACACTTTGCAATGGTAGAGTTGAAAATGATAGTGAGCCTTATTCTATCAAGATTTGAGCTGTGTGTTTCACCTTGTTAGAAGCATTCCCCTACTTTCAGGTTGGTTGTAGAGCCAGAGAATGGAGTTGTTCTCCATTTAAGGAAGCTCTCTAATTAATGTCTAATGGATAAAATTCTTTTTTAATGTTGTCTTGCGGTCGAAAATCTTAAAAAGTTGAGTTATAATAATAGGGACAATGGAAATGGAATACAATGTGTTATTTAATCCACTGGCCACATATTAATTGAACTTAGACTCGTAATCTTACGTTTGGGAGAGGTGGTTGAGAGTTGAGATTCATAACTAAAAGAGTTTTAAGATTGAGAGATTTAGAATTCCTTTAAAGGTCGTTAACAGACTTATTCGTCAAGGTCTTTACTTGTTACAAAAACTACATAGAGATATTGGTTTCGTATTTAGTAAGAAAACTTCGCTTGCGCTCGGGAGAGGCAGTTGGGATTTGAGAGTTATCGTCCTATAGAATCGATAATTTGTTCAATTTTGATTAATTAAATAATTGGTCTATAGATTCATGATGAAATCTATTCCTTAGGATATGTGGCCCATTGAATTTACATTATTTAATAGTTTATGTTAATTTACCTTAATCATATTACAAAATTCCAATTTGATTTTCTAAATAAAAGAAGGTAAAAGTATTGTGGTACTTGAATGATCTAGAAACTCAATCCAGAGGACGATATCAATATTAACTTACAACTTTATTAAAACTTTACCCGTACACTTGCGATTAGCAATTTTTGTCATAAGTCTGCATGTTGGCCAGCATATCCAGATTTGCGGCTGGCACAAACTTCTTTGTGCTAGCCTTCTTAGCGGCCTCCTCCTCTCCTGGGTAGAGTAGGTAGGCACGCGAGCTAGAATGGGTGGGTAGGTTGTAGGTGAACGGGACTGGTTTTCCCAAAGGGCCGAAGTTAACTTAGGGGCAAGTCTAGAGGCACCCTCTTGGTGAGGATTGGGCCCAATTCTATTTATCTTCAACTCGATTGCTTGAGGTGTGTGATTTGGTGTTCATCATAGTATGACGGGTAGTAATGACTTAAAATGTCATTTCCCACAAATGACGTCAAATGTTTGTGCAACAAAATGAATCAAGGTCCAACTTGATCAGATGTATAAAATCAATTTCACTTGCTACGATCAAACATTCACGCACAACAACAATTTCGACCGCATCTACATTGATGTCATGTGGAATCATCTCCATTAAGGCATGCATAATTTCACCCCATAATTCGAAAAATAACTCCTATTCACCTTTTCTTTGATAACACGAATGACATCATCAGTATTAATTTTAATTTTCACTCTTTTTTTTTTTTTCCTTTTTTAGTTTAAAAAATATCATTTTTTAGAGTTTGAAATCGATGTATTGTAAACCTAACATTAATTTCGAGGTCTATTCTCATCCTTCCCTTAATTTTCCACATTTATTTTTTGGGTAAATTGCAAAAACCACCCCTAAACTATAATAGTTGTTGCAAATACACCCACAAACTTTTAATTGCAAAAATTAAACCCTCCAACTTAAAATAATGGTTTAAATTAAACCTATGTTAGTTAGGTTAACCTTCCGTTAAGTTCTCATCTAAAAAACAAATTGATATTTTAAAAAATAAAATAAAACCCTTCATTAGGTTACATAATCATGCATAACAAACACAATCTTTTCGACAGGGGAGAGAGTTTTCATGATTTCTAGAAGAACACAAACGCAAAATCGATTTTAAACAAGATCACTACTTGAATTCTAGATTCGATCATAATATATATGCTCGACTTGGGAGTGTCCCCTAGTAAGTAATCAACTTGAACAACAAGAATCGTGCGTAAACAATGTCGTGACGTCGATAAACAAAAACTAATTTTGTGAGGTTTCTTCTATAAAAATTATATAAAAAAAACAGTAGTTTCATCTACTTCCACATATGAACCTCCATAAGTGAACGCACAAAAAAAATTCAGCAACCTTCCATCTCCATTTTTGCTATAATATCATGTGACTTAACAATAAAATTTAGAAGGAAAAGATAAAAACTCGGCCACGTTCAAAACTCTACCACCAAACTTATGAAAAGGGGATGATACTCCGATTCTGTATTATCCGAAGCGACAATACATATTATTATTGAAACTGGAATCCAAAAGAAATCTTCAAAAAAAAAAAAAGATTTTTGTTTGTCAGTGATTTTGTAACTGAAGGGCTTTATTTTATTTTTTAAAACATCAGTTTGTTTTTTAAAGGAGAACTTAACGGAATGTTAACTAACTACGAGAGAGAGGTTTAATTTAAACCACTATTTAAGTTGGAGGGTTTAATTTTTACCATTAAAAGTTCGTTGGTGTATTTGCAACAACTATTATAATTTAGGGGTGATTTTTGCAATTTACCCTTATTTTTTAATCGTTGCATATGAAACTATTTCGGCCTTTATTGGAAATTTTCGATTATCATTTAATAAAAGTTTTAAACATTTTTAAATAATTCCCATACCTAACCTAACATGTGCCCGCAATCAATTATTTGTGTATAAATGTAATGATCAAATAAAAAAAACATGGTTTTATTAAGTTAAATATTTTATTAAAAAACTAATAACAACAACTAATATAAAAAATAAAAAAAACTAAAAGTTGAGATTGGGGTAATGCCAAATAATTTTAAATTAAATAATAACATCCTCAAAACTTTCCATTTTGCATCTAATAGGTTTTATTTAAGTACATTTTGCATTTAATAGATTACTAAACTAAAAAAAATGTCTAATAAACGGTAGATTGTTAAATATATAATTAAAAAATTAAAAACTTACTAAATACAAAATAAAGGATTAAATGAGAGGTTAGGCACCATATTAAAGATTATTTTTAAGATTTATAAACCATTTAATCAACTATTTGATATATTTACCTTTCACAGTCAATTAGACGAAATCTAGAAATTTGGGCATTTGCTATTCAATCTCTTTATTATTTTTAGAATAATGAATTTAGTGAATATTGTTTTCTAAAACTGTTTTCCAACTTGTGATACAAATGGAATTTCTAAAAACAAAAATGGAATTTCTAAAAACAAAATTTTTATAGTTGTAACAAGTATTTTGCAAATTTGAAATTTGAAACTTTAAGGTAAAACTACATTAATTTTTTCTTTTGATAAATATACTATTTTAGATTATAAATTCAATTTATTTTTGTTGACATTAAAAGATATAAAATATAATATATTATAACTTACATAATATTGTAAAATAATAATCGAGATATTTTACGCTCTCAGAGCCAATCCCAGTAGAATTGTGAAGGTTCGATTCTCCAACTCCAGTTTTATTTTTTATTAAAAAAATTCAGTTTTTGTAACGTTTCTACTTTTTTTTATTTTTTGTTTTCAGTTTTGGAAAAACGTAAGTATTTGATAATTGTTCATATTTCACTCTCAAGAAACGTTTTCAAAATTGTGTATAAATTTTAAAAATAACAAAATAAAATTTATTGTTTTAGGTCTTATTTTTATCATTGTTGGTTGCATAAAAATTAAATTTCACATAAATTTTTATTTTTTAATTCGAAGTCTAAGATAAAGAAAAGAGATAAGATCAGTTACCCAACAATTTTTTTTAATTTTTATTTTGCAAGAAAAAGTATTAAACAAGAAATTGAAAGAAAAAAGAATATGAAAGAACGAAGAAATGTTACCTTAATATATTCAAGATTTTAAATATCGATGTCATGGAAACATTCAAATCTCAATTTCATGGAAATATCCATAAAATATTGACGTTGATAGATAGTTAAAGAAATAAAAAAATAGTAAACACTATTTAAATTAACAAATAAATATTTTTATATTTTTAAATAAATCTTTTGTATTTTATTGATTCTTTTATAGAAGGGTTGTGACCGTTTAAGTTGATGTTGAACAATGGATATGATTATCAACAAATATATATATTTTAAATAATCTTTTGACAAGAGACAAAAAATAAAAATAAAAAATAAAAAATCCATCGGAATTTCATGCAATGGATCATATCTCCTAAAACAAAAGTCCAATTTCAGTCTCCAAATCCATCCGACAACAGGAACACATGCATTCGCAGACGCTAAACAGAAATCGAAGTCAAAACCGAGTGCCAGAGAGAGCAAAATCACAATCGCCATGGAAGCAGAGCTCGGAGCAGGAGCAACAATGGCGGCACTCTCTCTTGCGGCGCTACTTCTCTTCTCGATTTCTCTTCATCTGTTCGAATCGTTTCTATGGAATCCGAAAAGACGAAGATCGAAGCTCCGCAAGCAAGGAATCGACGGTCCTCCGCCGTCTTTCCTCCTCGGAAACCTCTCCGAAATCAAGAACATCCGAGCCCTAACTTCGGGAATCGCAGAGGACGGATCCATCTCCCACGCCTGGCCTTCGAATCTCTTCCCGCATCTGGAGCAGTGGCGGAATCGATACGGTAATCGCGCGGAATCGGATCCGATTTGGCGAATTTTGATTCGGATTTAGGGAATTGAAAATTGATGACGAAAATTTGGGGGTTTTTTCAGGGGCGATGTTCGTGTATTGGAGCGGGACGATTCAGATTCTGTGCGTGACGGAGATGGAGACGGTGAAGGAAATTTGTCTTTCGACTTCGTTGAGTTTGGGGAAGCCGGCGCACCTGTCGAAGGATCGTGGGCCGTTATTGGGCCTCGGGATTTTGGCCTCGAGCGGCCCAATTTGGGTTCATCAAAGGAAGATCATTGCTCCTTCACTATACCTTGACAAAGTTAAGGTAATTTAATTTATTATTTACCAATTCTTACAAATCTCAAAGGAAAAAAAACAATAATAATATGGATTGATTTTAACTTGGTATAATTAACCATGTTTATTCATGTTTTGTATTTGAAAAATGTGCAGTGGTTAATTTTGAGCTCCATGTTTAGAATAGATTTGGTTGGTGATCTGAAAACATAAATTTGAAAATTAGAAAAACTTAAAACTTGTTTAGTTTAGTAATATATTTGTAAATTAGTTGGAGCTACTAACTAAATATTTAAGTTAATCTAAAATAACATTAATTAGTTTATTAACATTTTTTGTTATAGATTTTGTAGAATTGTTATTTTACAATATTGTTTAATTTATAATATATTATATTTCACATGTTTATAAAAAAATTAAATAAGTTTATAACATGAAAAGGCATATCTATCCAAGTTTTAGATTCAAAATTTTAAAAACACTAGAAACAGAAAAATTTTGTTTTCAGAATGAATCACATAATTTGAAAATAGTTTTAAAAATAAATCTACCAGCAAATATTCACCAAGAAATAGAATTCAGATGGCCAACCAAACATGCACTTATTTTTTGTTCTGGTTTTTTCAAATTTTTATTTTATTTTAATCATCTTATTTTCGAAACGTTGGTTCTAGTCTAGCAAAAATTTTAACACAAATTTCATTCACAATAGGAATCTTTGAATACAAATTTATGTTAAAATTATGGATCAAACGAAATAAGAAAAAATTGTTTTGAATGGACTAAAATGATTACTTTTTAAAAGTAAAGTATATGGACCAAAAGTGACGTTTTGAAAGTACATGCACTAACATAAACAAACACCGAAACTATGAGAGCTAAAACGAACATTTTGGAAATACATAAAATAGAATGAATCAAGGTTGAAAAACTTGAAAGTATAGACGTGGGTAACATTGGTAAGATTACTTATGAAATTAAGATTGAAAACATGAAAAAATAGCCGAGAAGTCTTATTTAAATATTTAATTCAAATTAAATAAGAATGATATTTATACAATTTTCATTTGATATAGCAATGTAATTAGTAAGTTGTCTATATTAATGAATGATAATTGAAAGAGATTAGGAATTATAAGTTTAGATAAGTAAGTAGGAAAAGAAAAAGTAATTTGATGGTCTAACAAGGTACTCGATTGATAGAGGGAACTAAATTTTTGGTCCTAAGTATTGAACGAAAAGGTAAAGTGGGCAAGTCTTGAATTTGCAGGGCATGACAAGTCTAATGGTGGAATCTACCAGCTCCATGCTAAGATCATGGGAAAGTAGAGTTGAAAATGACGGAGGACGATCTGAAATCAACGTCGATGGCGATTTGAGAGCCTTGTCTGCAGATATAATCTCGAAGGCCTGTTTTGGAAGCAATTATTCCGAAGGGAAAGAGATATTCCTAAAACTCAGAGCTCTTCAAGTTGTCATGTCCAAAGGAAGCATCGGTGTTCCCGGTTTCAGGTATGGGTGATTTGAACGATAACCGTAATCCTTTACGAGCAATGTGTTACTTCGTGATCATTTTACATCTCATTATGTGTTGATATTTTAGAAATATATCTGGGTGGATAGGAATTGTGTGTATCATGTTCTTAATGAATAATGTGGTACTGCTACTAAGAACATTTTTATTTCTCCTGTCTATGGCTGTGGATTGGCTTCTTATCTTTTAGGTACATCCCCACCAAAAACAATAGAGAAATGTGGAAGTTAGAGAAGGAAATCGAGTCGATGGTTTTAAAAGTTGTGAATGAACGAATCGAGCACTCCTCACATGATCAAGATTTGTTGCAGATGATTCTTGAGGGTGCTGAAAGTCTTGGTAAAGACGACAAGTCGTTGAATATTTCCCGAGACAAGTTCATCGTAGATAACTGCAAGAATATCTACTTTGCTGGTCACGAGACGACTGCAATAACAGCATCATGGTGCTTGATGTTACTGGCAGCACACCCGGATTGGCAAGCTCGAGCTCGTTCTGAGGTGCTTCAATGTTGTCAAGATAGGCCCATCGATGCCGATACCGTTAAGAACATGAAAACGGTTTTCCTCCCTTTTTTATTGCTACTGATCAAATTTCTGAATTGCTTGGTTAAGAATATGTTAAATCACCAGATTGATAATGTTTGAAAGTCTAAATGATTATAAAGTTTAGTCATCAAGTTTAAGGATTGTGTTTATTGAGCTTTTTGAACTTTAAAAAGTGTGTTTTTAGGTCCTTAAACTTACAAAAGTTGGAACCAAAGTTAATTTTAGAGTTTGAAATTTGTATAAAAGAGTTTCATTCTTACTTTCTTTCTGATGGCCTACAGCTAACAATGGTGATTCAAGAGACGCTGAGGCTCTACCCACCTGCAGCTTTTGTCACAAGAGAAGCATTGGAAGACATAAGATTAAAAAGCCTAACAATCCCGAAAGGAACGAATGTCCAAATCCCGATCCCAATGCTACAACAAGACTTCGATCTCTGGGGACCTGACGCCTGCTCATTCGATCCACAGAGGTTCAGCAATGGCATTCTTAGAGCTTGCAAGAATCCGCTAGCTTACATTCCCTTCGGGGTCGGACCACGGGTTTGCGCGGGGCAACACTTTGCAATGGTAGAGCTGAAAGTGATAGTGAGCCTTGTTCTGTCGAGATTTGAGCTAAGTGTTTCCCCTTGTTATAAGCATTCCCCTGCATTCAGGTTGGTCGTGGAGCCAGAGAATGGAGTTGTTCTTCATTTAACGAAGCTCTCTAATCTTAATTAGTGCTAATGGATCATTTTTCTATGTTGTTTTGTGGTTGAAAATCTTGAAGAAGTTTTGATATAATAATACATACAATGGAATATGATGTGTTATTTTGATAAAAGAAAATGAATCATATTATGTATATATTGTGTGTATACGTATATTTGGAAATATATTATTTTGAGCCAACAGGTAAATTACTCATTTACTTGTAGTCAAAAGTTGAAATATTCACCCACCCTTTCATTCATACTACTAAAAAAAAGTGTTATTTTGATTGTTAAGATGTGTCTAGTTAAGGTGTGTCTAGCTTAACGATAAAGATCGAGATTCATTTCTTTCCATTTATATCTCCAATTTCATTCCCTCTTAAGTTTTACGTGTTAAATCTTCCAACTCCATTTTTAATTTAGGCACGATTATTTAAACTTGTAATAAAATATTATCCACTATGATATGAAACCGAAGGCACTCGACAATCTTTAAAAATCAACCACAGACATTGATATTTTATCGGTACTTTCATTTACATGACTACAAGAAATAAGGTCCCAAGTCAACATTTTCGTCAACATTTCTCAATTATGAATTTTACATGTATAAAAGCCCAAAATTAAATGGATTTAACTAAAATAATCCTAAAAAGAAAAAAGAAAAATGATTCAACTAAAAGAATCCTACAAACAGATAATAATTCCTTATTTTTCCCGAACAGATTCTATAAACATTTAAAAATTATGGAAATTTTTATTAATCAAAATCATCTAACCAGAACTAACTTTAATCTAGAAAAATCCTAACCCACCAGCCAAATGAAACGGCGTCGTCTGGCTTCCCGCCACAGGAAACGACGACGTTGCAGTCAGCGGGAATTGGTGGTTTCCAGCGAGATTAAACGACGTCGTAGGCGGCGGAAATTGGTGGTTTTGAAACGACGACGTCGCAGGCGGCGGAGGCAGCGCCGGCAACGGAGGACCGCCGATTCTCGCCGCCGTCAATTTCTCCACTCTCTCCGCCACTTTTGCTCTCAAATCCTGCAACGCCGACCGGAACTCCTTCAATTCCTCCACTCTCATCCCTTCAATCTCCTCCTCCCACCAGAATCCGCCGCCGCTCCTCCACTCCTCCGCAGCCCTAATCACCTCCGCCGCCCGCCGCTTTTCCGCCTCCAATTCCCTCACCGCATCGGCAAATTCGCGATTCAACTGCGCCACCGGCACATAACTCTCCGCCGGCTTCGGCGGCGCCGAATTCCCCGTCAGAAACCGATCCAAAAGCAAATCCACATTCGGATGACCGAAGCAAAAAACCTTATCGTTGGGAGAAAAAACGATGATCGCCACCTCCGCCCCGCACAGAACAGAGAGCTCGCTGGCCTTCTTGAAAAGTCCGGTCCGGCGCTTCGAAAACGTCACTTGCTTGCTGCTCTTCTTCTCCAGTTTCTTGATTTCGATCTTCTGTCGGCCTTGAGTTTTCTTCATCGCACTCGATTTTCTCTGCATCTTCGGTTCCTCTGTTTTTTCCGCCATTGGAGATGAAGCGGAAGCTTTTTATAAACTTAAACGTTGAGAGTTCTTGTTATTTTATTATTATTTTTCAATTGTTTTGGGGGTTAATTTTGGGAAGTGAGGAATGTAATAATAATCCACATAACGAATTTTATGATTTTCCAGATTTCGTTGGCTGATTGATTGGTCGGAAAATATTTTGAAATAAATTTGATGGTGTGTGGTTTTGAATAATATAATAAAATAATATAGTTTCCTTCTACATTGTTTCTTAATGTTCCCCAAATTCCACACATTTTATGTTGTAATTTTTGTCTGTCTTTCTACATTCAAAAACTTTTCTAAGTTTATGATGCAACGGAGGTAAATTTTGGAGTTATTCGCGAGTTATATTGCATTGCGTCGGGTTAGAAGGGGTTTTGGGATCCACTCGAATTTCGAGTTGGCCATATATAGAAACGTCGGATTTGAACTGGATGGTCAACTCAACCCAACAAAATATTTTTGGGTTGGGTCAGGTTGGGTTGTCGGATATTTTTTTTTTAATTTTTAATTACCACAATGACGGGAAATTAGGATTAAAATTACATAGACAGCTAAGGAGATAATATGAAAAGCTTAAATAAAAGATTAGAATTAAAACTAAATGGATGATTGACATGAAAGATAAAAACTATATATATAAAACTAAAAAAAATACGCAAACATGCATAAATTCGGGTTGGATTGGGTTGACCTGATTTTTTAAAAGTTGAACCTGAGACCAAATCCAACCCGATCGAATTGAAAAAAATCATAACCCTAATCTTTATAGTTTGGGTTAGCTTCGTCGGGTTGTCGGATTTTTTTGAACACCTATAATAAATTTGAACTTTTCTTCAAGGAAAAAAAATCGAAAAGAAGAAATTTCCTTACAAACTATGATCATCAATAGAAAAAGAATTACTATCGATGAAATAGTCATTGGCAAAAGTCTTCTTTACAATTCGCATCGGCAATGGTCTCTCCCAATGACCCTATGTTGACAAATTTCCCGTGCAAAATTTTGTATCCGAAAAATTTCTTTCCGATGATTTTTATTTTTAAGGATGGAGGATTCGAACTCATGATCTCTTAGTCAAATAGATATATCATTTTAATTCTAAACTACGCTCAATTTAGTTAAGCTAAACAAAGCTAATTAAAAGTTTTCGTTATCAAAAGAAAAATAAAAAAGTTAACAGTTTCAACTTTCTAAAAGCATTAAAAGTTTAAATTTAATTCATGTAGTTCGTCGAAAATTCTTATCATTACTGTACATTCACAACATTTACCGATCTCTACCGTGTGTGTATATTTCATCCGAACCTGAAAGTTTTAAGAGACGGTTACAAATTTAACATTATTTAGGTAAGAAAAATATATATATTACAAAAATAGTAACTAGAAAATAATTATAATGTTTGTAAATATAAAAAGTTAGAATAGATGTAGATCAGTAATTCTTGTTAACCAATTAATTACCGTAACCAATATATAAGTTATAATTAATCAATATTATTTAGTCAATATTAACACACTTTACAATTACTAATTTTTCAGATGACAATGTTCGTGATTTGATAAGGTTGTTTTCTTTAATTTTTTCTAAAAAATAACTATAATTAAAATTGAGTAGCTATTTATTTAAAAATTAATGTTTTAGAAACCAACGTGAACATAATTAACGTTAATTGACACCTACTCCTACCCTTAAAATTCGTGATTCAATTTTGGACCTTGCGATTTTTATTTCCTTCCATTTAATTTTGAGAAGTATTTATTTTTATAGTACAGCATGTAAGGTAGGAATTCGAAATCACGCTTTTTTAATCAGTACCTTAACCAATCGACCTATACTCGAGGAAGTATTTGTTAAGTCCAAAATTAAAGGAATGTAGTAATTAAATCGGAGATTTTTCGAAAGGAATTAAATTGGAGATTTGATTGGCAACTATGGCATGAAATTTAGACGAGAATATTCGTATTTAATGAGGCTGTTTACTTTAATTTAAAAATTAATTTAACTAAATTAAAAGTGTGTCAGATATTTATTGTTTTGTTGATAGAAAAGGAAAGAATATAAACGAATCTCAATCAATTTGGTAATAAAAATTTTGTATGATTTTCCAGATTTTTATTGCTAATTGATATGTTGATTGGTCTGAAAATATTTTGGTAATAATTTTGACATTGTGTCTTGTTTTTTAAATGTATAATTAAATCAATATTTTATTGCACGTTTTTTTTTTTTTGACATTGTGTCTCGTTTTGAAATGTATAATAAAATTAATATTATTATATTTTTGTTAAGAAAAAAACTCAAAAGGAATACAAACAATTAACAAGAAGAAAGTCCATTAAAAGAAAAGGCAAAACAAAAACAATCAACCAGAATTTGATAGATTTCCAAAAGGTCACACGATTCAAATGTCAAACCAAATATATCTCAGTCAATTTATGCATTACCGTCTCATCGAATGAAACTGAAAGAAACTGAACTTAACCAAACACAATGTGATACCCGAGAGAAGGCAACTCACCTTCGAACGATCATCTCCATCCTGAATCAGAAGCCAAAGCAACCTAGAGAATCAATTTCTGTCAATAGAGGCCGAAATCCTCGACTGCGAGTCATAGCTAAACCTTCCTGAATGGCTGAAGATTCAGCCACATCAACAAAAAAATAGTGAGGAAAAAAAACAAAATATTACAAATAAAAATATATTTATTAAGACTAAAGTAGTGTCTCATATGACAGGGTAATCTCAAGTGGGATATCTCTATGTTTCGTGAATATTGAAGAAACTTTTCGGTACTATAGGAGTATGAATACTCCCTGCCATTCTTTGTCTACTATGTCAGCATCATATTAAAAATCATGTGAGATCCACCAAAATTACAAACTAATTTATAAATGCAAAATCATAGTGGAGTACTATAAATTTTCCTAACATATTGCGAGTTACTTGCACAAATCGATTGGTAGAGCTGTGGCTAACTTTCTAAGGTAGGATATCTTATTATTGACTAATTTTTATTTATTTATTTTTTTTGTAAATATAATTCGCATGTTAAATACAATAGAAATAGACCAATAAAAATATGCCACATGGGAAAACTACTGCATGTACGGGCAATTTATGGTTTATAGTTGGGTTAATTCTCTTGAATAGTTGTTATTGCTATTTTTTATATTTTTGACACTTTTATTTTGATGTGTCAACTCATTAGGAGATTATTGTAAATCTAACCTCATATAATATATTACATAAACGATAAATAATCATAAATATAAATAAATGAAAAAAACAAAAAATATATGTACCAATTTGTAAATTATGATTATTTCAGTTAATTAATTAATATCTAAGTTAATAAGTGGCTACATTTTAGTTTATCCCTTGGAGATTTGATTGAAAAGTATTGCATAAAATTTTGACAATCCTCGTGATTGGATGAGGCTTTTTTATTTAATTAAATTAATTTACCTAAAATTAAAATCGAGTCAACTATTTATTTAAAATTAATGTTTAAAAAAAAGGAAACAATATAAACAAATTTCTGACCGTAACGTAAAATAAAAAAACAAATAAATTTTAAAATTCTTTAGTATCATAGTGAAAATTATTTCGTGGTTCAAAACTTATAAAAGGAACTGACACATGTATAGGTAGATGTAGACATGGATAGGTTTTGGACGAACAATTTTTAAGAGAGGTTATTATAATAATGACTATATTAACTAAATTAAGTTGGTTAAAATATCTTGAAAAGTCGACAATGATTGAGTACATGAGAAGTTAATAAGGATAGGTTTATGGCCGACATGACAAGACCCTGACTGTCTATCACTTTTATCGCTTTGGAATCTATTTTATGAAAAATAAAGACAAAACGCAACCGATAAGATAGGACAAGACCCTTATGTTAACTTAAAAGATTAAATCTTAGATCAACCATTTAGTTAATTAGTTATCACATCACAGTTAACAAATATAAGACAATTTATTTATTTGATTTGTTTCTATATTTAAAAAAATAAAAGTTTATTATTTGATTGTTAGCAAAGTTTTAAGAATGGAAACAAACTTTGAAACTTATTTTATTTTATTTTATTTTATCTAGATTTTGAAAACCTATTTAAAGAATAGATAGTAAAATATAAAAAAAGTGAAAGCAGCGCCGTAAAAAAAAAATAGAAAATTTAAAATAAAATAATTGTAAAATGGACCTAAGTTAATTAGTGGTTACAATTAATTAATATTTTTTAGCCAGTATTAACATAATTTAGTGGTGAGTGGACTTTTACCTTCCCTAATTAAAAAAAAAAAAATCAATCATTCACCTCTACATTTATTGAATTAAAAAAAGGTTAATTATCAATTTAATTTAAGCAATGATTATCCTATAAAATAAAAACATACTAATTTACTTTTATTCCGGCTTATTAAAATTAGTGAGCTACTTTTTTAAAATAGAAATTAACTTTTAGAAAAATTATCATGGTTCGTTCTCAAAAGAAGGGGAAAAACTACTTTTCTTAAAAACAAAAACAAAAACAAAAACAAAAGCAAAAGCAAAAACAAGGAAACAAAAAACATGTGTTGTTTAAAAAAACCTATATATATAAATAAATATAAAAGTCAGTACATATCAATAATTCTGTTGTCGTCCAGCGGTTAGGATATCTGGCTTTCACCCAACGGAATTTTTAGAAATTTATTTTAGTACAAATTTACTAAAATTTAAAATTGTCAAGGTTTGTATGCTCACCGATCACTTCTTTTTGTTATTTATTAATCGTATCCTCACAAATTAATTAATTCTTATCTGGTGGGCCTACAACCTTATTAAATTAATGATCATAATATAAATAAATTAAAAATATAAAATTGGAAGCTAAATTTACAATTAAACTAAAATTTAATTACTCAAAGACTTGTAATCTCTCACAATAAAATTGGAGGCAAAAAAAAAGCTCTTATTAATTGTGATAGTGACAAAACTACATAAAATCATACTTTAGAATTTACTTTAACCATTACATTAGATTATATATATATATATATATGTAGGTATGTTTTGGCAGTAGAATGTGGAGACAAATTATAATTTATTTATAGTATATAAACTACATTAACGTGAATACTTTTTAGTCTATAGTTATAATTATCTTATGAATGATATGTAATTGGGGAAAAAAAACCTAAAACTCTCTGGCTTTGATAAAAATTTGCAGCGCTCAAGTTGACCTTCAACTCTCTCTCTCTCTCTTTTAACTTTTAAGAATGGGAATGTGCGAGAGATTTGTTAGTGTTTTTTTAGTTTCCAGACAAAATCCTAAAACAACCTGCATTCTTCTTGTTGTTCATCCACCGCATTTCCATGGATTTCCCGAAGAATTCCGTCGCAAATTATGTCATTCCGTCTTCCTTACTCCTCGGAATGCTCCTCTTTACCATCTGGTATTCCTCCGTCTCGATTCCTTTCGCTCTTCTCTCCGACGGTCCCCAATGCAGCCGCTACAAGTTTCAAAATCAGGTTTCCCATCGAATTTTCTCCATCTCACTCTGTTTTCTTTTGTGTAATTTTAGAATTGATTACGAATTCGTCCTGGATTAATTGTTGTGGAATACTAGAATAGTACTTGTGATTTTGATTTTGATTCTGTGTTGAACCGTGAGACGCGCTTATGAAGTTGTTCGATCGTCTTCTACATTTTTGTGTATTTTACAATTGATTGTGAAACTGTTCTGGATAATTGTTGCAGAGAAATAGTCGCGATTTTGATTCTGTTCCACCGCAAATCGAGCTTACGAAGTCGTCTATCTCTGACATTTTTGTGTGATTTAGAAATTGATTATGAATTTGTTCTGGATTAATCGCTGCAGAATAGTACTAGTGATTTTGATTCTATTCGTCTATCTCTGACATTTTTGCGTAACTGAGGATTGATTGATCATGAATTCGTTCAGAAATAGTAGTGATTTTGATTCGGTTGAACGCGAGATGAGAATATGAAGTCGTATATCTCTGACATTTTTGTGCAATTTCGAATTGATTATGAATTCGTTTTCTGGATTGATCGTTGCAGAGACATAGTAGCGATTTTTTTTCTGCCTCACCTCGAGACGAGCTTGAATCGGCTCTGGCCGGAGCTTCAATGGCGAACAAGACATTGATAATCGCCGTCGTGAACAAGGCCTACGCCGATCAAGAAACCGGCGGTACAACAATGCTGGACGTGTTTCTTCATAGCTTCTGGCTCGGAGAAGGCACTCGGCCTCTGGTGAAACACCTTCTGATCGTCGCCGTCGATCAGACGGCGTACGATCGCTGCCGGTTCCTTCGCCTGAACTGCTTCCGGCTGACGACGGACGGCGTCGATTTCGGCGGAGAGAAGCCTTACATGTCGGATGATTTCATCAAGATGATGTGGAGAAGAACAGAGTTCCTCTTGGAAGTTCTCAAACGCGGCTACAACTTCATCTTCACGGTACGTTCCCTCCTTTCCAGAATTTTTTGTTTATTTCTTTCTTCTTCTTCTTCTTCTTCTTCTTCTTCTTCTTCTTTTTTTGGGAGAAAATATATGAAGATCATATATTAAACAAAAAAAAAAGACAAAATTTTAGTTTTTATATATAGTATGAAATTGATAGAATTTAGACAAGAATATGTTAGAGGGGTTTTTTTTTTTACTTCTTTTTAAGTTTTGGCAAAATTATATTAGTAAATAAATTAGTAGAAATTGCAACTTTTTTTAGTTTTATTTTATTTTTTCTTAAAATAAAATTAAGAAAGAATCTTCTATTTGGTTCCTAAATTTAAAATTATGACAATTTTGATTTATGGTTCTAAAAAGGTTTTAGAGTCAAACTTCAATGAGCATCATCCGGTGAATTTTTCCAAAAACTTTTACGTAATTGTCACTTTGTTTCAGGTTCTGTCCATTTTTATTTACTGTTCTTGTTCTTGTTCTTGATTCTCATTACAAATTTACAATTTGCAGGACACAGACGTGATGTGGCTTCGAAACCCATTCCTGAAACTAAGTCCCAACAGAACGGAGGATCTCCAAATCAGTACCGATGGCTTCTCCGGCAACCCATGGGGGGAGGAGAACTTAATAAACACCGGATTCTACTTCGTCCGATCAAACAACAAGACGGTGGCCTTGTTCCAGAGTTGGTACGACCTCAAGGAAAACTCCACTGGGAAGAAGGAGCAGGACGTTCTTCTGGAGCTCATCCATGGCGGAATCATCGGAAAACTCGGTCTCAGAGTCCGATTCCTAGACACTCTATACTTCAGCGGCTTCTGTGAGGACAGCCAGGACCTCCGACAGGTGGTAACAGTGCACGCCAACTGCTGTCGGAGCATCGTCGCCAAGGTCGCCGATCTTCGGACGGTGCTTGTTGAATGGAAGAAGTTCATAAAGTTGAGTGAATATAAGGGACTGGAGAATGCCACAACGACGTTTCAGTGGTCGCCGCACTGGAGCTGTATCAATTCATGGAAGCAGTAGTTTTTAAACTATATATTGTAATCAAAATCATAAATTTGAAATTATTTGTAAGGTTGGGTAGTTTTAAACTTTTAACTCATTTTTTATCTGTTACTATCCCTTGTTAACAAAGGGATTTTCTCTTAGTAATTACTAAAATTATAACTATCTTTTAAAATATTTCAAATTCCAAATGGTTTAGAACATATTTAAGCATCAAAATTAACCAACATGATATCTATCCCTCTCGTTGAAAGATCACGAGTTCAAATTCCTACCCGAATGATTGTACTCAGAAAAAAAAAGTAGAACATATTTAACAGTAAAAAATTACCAAGAAACGTCCGTGCAAGAAATTAGGACCACTCTATATTCTTTTTAAAGATAAGAAATTAGGGCCATTCTGTAATCTTTTTAAAGACAAGGATCAATGTGTTGGGAAAAGTCTTTATGAAAATATGATTATTTATTTATTTATTATTTTTTGCCTTTGAAAGATAACATGATTTGTTTTGTTGTACAATTTCCTTTCAAAAAGACAAAAAACGAAGGAAGGCAGTAATTTCCTTTTCATTTTTGTGTTTCTACCAGTTTTACCGATGAAAACGATGATACAAATACAGTAAAAAGTTTAAACAATGTATTTTTAATTTGCGAAAAATATTTAACAAATTATTAAAAGCGACGGTCTCAATGTATTTTTATGTTTATCTTTTTAAAAATATAATATTATAAATATATGAGAAGAAACTTGTTGTTATAAACTCACGGGAGGAGACACTAATACTCTGTTTTCTTTTCTCTCACTCTAATGAAATATTCATTTCGGAAGCCTTTTTAGAAATAAGTTAATTAGAGTTCGTTTGGTAACGTTTCTATTTCTTGTTTCTATTTCTTTATTTTAGTGAAGAAAAATGTGTTGCATGGTTTCAACCTCCAAGAATTCAAGTAGGATAAAACAATGTTTTTTATTTATGTTTTGGAACAAATTGGAAATGAAAACAAGAAAAGAGAAACTTGTTTTGATTGTTCCCATAATTTCTATACAATTGTGAATGTTCCCAAAAAAAGGAGAAACAAGAAAGAGAGCTAGTTGTAAAATACTTGGATTTCTTAAGAAAATTGGAAACTAGAAACAAGAAACGGGAACGTTACCAAACGAGCCCTTAATTGCTTCATTGCTTTATAATTTTTCAAACTGCTATTCGTGAAGAATTCACATCAGAGAACAACTCGAATTAATAAACTTGTATTGTATTTATGCATGTAGTGTACAATCTATATATATGATCTTTTAATGTTTTCTCTCGAAGGAAAACTTTAATTCAAATATCAGCCTGTGAACTTGTTTTCGAATCAATGAGGTTGACAGTTTAGGCTTCTAGTTTTTTAAAGGTCTTCGACCTTGAGCTTGTTGAAAACTTCGACTTTTGATAAAGCTGTCTTATACATGTAGCTTAATGAAGTTCTTCGATTATGTAGTGTGATGAAGTCCTTCAACTATGGAGTTTGATAAAGTTCTTCGGCTATTTAACTTGATGAAGAGTTCTCCGGCTTGTAGTTTGTGAAGAGTTATTCGGCTTATAGCTTGATGAAATCTTCGGTTTTGTAGCTTGACGATGCAAAGTCTTCGACTTGTTGCTGACTAAGAGATGATTCAGTATTCTTGGAGTCTTAAGCTTTCAATACTTATAATGATTTTGAATGCTTTTGTGGCTCTGAATCTCTACTTCTCAATGTTTATGAATCTTTCTTAATCATTGTGAATGCATTCTCCTTCGAATAAGAAGTGACCCCATGGGCTTAATGGACGTGGGCCCAATCTCCTTATGGATTGATTCTATTAGCTTATGTGACGCTCGATTAGAGAGGATTGGTACATGAATGAATTGATACCACATTCAAATGAGAGAGATCCTGGACCATGGATGCATGGTTAAGAAATGCTCAAAAGAATTGATAGTTACTACCTATACCAACATGGTATAGGTAACTCAATCGTAAGAACTCAATTGTAACTCAATCGTAAGAACTCTAAAGTTAAACGTGTTTCACTTGGAGATTTATTAGACATTTTTTAAAGTTTAAAGATGTATTAGACGCAACATTAAAGTTTAGGGATCTATTACACACTTTTTAAAGTTAAAAACCCTCACAAGACAAAAACCTTAAATATTTAGTAACTAAATTTGTAAATTAACCAAATTAAAAATAATAATATAAAATCATTATCATTTTTCGTTTTTAATTACAATTTAATTACACAATTAATCTTGAAAAATGGAAGGATTCATGTAAAAACGAATTATTTAAGAAGTCTAAAATGTGTGCCAGAGTTGTTAAGGGACCTATCTTTGACTAAAAACTCATTAGTTCAAACCCTCACTTGTACGTGTTGTACTCATAAAAAAGAAAGAAAGAAGAAGTCTAAAATGAGTTTTTTTTTTTATTAATATTATTGTAAATCAAACTTATTTTAAAAATATTGTAGTTTAATTAAAAATATTAAAAGTATGGTAGGTTTTGAAATTTCTGGCTCTGGCTCTCCTCCGGTGCCCGACGATCAAAATCCACGAAATCGCTGCAAGGAAACAAAGGATGAGGAAATGTTGACTATCACACTGGCGATGAACCACTTCGATTTGGTGATCGGGTCTCTTGGGAGGACGAAGGAGGGAAAACCAGTGGTGATCAAACTCTCCCTTAACCAAAAATTGGTGTTACTGAAACTCCAGACCAAAATTTTGTGGTTCTGTACCAACTGCCCGGTGGCGCTCGTGAACCCCACAAACATTTCGTCCATGAAAATTTCAGAGAGATTGACAGAGACATTAAACAACAGCCGCCGCGACCTTCTCATCCCCGCCGGCGCCATGGTGACGTTCATGAGAAAATCGGAATAGTCGATCCAAACTTGGTAATTTTCGCCGCTATTAAGCTTGAGTCTATTGAACGAATCCCCTCCACTCCAGCCGCCGTCCGACCAAAACCCAGCCTCTTCGGTGGAGTTCATGGTCAGAGAATTAAAGTTGATTCCCACATGAGTGTCGTTGGGGTCCTTGAATTCTTGATTGGCAAACACATCGAATTTAATTCCAAAGACGTGGTTGTTGGGGTTCCCATTGAACGTAAATTTGAGAAAATCCAGATTCGGGGCAGAGCTAGTCCCTTCGATTCCCGCCGTTGGGACGAAGATGAAAACGAGGCCATGACCGGGCAGAATGTCATTGTAGGGAGCCATGGCGAAGACGAAGGAGATGGAGAAGGGGTAAACGCGAGAAGAATTGGGGTCCTTGGTGGAACATTTTTTTGATTTAGCCAAATTGTAAGAAGCAAACTAAAACTCTTAAAATATATACAATAATAAAATTAAACTAAACTCAAATGATATGAAACACAATTGTAACTTAACTTTTTACCCCTTTAAAATACAACTTATAAGATCCAAATATACGACTCAAATTATTAAAATTGCACCATCAAACTTTTTATTTGATCAATTAACCCTAAAATTATGAATAATTTCAATTTTAAGCCCTACTATTATTACTTAATTAGTGGTGCAACATAGTCTAGGGGTAAGTTTGCACATGTTTTTTTTTCTTTTTTAAGATTATAACTGTTATGGGATCGGAATTAGCCAAAGAAATGAGTCTCTACAGACTAGAGAGGCCCAACCAAGCAACGACAAAGGGAAGACCGAGCCGACAGGGCTCGGTCCCGACCCCTGCTCGGCCTGGGTCAAGCCCATCTTCCCTACTCTCTCGTTGGTTGACGTGCCCTGATCCATGAGTCCCTATGATCCAACAACAACAAATTAGATGGGCTCAACAATAAGGTTCTAGAAGACATAATTCTTATAAATAGAACTACCAGCTAAACCCTAGAGGTAAGCGAACATACCCTAATTACTTTACTGAGTAATTCTCCTATAGCTAACTTAATCATCGGATCCTGTATGATTGAAGTCACACCGATTTAGGGCTGCTCGATTTTGCAGGTATCCAGTCCCGTGATCATCAAGTTTGGTGGGTATTTGACAAGAACCAAGGAAGCCAAAATCCTAGCCTGAACGATAACATTATACAAAATTGAACCACATTTTTCAAATTAAAATTAATGAAATTATGACAATATGATTCAATTACAATTTATTTAATAAGTCAGAAAGAGTAATTGCTTAATTGAATTAGTTTTTTTTTAGTATAAAAATAAAATGTCACGCAGATTTAGAGAGCAGCCAGATCAAATTTAAAAATTATTAACCATTAAAATAACTCGAATGCTACAATGACTAACTGGTGATTTTTTAACCAATATAAAAATCTACATTTATTTAATTATTCGAACAATTACGGTGCAATAAGAAATAAAATAACAAGTAAACACCTATTTATGTTTTTATGTACTACAACGAAAAATACTTTTTTATGTTAAAATGATATAGATAATTAAATCGATGTGGTATGTCAACCGATTAGTAATATAAAAATATTCTCAATATATGTGTATTGAAGGTTCTAGAAATTCAGGTCGGGAGGGATTAATTCATATAAATATAACAGAAAATATCAATCTTAACGCTGAACTCGGTAATGTTTATCCTCAACTTTCAATTTCGTCGAATTGCACCTTGTACTTAGATAATTGTTGATATCTTAAGTTTTAAGTTATGTAGTAAATTTTACTCCATAATAAATTTTTATTTAAAAATTGGTTTGAAAAAAATATTCTCATATGTACCAAATTAGTTCTAAAAACATATATTTAGTATAAATTTATATGATTTAGACAAAATCGATAATAGAGTTGATTTTTTTTTTTTAATTTACAAGTTATGACAAAGTTATTTAATTATAAATTTTATACCTTGGATCAATTTAACGTGAGAAAAGCTTGATTTGATCATAACAAAACTCAAAGTATTTAGTAAAGTTTTTTAATTCAATTAACTTTTTATATAAATAGTTTAAAAAAGAAAGTAAAATAAAAACTATTATATGAGGGATGACTTTCAACTTATTATGGCCTCCTGTATAAACTTACTAGATATAAAAGTATAAATTATTTTAGAGGAAAAAAAGTACATTATTTAATTTAAAATGAAAAAAAGAAAATTTTAAAAGAAAGAGAAAATAAATAAATAAATAAACTATACAATGTAACGAAAGTGTCAGTAAATTAGCTCAGTTTTAAATTAATAAAATTTTCAAATAAATGACAGAACACAAATTCTCATTAATCGAAGTATTTTTTTTTTAATTTTGTTATTTTCATTTATAAAAAAAAATTGTTATTATCATTGTTGTTGTTGGTCAAGAAAAGGCACTTCATTGACTTTTTCAATAAAGACAACACAAATTCTCAAATGAAATTTCTCCATTCCATAACATCCAATTCTATGGACGGCTCAAAAGGATGGCAAGAGCATAAAGATTTATTGCAGTTCATTTATAGTTCGCCACGTGTTTATGCTACATCTTTTGGATTAATGCAAATCCTAACAGATCGATAGATGATAATCGAACCGAGCTACATATTATCTTTTGACCGACCTATACCAGGTACGAATCGATCTTGAAGAACATCTGTGGGCACGAAGGCAACGAGGATGTTGTTCGACAACACGCTGCATTTTCTGGGATGTCGAAAAGTCGTTGGAGTGCTTCAGAAGTCCTGTCGGGAATTCATTTATAAAAAGAGATTCATGCCTCCCACGCAAGGTACGCGAAACTATTTTCTCTAAGAACAATAGATCGGATTATGTACTAACTAAATCGTCTGAGTGCTAACTTTGTCTTGCAAGTACTTCAAACTTCAGTACACATCTTCCATGCTTCGCGGATCCAAGCTTGATCAATTTCACGATCAAACAAGGTAGTTGAAGGCCGAAATACAACTCCTCGGATTTTGAACTTGATGAATATCACTTCAGCAGTTCACTAAATCTCCAGTCTTGAAAAAGGCCGAGTCGAGGTAAATCGTGAAAATGCCCCTCAATTGCCATGCACAACCACAAGTCTCATGTCAAGAATCTCGAAGTCGAGCTAAGTAGCTTGGTGAGTGGGAGCCCACCAATCGGCGCCTATAACTCCAGATATAGCTTCCAAACACAGATACTCATAATCTAATTGTTTGTCCTCAAACAAATACTTCGAGCTCTTATTGACTCGAGGGTCGAAACTATTTTCTTTCTATGTGCAAGTTCCTTTGAAATTCTCTAAGTTTGTTTGTATTCTAAGGATGCAAAATTCGATAACAACACAATTCATCCATGGTATACAAATTCTTAATCATTTTCTCTTTATTTCCAATCAACGAAAGAAAATTCTTCAATTTAGAAAAGATGAAGTCAATGTAGTGGGTAAGAATTTTATTGAATCAAGAGATAAATATTATTCTATCGTACGTGTCAGTTTATTTTTTGAGTGTCCATTACGCTGAAATTTCTTAGTATTACTAGAGATATAGTATAAATCATCATTAATATTATTGAGTCACGTAATTAGTATGTATGTTGTTTTATTATATAGAGTTTACACTATTTGATTATTTTAGTCGGAGATAATATATAGTACAATATTGAAATTCTTTCCTCACTTATTTTTGTCACTTGTTCATGTTGCAATCTCATTCAAATGAAAGACTCAAAATGATACCATAATTCAAAATTCATAAACATAAATATATATTTTTTTCAATTCAAAAACCAACTTAACATAATGATCAAAGTTTGAGACTAAATTTCTAATTAAACTACGCAAAGACTTATAATCTCTTAAAACTTAGTTAAGTTGAATTTCAATTCTCTTTTTAAACTATGAAATTAGTAATAAGTAGAAAAATAAAATCTCTAACAAACGGTGATAACGACAAAACTACAGAAAATCATACTTTAAAATTTAAAATTTAAAAACTGATAAAGCTTACAGTTATTTAAGATTAATGGAGGTACACACAAGCTGGTCCAGACTCTCACGGCTATTAAAAAACATATTAGACTACATTAACGAGGACTACTTTTTATATATACTAGTATTTTTAAAAAGTTGAATATTTATCAAATATCATAGTCATTTATATATAAAACTAATAATATAAATAATAAATTACTTGAATTTTATATTTAAAAGTAATTTAATCATGGTTGTCCAAATAAATAGCTTAGCATTTAGCTAATTATTATTTTTTAAGGTAATTTAGTCATAGTTGTCAAAATAAATAGCCTACCATTTAGCTCTTTGAAAGGTAAGTCGTTTACATGTGTGTGTTTTGTAACAAGAATGACAAAAGTGGAGACAAATTATAATTTAATATATAAATTATATTAATGTAAATACTTTTTTAATTATAATTATCTTATAAATGATGTATAATTAAGGGGAAAAAAAAACTAAAACTCTTTAGCTTTGATAAAACTTGCAGCGTTCAGTTGACCTTAAATTCTCACTATATCTCTGAAGAATGGGAATGTTTAAGAGAATTTGGTAGTTTTTTCTTTTTCTTGCAAAAATCGAAAGATGAATTCCTGAAAAAACCTTCGTTCTTGTTCTTGTTCATTTCATCCACCGCATTTCCATGGATTTCCCGAAGAATTCCGTCGTAAATTATGTGATTCCGTCTTTCTTCCTTGCCGGAATTCTCTTTTTTACCATCTGGTTTTCCGCTGTCACGAATCCTTTCGGTCTTGTCTCCGACGGACGCCATTGCAGCCGCACCAAGCTTCAAAATCAGGTTACGATCGCATTTTCTCCATCTCTCTCTGTTTTAGGATTTTTTTCTCTGTGAAATTTGTCGGTCTTGATTAATCGCTGCCGAATAGTACTAGTGATTTTGGTTCTATTCGTCCATCTCTGACATTTTTGTGTAGTTTACAATTGATTGCGAAATCGTTCTGGATTAATTGTTGAAGAGCAATCGCAGTGATTTTGATTCTGTTGAACCACGAAACGAGATTACGAAGTCCTCTATCTCTGACATTTTTGTGTAATTTACAATTGAGTGCGAAATCAGAGCAATAGCAGTGATTTTGCTTCGGTTGAACACGAGACGAGATTATGAAGTCGTCTATCTCTGACATTTTTGTGCGATTTAGAATTGATTACGAATTCGTTCTCGATTAAATCGCTGCAGAATAGAACTAGTGATTTTGATTCTATTCCTCTATCTCTGAAATTTTTGTGCAAATTGATTATGAATTCGTTCTGGACCGATTGTTGCAGAGAAATAGTAGCGAATTTCTTTCTGTTTCGCCCCGAGACGAGCTTGAATCGGTTCTGGCCGGGGCTTCAATGGCGAACAAGACATTGATAATCGCCGTCGTGAACAAGGCGTACGCCGATCAAGAAACCGGCGCCGTAACCACAATGCTCGACGTGTTTCTCGATAGCTTCTGGCTCGGAGAAGGCACTCGGCCTCTGGTGAAACACCTTCTGATCGTCGCCGTCGATCAGACGGCGTACGATCGCTGCCGGTTTCTTCGCCTGAACTGCTTCCGGCTGACGACGGACGGCGTCGATTTCGGCGGCGAGAAGCTTTACATGTCGGCGGATTTCATCAAGATGATGTGGAGAAGAACAGAGTTTCTCTTGGAAGTTCTCAAACGGGGCTACAACTTCATCTTCACGGTACGTTCCCTTTTTTCGAGCAAATTTTTATTTGTTTGTTGAGATTTGATCGCTTATTTAGAAAATTATTAAGTTAGTTATATTGGTTAAGAGTAAATTGATTTTTTCTTTCTGAAAAATCAACAATTTGAAATTTCGTAGGGTCTTCACTTGGATGTGAAACTTAACCTACCAACTTGAGTTTAGGATAAAATATATGAACATGTATTAGACAAGAAAAAAAAATTCAAAATTATGGAAATATTTAGACTTATGTCATTTCAACCAAAAAAAGCTACTTAACTCATCATCACAATCTCTTAATTGGAGGTATATGTCAATTACTTCTTTGACTTTTCTTCTTTTTTTTTAATTTTGTTAGTTTTGGCAAAGTTATATGATGGTTTCAAACTTTTTTTTTTTCTAAAGCTTTATTTTCATTAAATTATTGAATTTTTTACATTGTTTTTTATTTAAAATTAATCAATGAATTAGTAGAAATTTTACACTAAGACAAGTTAATTTTTTGCAAAATTTGATTTTTGTAGTCAAGATTTATGGTGATGAAGTTGGAAGTTTAGGGTGAAAACTCAACTTGCTAGATTAATGGGTAAAATATGTGTGTGTGTACTGTATATATATTGTGATTTATTATGTTACTATGTTTTTACTTTTCGTAGCTACTATTTCTGAAGGTAGCACCCACCCCATAAACACCTTGAATTTTAGCCATTTGCAGAAGTTATCCCTTTTTAATTTAATATGAAATTAATTTTAAGACAAAAATATATATATATTAAAAACTGGTAAATTTATTGATATAAAAATGGTCAAATATAAAACCAAACCAGAACAGTAGACCCGAGAAAATTTAAGTAATGTTAATGAAAAAAAAAAAAGAAAAAAAGAAAAGAAGGATTGAATTTGAGGATAGATTTTAATTTGGTACCTAAATTTCAAAAAGTGATAGTTTGATCTCAAATCTTTAAAAAATAATTCTAAAAAGTCCTTGGGTAAGTGATACACTAACGGGATGTTCCGACAGTTGTGACTGTGAATTTAATTTTAAGTTGGTTTCAATTCTCTCTCTCGTTTCTCGAAATGTGGCGAAATCGTTTCAGGTCCTTGCTTTTTTTTGAGTTATTGTTTGGGATTGGGAAGCTTTCACAGAGAAATATAAAACTCTCCTTATGGTAAACAAAGCAACAGGGTATAAATCAATAAAGGTTGAGTTCTAATACATCTCTTTATCCTGCAAATTTCATTTTAGTACTCTCTCCAGCATCAAACAGGGAAAAAAAACTCAAAATTGCATCAGAAACTGGAGAAAGCAATACGAATTGAAACCAACTTAAAATTGAATTCACAAATTGAAGTGATGGAAGGATATTTTTGTAGGGAGATAATGAGAGATAGTAGGAGGGAAAATGAACGAAGAAGGGGAAGAGAGAGAGGAAAATCAATAAAAAAAAATTCATATAATTAAAAAATAATATAAAATTTATAAAATATCACACTCACCACTATCACGTCATCGTTCCGTTAGTATCGTTAACAAAAATTTGTCTCTAGTGACGTTTTAGAAGACGTGGACCATCACTTTTTGAAACTTATGGACCAAATTAAACTTATTCTCAAAATTTAAGAGACAAAAAATTGTATTTTACCTAAAAGAAGAACTCTTTTTTAGTTAAAACAGAGACTCTTGATATGATAATTTAAAATTATAAAAGAAAAAAAATCATATTTTGTAATTATTTTTCTTTTTAATTCTTAATTTCTTGTATAAGATATAMCTTTTGTCCCTAAATTTGTATGTAAGCTTCTATTTAGTGATTAAATTTAGAAAATTGACAATTTGATTTCCGATTTTTAAGAAATGGTTCTAGAAAGTTGTTAGAGTCAAAACTTGGACAAGCATCATCTACAAAATTTTCCAACAAGCTTTCACGTAAGTGTGATGCCGTTCAAGATTCTGCACATTTTCCCTTGTTCTTGTTCTTGATTCCCATTAACAAATTTACAGGACACAGACGTGATGTGGCTGCGAAACCCATTCMTGAAACTAAGCCCCAACAAAACGGAGGATCTCCAAATCAGCACCGATGGCTTCTCCGGCAACCCATGGGGGGAGGAGAACTTCATAAACACCGGATTCTACTTCGTCCGATCAAACAACAAGACGGTGGCACTGTTCCAGAGCTGGTACGACCTCAAGGACAACTCCACTGGGAAGAAGGAGCAGGACGTTCTTTTGGAGCTTATCCATGGCGGAATAGCCAGAAAGCTCGCCCTCAGAATCCGATTCTTGGACACTCTGTACTTCAGCGGCTTCTGCCAGAACAGCCGAGACCTCCGACAGGTGGCAACAGTGCATGCCAACTGTTGTCGGAGCATCACCGCCAAAGTCACCGATCTCGGAACGGTACTCGTTGATTGGAAGAAGTTCAGGAAGTTGAGTGCGTATAAGAGGGTGGAGAATGCCACGRCGACGTTCCGATGGTCGCCGCATTTGGGCTGTATTAATTCCTGGAAGCAGTAATTGTAATCAAAATCGTAAATTTGAAACTATTTGTAAAATTTTTGTAGTTCTAAAGTCATCTTACTGATCTATTCATTGCATTTACTCTACTCACTCGAGAACCAACGGCATACACAATTTAATTAACCTTTTGAGAAGTGAGTATTCTAGTGAAAAAATGACGATCGTGGGCCACTTTTTTTACCCGATTTCTCCACACCAGAACTACCATAATTTTCTTATTTTATAAGATTATTATTTTTTCCCTAATTGCTTAAAATAAGTACAATATTTTTTAAAAAGTTATTTTTTAAGCAATTAAAAAGTATTATTAAGATATATAACACTAATAAAAACAATCTTTCTGTCTCATCTTTCCAACCYTGAGATTCATATCTTCATACCCGCAGTAGGTCGACTCTTCGTCCATATTAGCAAAGTAGTTTGGAAATGGTAGAAGATGACATACCAATTTTTAATTCTTAAAACACGTGGTTGCATTCCATCTTTGATATATATCTCCAACCAAGAGGTTATCAATTGAATTCAATTTCCTCAATTTCCTACCATAAAAAAAATAGTATTATTTTTAAAATAAATTTAAATATTAAAAGAAAAAAAAAACTAATGAATGACGCAACATCATTCAACTAACCCCAACAAGGAACAAATAAGTTAAGAAAATATCATGATTAGAGCATGTTTAACATTAAAAAATTACAAGAAATATCGTTCAAGAAAAATTATAGCCACTCAATAATCATTTTAAAGATGAGGATCAAATCAATGTGGTTGGAAAAGTCTTTTAGCAATATGATTTGTTCTTTTTTCGTTTTTCTCTTTCTACTAGTTTCACCGATGAAAACGATGACACAAATACAGTAAAAAAAATAAAACTGCAACAAAAACGGGTAAAATATTTTTTTCACACAACCAAATCTAACCTTCCTTATTCAACCCAAACATTTGGGTCTTTTCTTCAACAACAGACCCATCTCCCCTTTCAAACCACTAAACCCCAAAGACTTCCAAAAAAACAGCCTTAAATCTTTCCTAACACAAATCACTGAGTTGTGAAAAACAYGCCTCCTGAATTGATCGCAATCGATGTCGATTCTTCTCTCAGTACCTGTAGTGAGCAGGCTTGTATGGACCCTCGACGGGCACGTTGATGTAGTCAGCTTGGTCCTTGGAGAGCTTGGTGAGCTTGGCACCGAGTTTGCCGAGGTGAAGAGCGGCGACTTTCTCGTCGAGGTGCTTTGGCAACACATAAACCTTCTTCTCGTACTTCCCGGATGCCCTCTCGTTCCAGAGCTCGAGCTGTGCGATCACTTGGTTGGTGAAAGAGCAGGACATCACGAAGCTGGGGTGGCCAGTGGCACAACCCAAGTTCATGAGTCGCCCCTCGGCCAACACGATGATGCCTGAGTTGGTTTCGGGGAAGACCCACCTGTCTGTTTGAGGCTTGATGGTGATGCGCTTCACGCCGGGGTATGATTCGAGTCCGAGCATGTCGATCTCATTGTCGAAGTGACCAATGTTGCAGACAATGGCATTGTTCTTCATCTTCCTCATGTGGTCAACCATGATGATATCCTTGTTACCGGTGGTGGTGACAAAGATATCGGCCTCAGCGAGGGCATCTTCCAGGGTGAGAACTTGAAGGCCTTCCATGAGAGCCTGAAGGGCACAAATTGGATCGATCTCGGTCACGATCACACGAGCTCCAGCTTGCTTGAGGGCAGCAGCACAACCCTTTCCAACATCTCCATAACCACACACAACGGCAACCTTACCGGCGATCATGACATCAGTAGCTCTCATCAAACCATCAGGAAGAGAGTGTCGGCATCCATACAAGTTGTCAAACTGGAAACAACATCGAAGAAAAACCCAACTCTCAGCATTTTCACTTCTTAAAATGTTAAGAAACAAATCTAATCAGAAATCACACAGAAGTTTGTAGCTCAAAATYAACAAAGAAACGTAACAATGGCTGAAGCTGCGGCGAAATTACAAGTTATCAAACGCGAAATCTAAGCGTAAGCTTGATTATTAGTTAATTTCCACAAAACAGGGTAACTGAAACGACTTCAGTAGACCAGAAAGAAGAAAGAACARTGGTCAATAACAACGAACTAACTCATCAGTTTGTTTCAGTCCACTAAGAGATGGAAAAAGCAAATCCAGAACATTATGCACACAGTAMAAGCACAAGAAAGTGAAAGTGAAGGGCATGGATGAACAATTTGTTACTAGATCTGACGCCTACGGATTTGAGCTGAAAAATGAACATACTAATCGGATCTGCAGCAACATATAACTCRTACAGAGAACAGAATTCCAGATCTAAAACGAAGGGACCGAGAAAATACCTTGCTCTTGGTGACAGAGTCATTGACATTAATGGCGGGGAACAACAAGGTTCCACTGGACTGCATCTGGTAAAGCCTCTTAACACCAGTGGTAGTTTCCTCAGAAACTCCAACCAATCTCTCCTTCATCTTGTGGTACCTCTTAGGGTCAGACTTCAATCCATCTCTGATAATCGTCAACACGATCTGGAACTCCGCGTTGTCAGTAGACGACGGATCCGGAAGAGCACCGGTCTTCTCATAAATCTCCTCGGCCTTAACTCCCTCATGAATCAAGAGAGTAGCATCACCGCCATCGTCCACGATCAGATCCGGACCACCGCCGGGGCCCCAGTCCAGGGCGCGCTCAGTGCACCACCAGTACTCCTGGAGAGTCTCGCCCTTCCAGGCGAACACGGCGGCGCTGTCGCGCGCAATCGCGGCGGCGGCGTGGTCCTGAGTGGAGAAAATGTTGCAGGAACACCAACGGACCTCGGCRCCAAGAGCGGTGAGGGTTTCGATCAGCACCGCCGTCTGAATCGTCATGTGGAGCGAGCCGGTGATCCGAGCTCCCTTGAATGGCTGCGAGGAGCCGAATTCGGCGCGGCAAGCCATGAGACCGGGCATCTCGACCTCGGCGAGCTCGATCTCGAGGCGGCCGAAGTCGGCCTGAGACATGTCCTTCACCTTGTACTCCCGGCCGCCGGCGGTCTTCTCGACGATCAGAGACATTGTGAGAGGATTTAGGAAGAAGAAGAAGAACACAGAACCCTCAGTTTTCTGCGAACAACAAGAAATTCGCAGAACAATGAGAGAAATGTGAGCGACGAAGGATAGAGCGGAGCGAAGGCTCTATAAATAGGATCGAATCGGAAATGGACGGTCCAGATTCCGGGGTGGGAAATCTCAGATTAGGGATTTGAGATCGTGATTTTTTCGGGTCTGGTTCTTTAAACGGGTTCGGGTCCGGGTTTTTGGACCGGGTTTGGGTTGGTCGGTAGATCTGATTAATGGAAGTGCCAGAAAGTTGAGGGATGTGGTAATAATGATAAAATATAATTCTTTTTTTTWTCTTTTTCGTTTTTGAGGTCATTTAATTTTGATTATATATATATATATTTTTTTAATGGAAGAAACAACCAAGAGGAACTAAACCAAAGAAACAGCAAAATCAGAAAGAATAATCTTCCAAATGGCCAGAGGCACTCCTTTGATCCAAGCGATGCAAAAATGCAAGACTAGATGAATAGCACCGTTGTCTTCTCGACGASTGAAACCAAAACGAGCATTAATCGATCTGCAAGYAATGCTGGCGGAGATTCGACAGAAGTTTACATACTTCCGAAAGATCTTCCATACCATGCTCGAGTATTGTTTTCATTTAACGTTAATGTCATATCAATAACAAATTGTAATGATCACATTTGTTTATAGGATAGTGGATTGTACTAGYAGAGGTCGATTATCTAGATGTAGAGGAATATAAAAAATTGTTTAGATTGTATTTATATCTCATATTTTGAGAACTTAACTTTAGAATTYTTGGTGGTGTCTATCTTCCGACCTCGATTATTTAACATCTCGTTTAGAGTAATATTTGTTGATGCAAGAATTTGACTAAAAATCAGGTCGGGTACCCACTTAAATATTTACCATCCAATATATAAATTGCATCTTGATTAAATTAAAAAAAAAAATCAATGCAAGTTATTAAAATAAGATAGACCATYAGAGTAGGGATAAATGTGGTTGAGTGGGCAAATGACTATATTACGTTATAATTAGTGTTTTAATTTTTAAATCAATAATATTTACACATACTTATAACATTTGAATATTCACATTTATTTATTTATTTATTAATGTTGTCAAAGTGAGCATAGCTCATCGGTAATTATYGTATGATACTTTTGACRATGCGACAAACGAAATGAAATACGATATCTTGTGGCATAACATTCTATGTAGAAGATGAGATCTCTTATTTCAAAGGGTTGAGAATTGAATTTTTCATTGCATTSGATAGTGCTTACTAAAAGTCTAAAAGCCTGAAATATAGGACTTGGTTCGATTAGTATACCAACCTCAAACTCTATAATCATTCTCTACGATAACAATCTTAATAGAATTCCTCTATAGAAAACTTTATAATAATTACAAGAAGAAGAAGAAAAAAAAAGACTCACCAAATCTATTTTCATCCTTGATATGCGAGTCTCACACTTTTTTTGGTACAACATATAAGGGTCGTAAAATTCATGTTGAATACATATACCTTAACCGACTTACCTATAYTTTGGTGGGCAAGTCTCACACAATTTTCACTCCTTACTTTACAAGTTTTATCATATGCGATRAGCTTTTCATATTAATTATTTTACCATTTTACTCGTTTGTTTATTTATTCTACCAATACATTTTGTTCGGATAAAAATAAATGTATTCTACTAATATATTTTTTTTCAGTACATGTGATTTCTTTTTAATAAAACCATGAATTTCGATTTCATTAGTTAACTATTTAATTGTAACTGGTTATTTTTTATTATTTAATCTGTTAAAAAAACTATTATTATTACATAGCATATTAATCTATATTTTCATTAACAATTTTACTATAATAAAACATTATATTAACTTTTTAGTTGAAAAAATGATTAAAATAAAAAATTTATTATCAAATAAAATAGTAATAAGTTAAAACAAAATTATTATTATCTAAATTAAAATAATATCACACAATATTAGATAAAATATTTACCATTGTCATTCATCTGATTTTTATTTAAATTGCAGACCATTTTAGTACATCCGTAGATTTCGAATTTTAATTTTAATAAATCTAAAACAACATCACATTTTTTTAATTAGTTTTCATTTTTATTCTTAATCATTCCGATTCATCGTAAACAAAGGGATCTAAAATTTTATTTCTTTTATCATTACTTGTAATATAATTTATCCGTGTTGGAATTTTGAAATGTGTGGCGGTGGRGCCACGCGGCACCGACAATTTGACGGTTGGGATGGGTGCGTGATCTTACTWTTTCCTAATCAGACGTGGCTTTTGTCGGAGATCTGAGATGTTCGGTAGAAGATTAGAGTTCCCTGTACCCGAGACTRCGAWAATTATAATAGTTCTCAGCTACTAATTGCCACRGCTGCGACTTCAGTACCACGCTCGAGAGTGACGGTAAAACGAGTTATTTTAATAAAAGATATTTAAATATAATTGATTTTTCAAAATTATTATTCCGTTGATACCTTAAAGATCGATTTAAAGTGATTTAAACTTTCCTTAGATCATTTTTTTTTAATTTGTCAAATGTGATAAATAGAGAGAGAAATGATTTTGACAATGTCAAAAAGCCAAAAATCACTCCTAAACACACCAGACAGGTAGGTTTCATTCAATGTGTTTGGGGAAGAGAATACCCTGGACACGTGGAGGA
>NW_019104633.1:0-18655 GCF_001995035.1 Momordica charantia
TATCAATGTGGGTTTCTAGATATACACACAATTAAGTTTCTAGATATAAGCCCATGTGAGTTGACAATTACTCTTTTTATTTTTTTTGTGAAATTTGAGGGAAAGGAATTATAAAAAGAAAAAAAAAAGGAAAAAGAAAATAATTGGTCAAGAAAGTCATGAAGAATCTGCTTAACTTAGTGCGTCCGTCAATATTTGGCAAACAAAATCCACTCCTGCGCCGTGACTCAATGCACACGCTTTCCCTCATTGTCTGTGACCTTGGAACAATGTTGGAGCCTGTAACCTTATGACACGTGTCACAATATTTGAACGGTGACCCACCTTTATTTTTTYCTTTTAATTATATGATTATTTATTTATTGTTTTTAATTCAACCAAGATCCAATCATCAAATTTAAAAATGATAATAGATGCTTTTATCTACTTGAACTAGGTTGGAATTGACTGATTTARATAATTTTAAAAGTTTCAATTTAGTTCTTATGATACGAGCTTAATTCTAATTTAATATTTATGGTCCTAAAAATTTAAATTTAGTCTTTATAATGTAATTCAATCTCACCGATGGTTCTTAAACCATTATTTTCCTATCAAAGATCTATTAATTGTTCTTTATTTTTTAATTCTAATGTATATTGCTAACATAATCAATCATATTAAAATGCAAGCTCAATACCATATAAATTGAAAATATGTCGTATTTACTACAACAATAAGTAATGCCACTATCAAYGATAATTTTCCAATCCAAATAATAAATGTTGATACAGAAATTTGACTCCACGAAATTCTCTTAAACTCGCATCAATTCTTTCAATATGGAAAGGACCAATACGACCTGCAAAACGAAACTGCTCTAAATCGGTGTAGTTTTTATCACATGGACTCGGATGCTTAAGTTAGTATCGAAGTAATAGGGTATAAGGAATACGGTGTATTCAACGTACTTCTAACATTAGGCTCCTCTACTATTTTTACATGACTCAAACCCTACGTCATTCATGCGACCCGGGCTCTTGGGCCCTAAGGTGTTTCGCCGAGGGCAAAACGTCGAATCGGGGTTGGAACAAGACAAATTTGGGTCGGTCGGCACAGAGGCCGAGAGAGACCATGAGATACGTTGAGTGGGTCGACCCTCGTTGACCTGGACTGGTCCTAGTTGGTAGTTTGAAGCGTTTTATTTTTCTGTAACAATAAATATAACCAAATGGATAAAATGTTTATTATCATCATAGATGTGGAAATCTTCCACTCTTGTAATTATTAAATTAAAAACACTGACAATTCATGAGATCATATCAAACTGCATGAATCAAAATGGAAAATTTTAAATTAAATGGACCAAATTGAGATCAAAACCAAATAATAAAGACTAAATTAAAATCTCGAAATTTATGACGTATAGATTTTGTTTTCTTTTTTAAGTGGAAATAAAAGGATAATGGTAGCGGAATCTCGTGGGACTAGACGCTGGCTGTTGCCGACCTCTGAAAGGATCTGATGGCCGCCGCCCATCATGTTTGAAACCAATCTTACTTTTTATATATTTTATTTTATCACCACAAAATTTAATTTAATTCATTCACTTTTGATATACATCACATTTTTTTTTCATATTTAATTAAATTAATTAAAATTTGAGCTTAGTGGACAGCTATTTTTGTAAATTTATTATTTTAAGTAGAAGTTAAAACTTGACATTAATTATTATCTATTTTATTAGAAGCGAGAGGTTTGAATTCCCTTACCATTAATTAAATAATAAAAAAAAAGTGAAGCCAACCCTAATTTTATTTCGAAAGTTTTAAAATGTCATTCACTACAATTTAAGATTTTTTTTTCTTCTTTATTTTCAACATTATTATCTGATTTCTTTTTAAAAAAAAATTGAAGTTTTGTTTCTCGAAATAGAATGACACTAGAGAAAAATATGGGCTTAAGTGTCAATATGAACATAACTTAGTGATATAAATATATAACTYATCCTCTCGAGGTTGGAGGTTCAAATCTCAACACCCACATATTTACTGTATAAAAGCCAAAAAAACCTGTTATGGGTTAATTTTTTTAAAAGTAAACTATTATGGGGTCGAGTCATGTGAATGGAGTAGATGCTTTTTCAATCATACGCTCGTAATTTGTTGTTAGAGCAACCAATATTTCTACAATACTATATGAGATTGTATTATGTCTGACAATATTTTTATCCCTCGTGATTTTACTTCTAGTTTTACTAAAAAAAAAAATCATATCAATAAAAACATGTTCTTTAGTTTATATATTCATGATCTTCYCCTTACTCTAGACCTTTAGTCACACTCCTGATTAAGCATATTATTTAGTTGATTGCATATATATTTCATAGTAGTTCAAAATATCATTGCCCAATCTCATTTGAGAAAGAATCAAAATATTCAATACATCAAGTAAAATCATCATCCAACACTTACTTTTTTTTTTTTAAATTCGCAAAAAAGAATTGCCAAAGAAAGAATAGTATCTCTTGATCTTTCTACTTTTAAAGATTTTTCATGATTTCCAATGAAAATCTTATCTCCAACTTGGCAATTAAACTATATATACTTCTAGATCTCTTGATCAAGAGATGGAAAGGAAAAACAAATTGTAAAATGAAACATGATCTCGTGAAGAATAATGTAGTGGGTTGTCTTAATTTTAAGGAATAACAAAGATAAGTACTCTAATTATATATAAATGCAAATTGATGGCAAGAAGACAAAATCTATGGCATGTTAAACCCAAAAAATGATAACAATAATATAAATAAATAAATAAATAAATAAATATTACTTTTTCTGACCCCATCAAGAGACACTTTGCCCATTAATTTGTGCCCCAAAATGGTATCTTAATTTCCATGGTTTTATGTGCTTTATTTCAATTCACATTCACATGACCTATATGGACACTACTATTATATAGATTGAGGGAGCGCAAATATCAAGATTTGTTTGGATTTGTTTGGATCATGRTCAATATTAATATACTCCAAGAATCAAATCGATAGAAGAAGAGGAATTTGGGAGGAGTAAAAATGGTTATAATACTCGATGTTTGAAATCGTAATTGTACTTTATCAGTTATTGATGAATTAGGGCTTGAAGGCCGACTAAAACGACAGACATGTGAGAGTTATAAGATGAATGTATTTAACCAGACCACTCTGAATAACTATGCATTGATCATAGGAATATTATTTGATGATTCATATATATATCCTTTAATGGAGGAGTATCACGTTATAATCTAAATTAGGTCTTCAATAGGTGAGATAGAATAATTTACAAAGTTTTGGTCGTGTCATATATTATAATTACTCGATTGAGGTGTAGTCCCTATGTATAGGAGTGACGTGACTTGATAAGATTGCTATTCCTGATTGGGGAATAGAAGCTGTGTGTTAAAACTACCTATTTTCATATGTTAAGCAACGTTAGCTCGGGATTCAAAGAGTCACCCCTATAAAGAGACTCTTCAAGCAAAATCATCTGAATCATTGTAACCAATGCAGGACTCGAACTTAAGACTTCAAGATAAGTGATACCTAAGGTTTCAAACATTTACCATTGCGTCGTTCCCAAGAGAATATGCTCGATCTTCAATGAGAATTAGAATTATATGCATTGTTGTAACCTATAAAAACGAATGGAGAAGCTAGCACAAGAACAATTTTTTAGTATCGAAACTTTTACTTTACATTATAAACATTAAGATAAAYCATAACTAGTTTAGAATATGATATTAACATTGCATCTACTATATATTTATCAATTCATTAATTAAAAAAAAAACAGTACATGAATAGTACAACCTAATGCTCTGCTAAGTCAACTGTTCATGTGAGAAAAAAAAAAAGAAGTTTTAAAATAATAAAGAGAGAGAGAGGAGAGAGAAAATTCTATTGTCTGTACTTGCAAGAATGTCACGGGCATTAAGATTAAATTATAAAAATACCCCTCAAAAGGACAGAGAAAGACAAAGGACTATTTTGGAGTTTTGTACCATAATGACTATAATACCCTTCTCGTCAGCATGTTAAAAGCATCTTATTGAGGAGGATAATGGTCATTTGGAATTAGTCACTCAATGTGTGCAAATGCCAGTGGCTAAAGACAAAACGACAGCGTTCAATGAGTTTGGATTTTGCTCCTTTTTTTTTCCAATTAGCTAATTCAAGATTAAATCAGTTTTAATTTAATTTATGGTCCTTTTATTATTTTTTTTGCAGCTTAGTCCTTAAACTATTATTTAATTATAATTTTTATGTATATATCTTTTTAATTATACTCTTGTGGGTCTGATCTCACATAGCATGTGTGTGTTGCGGTGAAGTAAACAAAAATATATGGATTAATTATTATAACAAGTTAACTTAAAAGGGACTAATTTATGATTTATAATTTAAAAATTAATTAAGCATAAGGAGTTGTTTGGGAGCTATTTGAAAATATATTTATGATTTATTTTTAAAGTAGTTTTTCAAAATAATTTTAAAAATGAATTATAAAGGTTGAAGCTCATGCTACATTTTATAACCACTGTTTACAATTATAAAGGAAAAAAAATTAACAATGTTTAAAAAATTATATAAACATATGTTAGCTCAGCAAGACATTTTGTTCATTCTCTAAAGGTGGGAGGCTCAATCTCTTAATAATATAGGTCTCTGAACTTCAAAAATAGTTTAAGAAGTTACTTTTAATTTCGTGTCTAATAGATTCGTAAATTTAAAATATGTCAAATATGATAGGAACTTGTTAGACACAAAATTAATTAAAAGTTCATGAATTTATTAGGCACGTTTTTTAAAGTTCATGAATCTATCAGGCATATAACCTTAAAATTTTAGATATTAAATATGTAATTTAACCTAAATTATATTTTATATTTTGTCTTAAAAAACTTTTGTATTTATTCCATTTTTTTTCAATATACCTTGTGACATTGTATTTTGATCTCTAAACTTGGCATATGAAACTATTTTTACCCCTATCTTTTAAAGAAAATAATTATTTAATAGAAGCCTGAAAGAGATACTACATGTTTTCTTCATTTACCCAATAAATTGAGGTACAAATAATTGGATAAATATTTTGAAACTCGGTGAACAATTAACAAAAAATTATCGAGTGAACAAGTTATATCAATGTTCATTCATAATTTAAAGACAAACAAATCAAACATAACATTTAAAAATTTAGTTAAAAAAAAAGTTGGTGTGAAATTAGTTGGGTATGTTGATATATAGATTAAATATATATATATATATATATATATATATTTGGGTGGAAAGTTGCATTTGATTGGAGATTAGATGCTCAATTCATTATCATTAAAAAAAAAACTATGAAATATATAAATCAAAAGAGGAAAAATTAGTCAAAATTCAACACTGGTGATTAAATAATTAATTGGGTCACATTATTTTAGTTGTTTCTATTGCAAAAAGCTGATTCAACTGAGTTGGATTTGATTCAGTCCAATTGTTGACCTTTTGGATTTTCTTCCCCATTTGTCTAAATTTTAATTACTTTACTTCTCCAATAATTAACACATTTAGACCTAAAAGATACTTCAATTATTCTATTAAAATTATTTCAATTTCTTGTTACCCTAAATTTCAATTTCTTAATAAGTATTCTAATGCTTTCAATCAACTTGGTTTAATATATATATATATACTTTTTTTTATATAATTTCTCCTGACCTTTTACGTTCTCTAGCAATTATTGATTTCTTTTATAAATTTTACATTTTGTTTAAATGAAAATGTAACTAAATTAAAGTAGCTAGTTTGTTCCAAGTTCACTTCTTACCGTATTTCTAGGTGTTTAAATCTACTTCCAATGATCATTTGACGACCTAACTGCTAAGTAGGAAAAGAGATTAGGAAARATTGAACTAATACTAATGTGGTATCGGTTGAAGTGCTCTCACACGATTAAGTTAAAATGAGAATATGATGACAAGATCACATCCGATGTGGTGTAAATARAATTCAATAGAATTTTGTATTTTGTTAATGAAGCTGACCTACTCAGTGTTGGAGACCTAGTTACGACCCACTATGAATTGCCCACAACGGCTTTAAATATTTTATTGGTCAACTACTTAGRTAGATAAACATAGTTTGAATCTTACGAATTCAAGGAAGTTTTTTTTTTTTYTAATGTAACTTTTGATTTTTTAAACAATTAAAAAGGAACAATTAAAGTTCTATAGAAAATAATGAAAATTTTAATGTGCTTAAAAATTTTCAAATGTTTCATAAATTAAAGGTGATGGGGTAAGATGTATATAAGGGCATTTTAAGGAAAACGTAAACTCTTTATTAAGATTTYTGTGAGGAGAAGTTTTGATTCCTAATCCAAAACAAAGACACTTRACAAATAAAATCTTAGAGTAAGCGCTCGTTTCATAACATTCCCGTTTCTTTTCAATTTTGTTAAGAAATCTAAATATTTTTCAACTAAYTTTGTTTCTTGTTACTCCGTTTTTGGGAACATTCTCACACTTGTATTGAAATTTTGGAAACAACCTTAGTTTCTCATTTCTGATTCCCATTTCCAATTTGTTCCAAAATATAAATAAAAGTTTGTTTTGTCATATTTGAATTCTAAGAGGTTGGAACCATGCAATACATTTTTCTTCGTTAAAAATAAAGAAACAAAAACATTACCAAACGAGTCCTAAGCTTTTCAAGAATTCCAACTACCCTCTCTTCTATGAGATTTTGGCAAAGGAAGTTCATGGAGATTTTTCCATCCAAATAATAATGGGTGAAATTCCTTAAAAAAAAAAAAGTGTGTGCCTCACTTGAAAATATATTTTTAAGCACCATGGAAGAAAACTACTCAAAATATAATGCTTCCTCGAAAAGTATTTTTTCTTATCTGTTTCTATAAATTCTCAAACTACTTGGATTTATTGAAAATTGTAAAAGCATTTAAAAAAACAAAATTTTTACCACTTTTTAAAATTTTAACCCAATATAATACTACTATTTTTCACAAAAACATTATTTTCCATCCATATAAACAATCTAAAAAGCATGTCAAATACATACCTAAATACTAAATACTATATTACTCAATTTGATCGATTTTATTTTCTTTTGTTGGCTATAAAAGTATAAAAAAATAATATATTTTCTTTTGTAGATAGATTTTGTTTCCAATAACCAAAGTATATACCATCGTTTTTCACAAGATCAACCTTGTTTGGGGTAAAAATACCTTGGACACGTGGAGGACGCTTATTGGTGTTCAAGAATTAAAATATCTTAGGTCCACCTCGAACCTACCGAAGAGGTCGGATTCGCCCATTGGAAAAAAGGCTAAGTATACATGCCGAAGTTTGATCTGATTGGGGTTCGATCTGCTCGGAACCCGACAGGTCCGACATGAGAAAAAACATGTAACCGCCAGTCATGAGAACTGTCGGATCTACCACCTATAAATAGAGGACCTCATTTCACGCTCAGGTATCGAATCTCACCTCGAACTAAATACTGAGTCCGACCTATACTAACTTGAGCGTCGGAGAGTTTACSCTCTTGTGCAGGTTCACTCTTGAGTTTAGGTCGGGCCGGGGACCGGGTTCGARCTGGGTTCATAGAACAGCGTTGTGCAATCATTTGCATAAACAAACCTATCCATGCAAAATATAATTAAACTCCAGCGTCTAAACCAAGTTTCACCAAATTAGGATATATAATATATATAAAACATTTAATAAAATCATTTTGATACTTAATTTTATACTCTTAAAAGTATTATTATTTGTTTCCCGTCCAAATATTTAAGCTAAAAGTATTTTGAGATACTTTCCGATRCCACCAACGATTTTAGCCTGTATCTTTGATTTATTTTTTCCCTTCTAACATTTAAAATTTACATTTGGACATGACAAAAGTACTTTTATGGGAACTAAAAACACTTCCAAACACACCCTCGTAACTATATATAAATAATAAGACATGTAAATGGTACATAGTTCTATGAGCCCTAATAATAAATTGAAACAAGCTCCCACTGAAATTAATTATGGCCACTTCAAGAGACCATACATCCATTAGAACTCATAATTGAAACTGATCCCCACACTTAGATATTATTCTGATCACTTCTCCTGATTGAAAAATGACATCACACACTTTTTGGAATAAAATTTGGATTCAACATTGGAAATATTATGTTAGAAGGGGCCTGCGTTGACCAATGCAATAGGGCTGTTTTTTTTTTTTGAATCATCTGCTTTATTGAGGTTGACTTTTTGGTTGACATTTTCTTACAGAAGTGGGAAACAAAATGAATGAGGTTTCCATTAAAGGGAAGGTTTTGTGAAGGAGATACACAAATTAGGGTTTTGGTTTAATGACATTGCGACCATACACACAAAAGGTGGGAAGTTGCAGTTATAATGTATAGGATTTCTTKGAGAAAATTAATGTATCATCAAAGTTTTTTTGTTGGTTTTGAGGTATATTTATGGTAGGGACCAAGATGCTCACAACCTTGTCTTTCTAAAGTTTGTGAGAGAATCTCGCCAAGAGGATATATTATGGAATCTATCACTCTTTCTTTTCTTGATCAAATAAAATAAGGAGATTCGAACTTACCACTTAAAAAAGATACTAGAAATTAAAAGGAGAAAATCAGATCGACCACATTATTAAAGATAGGTCTCTATGCTGAGAGAGAGTTCTTGTCCCACTTAAAAGATCATGGGTGACCATCACTACTACATAACGACAAATGTAAAGACTTTACTATTTATTTACTTTTAAGAAAAAAATTTTACAAATAAGGATAGGAAATTTGAATCTACAACTTATAAAAAGGGACGGAGAGAATGGCTGTAATCTCAAAGTAAGAGATTGTGGTGCCAATGCCCACCATCCACACCGGATTTAGTCTAATTTAAAACTTTATAAGTAACTTTTCTTACAAAAAAAAAAAAAATTTTATACGTAACAGTTACGTTTCTTACTTTATGTTTATTATATAGTCTACTTCCTTAAATTATATTTAGAATCAACTGTTTAAATACTTTTATAAAGACATTAGTATTATTTAAAACATAAGTGCATCAAGAAGACTTGTAATTAAATTCAATCCTAAGTAATCATAAATTAAACTACAAATAGCATTAGGACTACAAGTTTCTTTCCCTTCTAAATAGTATGATATTATTTATTTTTTGGCCTAGACATCATGTAGAGATTTTAATTTAAAAAATTCGTATTAATTGAGATATATGTGTATTGTATGAAATACTCAGAGATCTTATTAACTTCAAACTCAATGTTAGACTATATATCTGCATCCCTAGAAAAATATTTTCTTGAAGAAAGGATCACTGAGACCTTCCCTCAAATAGTCATTCATCTAAACTGCATTAACAGCACACCTTTAATTCCCATSAACTCTTCTTCTTCAAAGCATACCTTTAATTTCATAGAGTTCAACCACACATTACAATATTGGTAGGATAATTGAGCGCCATGAACGCTTTATCAGATTCAAAATAAGTTTAATCACGCTCCAAGAAGCTAGTGAGACAAGTAGTAAAATCCCAAGACAAAATGAACACTCTTTAATATTCACTCAACTAGTGATGTGGACATGCATGATCAATAATTACCACTAGGGGTTGGAAATAGAACAACAAATAGTTCATTTGGGTGTGTTTTACTTGAGTTGTAACATTGACAAGTAGTGCAAAGGGAACCAATAATAACAGAGGATTTGAGATATCTTTGAGAGTATATGAACACTACTAGTTTAAAAGAAATAGCCATATTTTGGATTTAGGTAGGAAGCAATGATTGTAGATGAAGAGAATATCTACAAATTGCATTAAAGAAAAAAGTAAAGTCTTTTGAAGTGACATAAAAAGTGAGAAAACCACACCACTGCTCATTCACATGTTCTTGCAATGTAAACCTAGCATTTTCCCCCTAATGGAAGGAGCTCTCAAACCCATCTCTCTCTCTTTCTCATGGCTATAATTTTTTGATGCAAATCCATGGCTATGGATGATTAGTAGCCAAAGAAAACAAYAACTTAAACAATCTAGCAACATGAATTTAGACTTCAAATCTTTTGAGTTTACTCAATGAATAGATCCTAAATCTAAACTCTGACCTTTGGATCGATATTATTCACTTTGAGTCTAAATTCTTAAGGTTTGCTTTTGGTTTACTTAATAGAGATGTTGTGATCCTCTGCTTATATACCTATTATTTTACCTTGTCTAACTAATTAATGTGAGATTTTGATGGTATTTTCAACACTCTTTATTCTAGCATTAACACCAGTATCTCTAACTTTCTAAAGCCTTTGTTAGTTTGAATAACTCTCTTAAGCTAATGGGTTGGGTAAATTTAATTCATTTATATGGATTCTAACAAGCTCATTGGCGAGTCGAAGTATGTTGACCTCTATCATGAGGTAGCATACACACTTGGAAAATTTTATTCTTTTCATGACTCGCCGTTGCTGATGTAATAGATTCTTTTAGAACAGTTAGTTTTTTTTTTTCCTAAAATCGATGTCGTGTGGCTTACATTGTGGATCCCTATAATTGGAGATCATTGCCTAGGTTGAGCAAAATTGTGACCAGCACAAGACTTGAACCTAAAACCTCAGGGAAGGTGATACCAATAGGCCTAAGGTCGCTTTTCCCACTATGCCATCTCCAAGGAAAACTTTAGTTACATGCACGGCATGAGTTAGTTGCAAAATTATTGAGAGRGAGGGGCATCATTGGTAATAGGGTTTTACGACCTTAAAGCTTGGTGCGTAAGAAATTAAAGCAGGGGAAGAGTCTTGTGATTAAGTGTATAAAGTGGGATCCTTAACATGCCCCTCAAAATCATGGTTCTTTTGACTCATCGATCTTGGTCGAACCCCATTTTTTGACCGGGTGCTTATTTGAGTATTTTGGACTCTGATACCATATTAATCTTTATGGGATTTCATCTCTAAACTAATTGGAGTAGTAACTCATGTATATTATAAATATTTGTTAGATCCCTTATTTGTTMTCTTGTACTAGGTGAATAATATATTATGGATGACCTGTGGATGTAGATCAATATTGGTTGGTGTGTTCTTCTTCTTTTAATTTCTTCTTACTTAGCCTTGATTCAATTTATTGATTATTTCTTGTAGTCATTCCAGAGTTATCGGTTTAAGACATTGAATGGTCTTTGTGAATCTGAATTCACTTGTTATAACCGTCCTTCTTTCGTTCTCCAAATAGGAGTCAGACATATATAACAGTAAATCTTTCAACATCTACGGCCGTTTGATAATCACTCTGTTTTTTGTTTTTGATTTTTAATTTTCTGTTTTAAAAAACAAAAACCATATATGTTTGGTAACCATTTTTAGTTTTATGTATTTAAAAGTTAGAAAATTGAAAATACATATTAGAGAGARAAAATTCTAGGTAAAGTAGAGATAACAATAATGTGAGTGCGAGTGAGGATGCTCTCCTCCATTCTCGTGCTCCTGAAAATTTTTAATCCCCGTCTCCACCTCGTTCTTCGATCCGAGAGATGTTTTCGAGAAAAATTATCGGTTTTATAATTGTTTTTAATTATTTTAGAATTTTAAAAATAAAAAAGTGTAATAAATATATATTAGTTATTTAAGAAATGGAATCAGGGATGGAGTTGAGGTTGGGACATACATTTCCTATTTTTTGGGCACGATCCTACGAAAATTTTTGTATCCCTAATGTAAAGATATGAAAATATAAATTTAGAGAGATGTAAATAAATTTTGGAAGATAAATTTTAGAGAGATAAATAAAAAGATTTAGAAAAAAAATTAGTGAAAGAAATAGTTAAAGACAAAAAGAGAAAATTTTAGAGAAAAAAAAAGTAAGTAGAGAGGAAAATATATGTAAAGAAAAAAAAAAGAAGATATTAAAAAGAGAAAGAAAAATTATAGTGGAAAAATTTAGAGATAAAAACAAGATTCAAATTATAATCCGTAGRGAGAGAAATAAATAATAATAAATATTCAAAATATGAAATTTTAAAGAGAGAAAAATAAATTTTGTAGAGAGAAAATTAAAAAGAAAAAATTTTAGAGCGAGTAAGAATTTTGTTAGAGATAAATATGAGAAAGAAAAAAAATTGAGTATTAGAAAGTTAGATTTTGAAAAACATAAATTTGAAAACTACTTTTTTTTTTTTTGAAATTTACATAGTATTTCAAAATGGTACAAAAAATTGAATTGATTACCGAATAACCCTCTTTTTAAAAAACTAAAAACCAAAAACCAAAAACAAAACGAAATGATTATCAAATGGCCCTACACTGTTTAAAAACGTAAAGGAGGACAAGATTCCAAATCAAAAGAAAGTTAATAAGTCTCCAATAAAATTTGTGCATGGGAATGCCTATGGGTGGTGTGTTGCACAATGTCAGTTACGAAAGAACAATGTCGATTATTTCAACGTCAGTAAACAACCGACGAACAATGTCAGTTGAGGTAGGCTAGCTACGATGACATGCGATTCCATGTCGATTGAAAACCAACATTAAAGTAACCGACATTGAAGACCTATAATATTGGTTCAAAACCGACATCGTCATTTAAGAACCCGACATAGTAAGCTATGATTGGGCCCCGCAATGGTAGAACCTGGTGAATTGGACGTACAAGATTGATCCCGCGGCGTTCTTGAATGAAATAAGGACGAACCAAATTAGCACTTCTCATATCAGGCTAGGCCTCTCTAGCGGATCTGGGTGAAAAGGGAGGAGGAATTCCATATTTCGATCTTACTTGGGATTCAAGCTAGGGCTTTCGAATCAAAGCATGGACATCTGCAACTAACAAGGAGCAATAGATCGTTGATTGTAGAGCCAGGTCAGTCAGTAAACTTCTATTGATAAGAGATTCGACTAGAGGGACTCCTAGCAACAAATTTGTATAAATAGCCTCCATGGAGACGCAGGAGATGCACAGGAGCCGCCAGTCGGATTGACCCAACAATGATAGGTCAGAGGGATAGACTCATTCGATTAATTAGGGATCTCTGGTCCTACCTAAAAAAGAGATGGTTGATGATACGTGATTTAATGTCGATTGCATGATCGACATCATGTGYGTGTATATATATATATGATGTCACTTCTAAACTGATATTAAAGATCAATTTTATTGCASTGTGCAAGTGGTCCAAAAAGTGAGCAATATGAGAGAGAGGTGGTGTTTGATCCTTGTGGTGGGCAATGGCAATGGCAAAATGGGAGTCTCATTCATATAAGGGGTGGGCCTACCTTGGCTTACGTATAACATGGCACTCGCATGAGCCATGTTAAAACCCTAAGGCACACGCAAGCCCTTGTCATAAATCATAAATCATTAATATGGGTCAATAATTTTGGTTAAAGTATGAATGACCCTTAAATTTTATTTTAGGGTATTAATTAGTTGTCACCAACTACAACATAATAGTTCATTAATCATTACTCAATTACTCATGCTATGTTTACCGACAACGCTTTTACAGTAATCTGTACCGAACAAACTATCCATATTTTCACAATAATATATACGAGATTGTTTCTTTAGGACTTGAGCCTAACTACATGATTTTACTTTTTGGGACATGGCTCCTGATACCCTGAAGATAACGAAACTCTCCATGTTTCTACAATTGTATAATATTATTCACTTACTTGAGATTTAACTTTACATAATTTTCCTTTTGATTTCACTCCAAAATACCACATTGAAAGCAACAAATATTAATCGACATTAAAAGTGACTGTCATTAAAGAGAAAGAAAGACACGTTTGACACGATGTTAGCCGCTTTAATTGACTTCCTTTCCCCTTTAATGACGGGTATTGCGCCTGCCATTATAAATCCTGAATCCGTACTAATTCTTATATACCTACCCTGAAAACTTTTCATTTTTTATTTTAGAATATTCTATTACAAATAAATGGGAGATTCGAAATGTAGAACTCCTTTAGAGGAGGTAAAAATGCATTGAACATTGAATTAACTCAAATCGACACTCTTTCCAATTTTTAAGCTGATATGCTTTCATATAACAAATACAAATACATTTGTATTGAAACATATAGGAACCCAATAATCTTGTAATGCTGATAACTAAATTAATCTTTGAAGTTTGAACAATTTATTGCTAATTTTGCTCCATAGATGCCCCATGCTGTGAATAGATTGCACATTGTTACTCTAATGTGGGCATCTTAGATGTCCATCAAGGTGAAAACACGTGTCTTAGGTGAAAATTTGCAAGATACAAGTAATTCTCGAACATATCATAGCTGTCGATGAAAATAAGTGTGTAATATATAAAACATCAACCTTAGGAATTAGTAATTCCTTTCTATTTTCCGGCACCAAATGTTGTAGGGTTAGACAGTTGTCTCGTGAGATTAGTCGAGGTRCGCATAAGCTATGACGGGAATGCAATGTTCCAAAGATATTATAAACCGCGAAGAAGGACGAGGGAGGGCAATTTTTAACACCAAAGTTTCAAGGGTGGGTGTTTCTTCGGCTTAGAAACCAAGCTAAGTGAGAAAATGACATCAAATTAAAGTAATAGAGAATATAGTACTCTTTAAAAGATAATATGAGATGGTTTGATAATTGGATACTTAAAAAAAAGTTTAATATTTGTGGTTATCATAGTTTAAAATAATAATCGCCAACATAATTCCATTGGGAGAGGTCAGATAGATTAAGAAATCAACATTATTCTCGAATTTTAACTAAATCTTTTTAGATGCTAAACTCTTCCCCTTGGAATCTTACTTTTTGTGTGCTTATAAAAAAAAGATTAATTCAACATCAAATGTTTAAAAAGCCCCATAATTAATTAATTTGTTAAAGACATAACAGTTCTTGTTTATTGTTTTGTATTTCTAGTTTTTTTTAGAAATATAAGCCTTTAATAATTTTTGTTGTTTCTCGTTTCTCACTTTTAAAAACGTTTCTAAAATTGTGTAGAGTGGAAAAATACAATCAAGTTTCTTGTTTATGGTTTCTGTTTTCATTTTTCGAATTTTTTGAAACATAAATAAAATTATTAATTTATCCTTCTTGACTTATAAAATTCATAATAAATATTAGAAGAAATAAATCTAACATAGAAATTTTGAAAATTTAATTTAGTCGTAGAAAACGAGAAATAAAAAATTATTACTAAATATATTTTAATTTCTTTTTTAAAAAGGGTAACAAGAAAATAAAAATATAGACCTAATTCTATTTTTATTAATTAAAAAAGAGGAAACAAGAAACATAATATTTAGGAGTAAATTTGAGATATTTTTTAAAGAAATCATTTTTAGTTATGTTAAGCATTTAGTTTGTAGGCATTTTTAGAAGAAATCTAATTAAATGTATCATCTGAAACACTTTAAGTATTATTTTTATTTTTTTTTTTTTAAGAATTTCTCACACTACTTTTAATTATTGAAATTTTTAAAAGTACTTTTACTGGGTTAAAAATACTCTTTTAAGATTTTAAGTGCATACCATTTCTAAAAAAAATATTTTTACTTTTCCAATAGTCATGTTACAAACATACCAAAAACACACCTAGTAAATTTGAAATGGTTTTTCAAAATGATATTTTTAAGCCAATGTTTTTAATAAGCTTTAATTTTTATAATCACTTTTATTATGTAACCAAGATAAAATATTAACTGTAGTAAAAAATAAAAATATTAACTTCCTTTAAATATATATATAACTCGATTTAACCACAAAAATAATTAAACCTTCATAATTACATTTCTCTCCCTCTTGCTACATTCATTACTGCTTTAAGAGATTGTTCAGAACCTTTGGAAGAATCTTAAGCAAAATTTAATTTTGAAATTAGTTAGATGGAGAGATTTGATCCCACTACTCTGGATGAGATAAGGTTTTTGGTATTAATTATACATATATATATTTATTTATTTATTATTATTATTTTTTGATCAAAGGTTGTTAGATTTCTATAATTTAATTTCGGTGGTAGATAGAATCCAAAATATGGATTGGATTTTAGTTATTTTCCTCATTTAATTTCACAAACAAACCACATACCGATTTTGAAAATCGAAATTGAAATATTTAAAAAAGTGAACAAATTTGATTTGAGCTAGACTAATTAAATTGATAAATCAAACCCAACCGATTGAAAGTAACCAAATTTGTTCCAATAAAACCAAAACAAACCAATTTTCAGTTTTATACTTACAAAACCAATCAAAAAATAGAGTTCAAACCATACATAGGAAAAATATAATTCAAAATATAAAACCAAAACTAGAAAGAACATTCACGAACCAAATAAAAATTAACTTAATAATAAGGGATTTGTTCATTAGTACTAAAAATTATTTTATGAAAGTAAAATTTTCAAAATAGTTACAACTTAGTCTTTGATTCAACTATTTCAACATTCAAGATCTTTTTGTAGGAACCTATATATATGTGAGAGAAAAACATGAGAAATTTTGTATATTAAAATGAATGTCCAGCTAAAAAAAATACTATATTTATGTATAGTTTTAAAATTATGATAAAATTTACCAATACAATCAAGAAATTTAATTTGTCAAAATATATATATATATGTTTGGATCTTTAATATTTAGTCTCTGTTATTTAAAGTTTTAATTTAGCTTCTATTATTTAAAGTCTGAATTTACCTATGACGTTTTAACATTTTTAAATTATACTCTCACAATTTATGAATGTTGAAATTGGTTTACGATAAATTAATACGATATCATTAATTTGTGAGTCACATATTTTTCTAATACAAAATTCTGAACAACTGACCTTTTTCAATAAAATGAATGACTTGCTTCCTCCGTTTTTTGTCTGCACTAACGCGTAGAAAAATGAGAGGATGAATCATATCACTTAAATATCTAAATTTGAATTTTTTTTTCCGAACTTCTGAAGGGATGATTAGTAACTTTCCTCTTTTAAGTTGGCTTAATTTCTCTTCTATAATTTACCAATTCCTTAATTTATCATACTATATAATCAATCAATTTTAACATTGGGCCGCTCTTTTCTTCGGCCGACGGCCCAATAAAATTTCATATCACATATTAATTGTTTATTTTGTAATTTTTTCACACAAAAATAATTTGTGTAAGATATTTTTTCACATAATTTATAATTAAGATCCTATTATTCTGGAGGAGTCGATTTCTTTTCTTTTTTGTTGTAAAATAGAGGTGTCAATTTTTCTAGATATTAATTTTTTGGAGAATTTGTTGAGAATTCACTCCAAAGATTTTCTTTTTGGGTTTTAATTTTTGGGCCGGAGACAAGATTTTTATAGGGATTAGTATAGATGGTCTATTTAGGAGACCTAATTACGTAAAATGATTGAAAGTTAAAGAATTTACATTTTTGTCTAACATAATTCCCAAAATTGACGGTACTCATAATAGAAATTACTAATATATTCATCTCAATATTAAATCATTAATAATATATGAAATTGGTAAATACTTATTAAAATATACCAAATCCAAGCTAATTCAGATCGTTAGAATCTACAATTTCGTAAACCACTATTTTTAGAAAACAAATTTTCATAACCTCTTCATCTCCATCTTCACCGCTTCGACTGAAACCCAACCATCAGAAGACTTGCCCGTCATCTTCGTCATCTCCGCTGATTGCTTCAGAAGACTTCTCATTTTCAAGGTTCTCATCAACGTTATCTTCGGCGGCTTACGTCGCATTTATAGGGCAACTCGACACCGGCTACGTCTTCGTCGCATTTATAGGGCAACATCTTCTTTTTTTTTGTCACCGGCTACGTCTCCATCACCGGCTACGTACCCAAGCTTCTCATCTCCGGCGGCCCCTGTCGCATTTATAGGTCAACATCGTTTCAATTTTGCACAGAATCGAGGTATATATTTCTTATTGTATATGCTTAGGTTTCTTTTTTTGACAGAATATGGTGCTCTCTTTTTCCATTATCTATTCCTATATACTATTATCCTTTATAACAGTGTATATTCGAGTATATATAATATAGTGATACTGATTAGGATATATATAATATATATCCAGGAACAATTTTCATGGAAAATGTATTAGGATATATAATATATCTGAACTTTACATAGGAACTTCGGTATTACATTGGTATATACGAGTATATTTTTCTTTATTCGTTTGTTCTGAGTAACGTATGTGTGGGGATATATAGTGTTCAGATAAGGATATATATTATATATCAAGATTTATGTATCTCGATATATACGGATGGTGATTTAAAGTTAAAAATTTATTGGATATATACCGTTAAGGATTTACATCAATACAAACGGATAAATTTTATATCTCATGATGTGTAGTCTATGTTATATCGGATATATTATATATTCAATATGTTATACCTTATACCATGTCTTATAGAACTTCGTTTTGGCCTTGAACTAGGATTGTTTCTCTTGGCAGTGGCGTGCAAACAACATACTGATTTTTTTTTTTTGAACAAGTTCGAATGTGAGAGGAGTGCAGAAAATTTAGATTACCATTTTGAAACATTGTAGCATCGTGGACCATAGCAGAAATCGAAGGGAAAGTGTTTGTAGCA
>NW_019104633.1:23514-76096 GCF_001995035.1 Momordica charantia
CTTGGGCGGACCTGCACAAAAAGGTGAGCACTCCGACGATCAAGTCAGTATAGGTCGGATTCCCAGTTTAATTCGAGGCCAGAAGTCATTGTACCTGATCGGGGAGTGAGGTCCTCTACTTATGGGTGGTAGTCCCGTTAATCTCGCGACGGTTACACCCGGTAATCTCGGGACCGTCGGTTACACCCGGTAATCTCGGGACCGACGGTTATACTCGATAATCACGTCGCTGACAGTAGCTCACATCGGCCCCCACCGAGCTTCCCGGTAGGTCGGACCTTGGCCAGGTTCACCTCGGCCCTCATACTTAGCATCTATCAACGCTAGTGGTGGTGATCTCAGCCGTCCGAGCTGGGCATGACTCATGAGTCATCTTGGAGCACCAATAGAGGTCCTCCACGTGTCCAGGGTATTCTCTTCCCCAAACAAATTTTATCCATAAATTTTAGATTTATTATAATAAAAGAAATACTAAAACATATAATATGTGTGACATTAAAATATGAATTTGGATAATTATATTAATAAATGAAGTGGTCATACTCTTGATTACTTGTATACTCGCTCATACTTCATGAATTACTCAATTTATGTGAAAATTTTCGAAATAATAATAATAATAATAAATTAATCTTGAAAGAGATCAATAAAGTGTAAAATAAAGAGATGTGAAGAGGGATTTTAAATTAATGGTAAAATCATAATCTTTTTCTTTACTATTAATGACTTAAACTAAACAAAATAAGAGATCTATGAGAGAAAATGTTGAGAATATGATTGTTATGCAGAAATTCGGCGTCATGTAGTTTTTCCAAATTCGCACCAATCTCCTAAAATAAAAGGGATCGACGAGACCTACAAAATAAAAGAGCACTAAAGACCTAGAAGTCGAATCCTAACCCTTTAAGAATTATAAAAGTCAAATCTTAGTGTGCCCAAGAGATCTAGACTTCTCGGTCCGTGCGTTTCGTTGTGTGCCTAATGTTGGATCGAGGGTCGAGACAGGGTAGAACTGGATCAATTTGCACAAGGATTGAAGAGAACTACCAACGCCAAGACCTGATCGGCATCGAGCACTACTCGGCACCGACCCCGAGTCAACCGTGGTCTGCCTGGGTCACCAATTCCAGCCTCCTATTACCTGGTTTTGTGAGCTTCCTCCTCTCTCGACCCAATTTTCGTCCTCCATTGTTTAATCTAATCTCATTTTATCTTCCCATAACAATGACTTTTCTAGATGTTTTTTTCCTTAAAATCTGCTAACACGTGCAATTATTGAAGTTTCCCTTAAATTCAAAGTTCATTTTCAATTGGACAGATCTATCATTTGAAAAAGGTGTAATTTGTTTTCAAGTGACCACGTTAATAATACTAATGCACAAGAAAATAAGTGCTTCTCAAAGATATTTATGAGGTAATTTAAGTTGTTCATCAATATATAAAATAAAGTTTATTAGATGCTGAATTTTACCAAGCTTCATAAGTCTACTTTCGATAAACCCGAAAATGCAAGAACAAACATAACGAAGCTCAAGTCATTGAGAGCACAAACTATAGTCGGTCTTAGACAAAATTGGGTAGCTGAATCATTAGAGTTGTGTCCCCTTTATAGGGGGACAAATATGTTATGATGTTCTGACACAAGTTTGTGCATTTTCATATTATTAGATCTTAACTCGTTTTCCCTCTAGTTCAAATGTGCACATTTAAGAAGAATCTGTTAGCCTTCCAAATCTCTTCAAGTCAGTCCTCGTGGGTAGTTAAGACCTGATCTTTTTGGTGGATATATTCTATCAACCTCTTCAAACTGATACTGATACAATTGATTCACGTGTCATGTCAATTTTTACCCTCCCGTAAAATTCATTGTCTCCTCTTATTTTGCTTCTTTGAGTTTCAAAAAAGTTCTTTTCTAGAGAGTTGGGGTCTTTTTAACTCTTTTCAACCAATGTATTATTATTATAAAGTTATTTCTTACAAGAATTTTCATATCAACAATTTTTTTCAACTCCTTTTGAATTTTTTTTTTTGTGAGTTTACTTATAGTAGGTATGCTCAACTTTACTTCATTTGCATGGTTTTTTCTTTATCAATATTTGAAATTTGAAACATTTTCTTTCGTGCTTATTTGAGAATATATATTTGTCGAGTGATGTGAATTTGACATATCCTCCATTATTAAGATCCATAATTCATTTAAGATTGAGAAGAAAAACTCCAATTCAAGGGACGAAAAAATGTTTGTATTTGAAATTTGAAACATTTTCTTCCGTACTTATTTGAGAATATATATTTGTCCAGTAATGTGAATTTGACATTTCCTCCATTATTAAAGATCCATGATTCATTTAAGACCGAAGAGAAAAACTCAAATTCAAGGGACGGAAAAATGTTTGTATTTCAAATTTGAAACATTTTATTTCATGCTTATTTGAAAATATATCTTTGTCTGAGTGATGTGAATTTGACATCACTAATTCATTTAAGATCCAGGAGAAAAACTCCAATTCAGGGACGAAAAAATGTTTGTATTTGAAATTTGAAACATTTTCTTTCATGCTTATTTGAGAATATATYTTTGTGGAGTGATGTGAATTTGACATCACTAATTCATTTAAGATCGAGGAGAAAAACTCCAATTCAAGGTAAAAAAAATGTTAGTATTTGAAATTTCCTTCAAGTTTAGGTTTGAGGTTTTTAGCAAGAAATCTCTAGTCAAAGTCATGTTTGACTACCGATTAATGTTAAATACTTTGAAGCTTTTTATGAAACTTTCAACCACTGACAAGTCAAGAAGGTCCTACCAATTCATGTTACACTTTGAAGATCTTTATGAAACTTCTAATGACGACAAGTCCAGAAGGTCTACGCCTTCGAGATCTGATGATATAAATCGGTGTTTTTTTTATATGAGAAATTTAGTACACAAAATCACTTTGACTCGACGAGGTATGTAAAACAATGATTGGAGACAAGCATTTAAAAGATGTACTTCTTCTTCATAAGAAGTTTTTTAAAGGGACATGCTTAGCTTGGACTCTACTCCTTTGAGTTAACATCCTTTATAAGTGGCCCTCATTGGGACCCTTATCTCAAAATGCCTATATGAAAATTAAGTCCAGTACTCATTGAATATATCCATTGAAAGATAGACACCATATAGTTAGATGAGATTCCCTTCATGTTTTAAATTCACATTCAAATTTCAAAAGAATTTTTTAAATTCAAATTCACAATTTTTTCCCTCTATTTTTCAACTTCAGGGCTCTATTTTGAATTTTAATTTCTCATCCATTTGATCTCACATAAAAGAATAAATATTGCTAAGAATTGTTTCATTTATAAAGTTAGATCCATTCATTATTTGGTTATGAAAAATAACTATTAAGTTAAATTATATCAAAATTTCTTTATCTCAAAAAAAAAAAATTCTTGATTAGAGAACATCTGTCCTATATAAAGTAACGATTTAGTCTCTAAATTTTATTTTGTAATGATTTAATTCAATGCTTTCAAATTTGTAACAATTTAGTCTCTCGATTTTAGTATGTAACAATTTATATAGTCTTTATAGTTTAAAATTTGCAACAACTTAATTCCTACAGTAAAAAATCTCATCAAAATCAAATGTCAATTTTCATTATGTAACGACTTAGTCTCTCATCAATTCATTGATTTACATATATAAGAAATTTCATTAAATCTTAAATAAAGATTATTTCCTTTCAAATTTGGAAGTAACTAAATTGTTACATACTAAAATGATGGGACCAAGTTGTATTTTTTTAAACCAAATTTCTTAAAGTATATTTGGTTGGTAATCAGAAAATAGAAATGGAAAACAAGGGATTAAATGAAAAATAAAGTTTAGGCTTTAAGCTAATTTAGTCTAATTGACTACTATTCCTAGTGCTACTCCTACAGCTTCCCTTAGCCTTAGTATATAGAACCCTTCGTTTATGTTATGATAATTCAAGTCGAGAAGACTAGTAAAAGGAAGGATCAAGAATGTCATATATTTCAGGAGCTAGATCAGTTGCCGATAAACAAGTAAGAATTGCCTCAACAAAAATTGATGGAATTGGAAAAGAGGAGAAAAAGTTGAGAAAAAGATGACTTTTCCCGAATGAAATGCAAATTGGATTCATGTCGCATCTGAAACGACTACAAGTGTGTGCATTTCCCTATCCACCAAATTGAGGCATGACCCGTGCTTAGGAATTTCATCTTCGCATACCTCGTCTCGTTCTTTCCAATCAAAGAACTTTTCCACCAGAAAACGCCTTTCGTTTTCCCCCCTTCGTCTGCCTTTGCCGCCTACTCAAACACCGGGGAATCCGCTTCATATGAAGGAAGTATCCGACTCAGAATCCATCAGGGATGTTCGGTAGGTGTCCGGGCCTCCTAAAAAATCCTTCCGACAAGAATGCTGCTTGAACATTGTGAATAAACTTCTCCCTCCCGAACAAGGGTCAGTCAATGGTTCGGGGAAAATCCTATAGATGATCGAGTCTTTCATTTTGATAGTGAGTCATTTTTTATAATAATAAGTAAAGTCAAAAATAATAATCGAACTAGGTATTATTTGTTTTTAGATATTTGTTTGGTAGCAGATTTGAAAATTGAATTTTAAGTTAAAAATTTGTTCGACGTATATTTAAGAATATATTTTTAAATTAATAGTAGTTGCCAACTAAATATTTATTTAATATAAAATAATGTCAATTAATTTATTAACATTTTTGCTCTAAATTTTGTATAATTATTATTTTACAATGTTATATAATTTATAATAATATTATATTTTAAATGTTTTAATTATAACAAAAATAAAATGAGGTTATAATATGAAATAATATATTTATAAACTTTTCTATCTTTTTTCAATATGATCATGTATTTAAAAATTTTAAATTTAAAATCAGAAAACACTGGAAATATAGGTTGTTTTAAAAAATAAAATTTTCAAACACTGTCAAACTATATTTATTTAATTAATTTTATTTAGTGAATTTAAAAATTAGAAACAAAATCCGAATTTCCCCCTCAACAGAAATTTACTTTTCAAACCTCTCTTTCACATTTATCAAATTCCTAATTAAACTTCTTAATTTCAAGTACAACATTTTCAAATCCTTTATTACAAGTACACCAAATCCCCAAACATCATACTTTTATGACTTTTATCTCTTCTCATATTTATTTAATCACAAAAATTTCAACCATGAGTGAAAATAACAATTTTAAAAAATGATTAAATTATAAATTTAATTGTTAAACTTTATTGGTTGCGTTTAAAAACTTCCGATATAAATTTAAATAAATTATGTTATTAACATAATTACTTAAATATTGACACATGTTGATTGGACGAGAAAAAATAATTTGATAACAAGATAATTAAAAGATGTTCTTTAATAGATTCAATAAAAAAACTATTATTATTAATTAGATAAAAAAGAATTTATGAACGGAGAAGTGAAAGAACATTTTAGTCAAAATTGTTAACATTTTTAATCAAAATTTTATTCTTACTACTTTTATTTTATCCAACTAACTTTCTTTCTTGCCAAATCATCGTGGGTTACATTAATACTGTGGTTAAAACAAATAGAAGAAACGTCGTCGTATTAAGTGACGGCAACGGAGCACCGTAAGATTTCGTACACTGGCGGGGTACAGAATCCGAGCCCGGCCCTCCGTCCGTGCACTGGATTTCACTCGCGCGAAGTCGTTTTCGCGAATCCCCAGAAAATGCCACAAAATCAAATAATTAAAAAAAAAAGAAAAAAGAAAACTCGCATTCTCTCTCTCTCTCTCTCTCTACAAATTTGAAACTTTGAATTTCTCTGTCTCTTTTGCTTCTTTTTCCAAATCTCTCTCTCTCATTGCAATAATGGATTATACAATAAAGAATGGTTGAGCAGTTTCAATCTACCGCACCGCTCTCTCCATTTTTCTCTGCAAAATTTTCCTCTCGGCTCACTCCTGCAACAGCAACTACTGGAATAAAGCTTCATTTTCGCTTCTTCTTCTTCCATCGGGGCGCTCGCCGGAGAGAAATCGCCTCTTCTGCCGACTATATTCAAGGTTTGCGACTCTCTCTGCACCTCATTTTTGGTTTCTTTTTGGACTACGAAACTTCTCGGGAAAGATTCATGCTTCGAGTCGCTGTTTTTGCCCTAGACAGTTTGCATTGTTCCTGTTTTCAGTTGCGTTTGTGTTTTTCGTTAAGAAAACTCTCTCGTCGGTCCGTTCTACTTCTTGCTTACCTACTCTACTGCTGTCTTTTTTTCTGCTTGCATTTGGTTAATCTGGCGCGGTGTATCGTCTGTTTTCGTACTTACTTCTAAATGTTGAGCAATTCGCTTCTTATGGCTTTCTTAACCGTTGATGTTCAGCAAATGGGGAGGACGAGCGTGAGGGAGACAATGCCGCCTATTTTTTGTGTTTGAACTCAAAACTTTGGTTCTTTACGCGTACTGGATCCAGTTGCGTCAATGGGTGTTAAGTTTTTGGATTCGATTGCGAGGGATTTGCTTCGTTACCCTAGGCATGTTTTTTTCCTAGTCGTTGGGAATGTACGGCACACGACTCTCCTTCTTGTCTGTGGCTCTGTGTTTGTAGTCTGTGTCTCAAATTTTATGAGGTTGCTCCTAAATTATCCTGTCTATGGGTCGTGAGATGGGGCCTCTGATGTCATATTGACATTGGTACATATACTACTGATTCCAGATAGAAAATGGGCACGATTTAGTAGCATGTTCCTTACTATATACAAATTTATCAACTATCTGCCAATTGAGATTTATATAATTTCACTGTTGGTTATTTGAACTTGAAGAGTCATTTTAAAATGACTATGGCTTCAGAAAACTGGCCTAAATTTTTATGCGTTTGAGTTTGAAATTGATGAATGTTTCTTATTCAGAGCAAAAGAGCTGATGATACTGTACAAGTTTCTTTTTATTTATTTATTGTTTAATGAATGTCAGTTAGTGGCCTGGATGCAACACTCTTTCATTTGTCAAGGAACTGCAGTGTGCTGACACAGAAATGGAGCAGTATGAAATTCTAGAGCAGATTGGCAAGGGTTCATTTGGCTCTGCTCTTCTTGTAAGGCATAAGCTTGAAAAGAAAAGGTAAGAAAATTTCCTGCCTATATTTAGTATATGGATTATGGCTTAAGTTTAAATACAGTTCAGGATAACAGACATAGTTTCAATTAGTAGATATGGTAATTTTGATCTTACCTTTGCATTTCCTTAGATATGTCCTCAAGAAGATTCGTCTTGCTCGCCAGACTGATAGAACAAGAAGGTCAGCTCATCAGGAGGTCAGTGGTAATTATGCTGAAGGAGACATCATTCTAATATATGGAACTTAGATTTGACAATGATGTTCTTGAGTCTTAAATATGTCACCTTGTTGGTGTGAGAAGTCATTAATTAATAGCAGGTTGCAAGCATTTAAGAAATCTGTTAATGCCACCTACTTCCTTTTGTGAACAAAAGTAGGCTGTGAATGTAAGGACTGGATTGGCTGGTGTAAATAACAATCAAATCTAATTATCTTCAGGTTGATTTTAGCATTCTTAAGTTTCTTGAAAATGCATGTTCTAAGATGTGATATGAGAAATAGAAATACTATTTAAAAAGGCTGTTCCTGGTGTCAGCTACAACATGTTTACATGATTAGTCTTTTAAAAACATGATCACATGATTAGTTGCTTTATTTTTCTTCAGATGGAGCTTATATCTAGAGCACGCAACCCCTTTATTGTGGAGTACAAAGATTCTTGGGTAGAAAAGGTGAGTATTTTATGATGTTGCCTACTGGAGCTTTATTTTGATGCATCTGTTTTCTTATGGAATTTTGATGCATCTGGGGTGAGCGTTTAACTCCATTATCTTAAGAACGTATTTTTAACTTTTAACATATATGTATTATGTACATATGATTTCAATTACTCTGATCATCATTGTGTATTCACTTATAGTATTATTCTGAATTGAATAATGTTAATTTTATTAACTTTTTCTATCTCTCTCTCTTTTTTTTTTCATGTTATATTATTTTTTCGAATGCACAATAAAGCATTTTCTCTTCCTCCATTCCTTTTTTTTTCTGGTTTTATGGAGCTCATTCTATGTCGTGTCCCTGATTTGTTGAAATATTCTCTTCCAGGGTTGTTACGTGTGTATTGTTATAGGATACTGTGAAGGAGGTGACATGTAAGTTCTGCTGAAATTTCTTCCATAATAGTTTATTCTTGTGTTAAGAAACATCAATTTCTTTATTACCAAAGGAAATGTAGATAATCTGCATCCAAGGCTGACCAAAAGGAATACAGAAAACCTTTCTGTAGTAGCTGTCTGGGTAGGGGAATAATTACAAAAATTGTATCCAAAGAGCACCAAGTAGAAAATATCTAAATAGAATTTTCCCTCAAGTACTATATGTCTGTTTCAATTTCATTTTCAGCATTATTTTTCTGTGGTATCTCTATAGCTTTCCTGTATTCCTTATTTTTTAACAGGGCTGAGGCTATAAAAAGAGCCAACGGTGTTCATTTTCCTGAAGAGGTGTCTTTTCTTTTGATGGCTGGATTCTTTTGCTTTGCTGATAATACTGTTTAGTTGTTAGCTGATCAGCCTGATTTGTTTAACACTATGCAGAAACTTTGTAAGTGGCTTGTTCAACTTCTTATGGCACTTGATTACCTTCACTGCAACCATATTCTTCACCGTGATGTCAAGGTCAGTACTTTACTGCGAATGCCCTTGTTAGATAACATCACCCAGTTCTTTTTAAGCTACTATGTTCTTAAGGTCTTTTATGGTTACTACAGTGTTCAAATATATTCTTGACAAAAGACCAAGATATTCGCCTCGGTAACCCCCATCGGCCTTTGTTTCCCTATATATCTTTTTTGTCATCAACTTGCACACAATATTTCATTTCTAGTGTTATTTGAAATTAATGAATATATGTCCTGTATTGGCTGCAGGTGATTTTGGCCTTGCTAAGATGTTGACCTCGGATGATCTTGCTTCATCTGTGAGTAGCATGCCTGAGAGTGTGTGAATACATTTATAATGTTTTTCCCCAGCGTGCATGTATATCTATTTGGATTTTGGTGGTGGTGGTGGTTGTAAGTGAGTAAGGGGATGAGGTTGCTAGATTTTGAGACTTACAATATTTCTGATGCACTGCAGGTTGTGGGTACTCCAAGTTACATGTGTCCTGAGCTTCTTGCTGACATACCTTACGGTTCAAAGTCAGATATATGGTCTCTTGGTAAACCACCTATTATTGATCCTTATATTTCTATCTTATATCAGTTGTGATTTCTTGAATGTCTATATGGGCACCATCTTTCTGTTCAGGATGTTGCATATATGAAATGGCTGCCCACAAGCCAGCATTTAAAGCCTTCGTAAGTTGCTTGTAGTTGCTTATCAATATTATATTTCTATCCAGAGAAACTGATGGGTCTTTTTACCTGCTTAATGTAGTTTAGATCACACGAACATGTGGTCCTGTTTTCTTGGGCAAGACTAACTTGATGTTTTTCCCGAGCAGGATAAGACTAACTTGATGTTTTTCCCGAGCAGGATATGCAATCCTTGATCAATAAAATAAACAAGTCCATTGTGGCTCCACTTCCAACCATGTATTCCGGTGCATTGTGAGTCTGAATCCATCTTCTGTATATTTAATCGACTAGTATTCACTGAAAACTGAAATATATTCTGTCTTTCTTGTTTGTTTTGAAACATTGATGTTATTTTCCTCCCCCTCTCTGCATTGCCAAGTTATCTTATAATCAGCAATTATCCATACTCTTATACTAATTTGGCAGTTGAATAATGATATTGATTTTTCTAAAATACTTCTTTGATCTCCCATTCAGTCGAGGGCTTGTCAAAAGCATGCTGCGAAAAAATCCAGAGCTTCGACCAAGTGTACGTCTTATCTTCCCATTTTCTTCTTTATTTCACGTTAATTGCTTTTATTTAAAGAAATAAATTTACATCAAAGAATGAATAGTAAGCCGAAGCCAATATCATTAATGTTCTGGTTAAATATTACTGTTATTGTGGACAGTATTTATTATATAATACTATTGTTGTTTAGCCAGGTTTGTTCTGCATGATCACGCTTCTCAGTTTATAAGAAAATTTGTAGACGAGAATGAAGAAAAGAAGTATTTGAAATGATCTTTATGGCACTGGAACTACTCACTGTCGCACTGTTCTAGTTACATAGCAACAATTAAAATTTTAATATTCATGGAGTTCTATGGAACATTGACTAGATTTTTATGTTTTCTGGTGGATTTCTTGATTTTTTTTTCTGCTTTTACTTTCTAGGCTGCTGAATTGCTGAATCATCCGCAGCTCCAGCCTTACATTCTTAAGATCCACGTTAAATTGAACAGCCCTAGGCGAAATACTTTTCCCCTTCGAAGGTCTGATACAAACTACATCAAGAAAACAAGATTTGTAGAGCCTGGATCTGATAGCACAAAAAAATTTAGAGAGAAGAGGCTGTCCTTTAGTAATGATAGGGCATTAAATCCGAGCATCTCCATGACCGAGGAAGATTCATCATGTTCCTCCCGAAGATCGCAGCAGTTGCCCAGTTTTTTGAATAGAAAGTTTGATGAATTTTCTGTTGGTAGTGGTGTGGAGAAAGAAAGTGATGTTGAGCAGTCAAGAATTACAAAGTTCCCAACAGTTTCGAAAACCCCAAGATTGGCTACTGCTGCTAAGGCTTCTGCTACACCCAAAAAGCAGACGATCTCATCGAAGTTTTCACCTGCAAACTTCAATTCTGTAAGTTTATATTTATAATAAAAGCAGCGTAATTTATATCATTTAATAATAATTTTGATACTTGCACTTATATATTACAGAGATTTATTAGATACATTGGCATAACTGGTTAAGATTCTGCTATTCAAGCTGAGTTTAATTTTTAGGGGCTTTCCCAAACATGTCTGGTTTTATATATATATATGTATATATATATATATATATGTGAAAAATGCCTTGGCTTATTACCGGTTTGGTCCTCACCACCATTGGAAAATTGACAAATCTTTTATTTTATATAGCATTTCTCTCTCTTAGTTGTCAAACATTTAATGGTGGTGAGAACCATGGTCCTCACCGGTAAGGAGCAAGTATGTTCCTTTTTGTATTCGTTAAATTCATGCTTTTTATCCTTAGAACATGTTAAACACCAACTATTGAAATTATTCATTTTCGGTTTGTTGGTTTGCAGATTCCAGCATCACATACCCCAGCTAGAAGATCTTCACAATCAGCTCGCAGGGCATCTCTTCCACTGTCAATAAAAGCTGCAGGTTTTCCCACTCCTTACAGGTCGAGTACCGGGCTGCTTCATAGCATGAACTCTCCCAATATCTCCGTCAATGCCCCGAGAATCGATAAGATTGCAGAATTCCCCTTGGCTTCTTCCGAGGATCCTCTCCTTCACATCCGTGGGACTTCATCAACATCACCACAGTGCTCTGCCAACTCACAAGATTTCACCAACTGCTCAATTACGAAGGACAAATGCACAGTCCAGGTCATGGACAAAACCACCACGACGAAATCCAGTCCTCTCAATTCCAGCTACAGGGTTCCTGGGAATGGAAGTGACTACTTTGATCACAATCCAGCAATAATTGCCTCTTCAAGCCGTTTATCGTTCGAGGCACGGCAGCGTCGGTTCGACACCTCATCGTACCAGCAACGGGCCGAGGCACTGGAGGGGCTTCTGGAGTTCAGTGCCAAATTACTACAGCAAGAAAGATTTGAAGAGCTTGGGGTGTTGCTGAAGCCGTTTGGACCTGAGAAGGTTTCTCCCAGAGAGACTGCCATATGGTTGGCCAAAAGCTTCAAGGAGGCAACAGTGTAAGTTCAATACCCACTTCTAAAACTTACCATTACCACTTGTACATTGCCTCAACTCTCACTCAACTTACTAGGAATTTAGCCTCTCTCTTTTTTTTTTCTGTTTCTTTTTTGCCTCTCTTGTACCCTTCTTCATATGCTAAAAGTTAGGTTCTTAGAAATTGAGGAGAATGGAAGCCTGAACAATGTTTTTTTTCCTCTCTTCCTGATATGCTAGAAGTTGGGTTCTTACCAATTTTGATACTTGCACTAATTTTAAGATAATTTTAATTTTATAGGTTAGATTATAGTTTTCCTTTATTTCAACAGAGATGTGGTGACAGTCCATATGAATTCATTGAAGAGCTCAGTTCCTTTTGAGAGAATTTTCATTTTCATTTGTTATTTTTTGATCTTAACTATTAGATTATGTGCTGTTTGGCTGGATTTTCTTATAAAATGGACAGATGTAATCACTATTTTCAAAGCAAAAAAAAACTCATTTCCTTTTGTTCTGTGTATATTTATTTTGGAGGTGAAAATTACCTTCAAATGGAAGGGAATTAGTAGGTATCTTATAGATTTGGTAACATTTATGTTTTTTTTTTTAGTTTTTGAGAAATGTAAATATTTGGTAATTGTTTCTCATTTCTCATTTTTTTTAAAAATGTTCTTAAACTTATGTAAAAATTTTAGAAATAAGTTATCTTTAGGGAAAATGAAAAATAAGATATCTAAACAAAAAAACAAGAAATAAAAATGTTTTGCTCATGTCATCTATGTCTGATAAACATATCTTTAGCTTACATTAATAATATTATAGAATCGCCCATCTCCCATCTAGAATTAAGAGATATTATTTAAGTTTCTTAAAATCTTTAAATTAAATAAATACAACTACATTAATTTATAATTTAACCTAAAATAAAGCGAATACAAAATTGGTTAACATAGTCTTGTACTCTAATATTAAAATAACGTAAAATCCAACGGTATGAAAAGCAAATTTCTAATACGAATGCCAGAAAAAGTTTCAATATTATAAAAATACCATATATTTTTTTTCACACTATTATTTTATTTTTATAACAATCTCGTATCATTTTTAATAAGCAATTGACGTGGCAGGCACAGTAATAAGAATCAGCCCACGTGTTATCATTTCATTCGACCTGTCACACACGTGGATGCTTCGCCTAACATTCTCCAACCGATTTCCACCTTCCACTCACCGCCAACATTCGATACATGTCACTTTATTCTTCACATTTCACCGCCAAAAAAAAATAAATTAAAAGAAGAAGAAGAAATCTCACAACCGACTTTTCCCGCCCATCTCTGAAACTTTCTCGGCAGCCAAACAGCGTACAAACCACGCGCCGATCGCCGGAGCAAATATGATGTGGAGCCACCCGTACCGTAAGGTGGACGCCGAGGCCGGAGCGGGGCCCCGGTTCCTGGTTATGCTGGAGCCGCCGCATCTCCGGTGGGCCTTCATCCGCAAGGTTTACTCCATCATTTCTGTTCAGTTGCTCGCCACCATTGCCATCGCCGCCACCGTCGTTTCGGTTCGTCCAATATCGACATTCTTTGTCCGAGACAGCACAGGGCTGGCCTTGTATGTACTGGTCATAATCACGCCCTTCATAAGTAAAATTCTCTTCTCTCATTTTTAGTTTGGTAATTTTTGTTACCAAATTTCTCACCGGGAAATGTGGTTGTGGGTGTGATCGGAAAATTTGGCAGTGCTGTGCCCGTTGTTCTATTACCATCAGTATCACCCGGTGAATTATATTCTTCTCGGAATCTTCACTGTTTCTCTGGCATTTGCTGTTGGATTGACTTGTGCTTTTACCAGCGGTAAATTTCCTGTCTTTTTTTTCCCTTCTGGAACTGATGAAATTTCTGATCCATGGTTGCTTCATTGATGATGAACTGTAGTTGAAGAAACACAGTGTTATGTTAGAGGGAAACAGAAGACAATTAACACAGTAAACTTGGAAGTAATTTAGGGCCTCTTTATAATCATTTTAGTTTTTGGTTTTTGATTTTTCTTGTCTTTGGTTTTTGGTTTTCTGTTTTAAAAAAACAAAAACTATTTTTGATAATATTTTTTGTTTTCTGTTTTCGTACTCATGAAAATTTTAAGTCTCCGTCTCCACAAAAGTGTATCATGCCTGAATCTAACTGGGGTTCGCGGTGGTGGAGGAACTGGATCGGAAAAAAGAGGGATTCCAGTTGTAAGATATCTAATGAAACCGTCGCTGGAATTGAGATCTCATTCAAAGAGAAAGATATCAAATATCTGGAGTTTCTTTTTGTATATTATATGGATGATCAGATCCGCAAGGACCATGATTGGGAATTGTTTGATCGTCTTTCTCCGAGGAAGAGGCGAAACATAATCAACTTGAATTCGGGACAGCTATTCGAAATCTTAGTGAAAGACTGGATTTGTTATCTCATGTTTGCTTTTCGTGAAAAAATACCAATTGAAGTGGARGGCTTCTTMAAACAACAAGGAGCTGGGTCAACTATTCAATCAAATGATATTGAGCATGTTTCCCATCTCTTCTCGAGAAACAAGTGGGCTATTTCTTTGCAAAATTGTGCTCAATTTCATATGTGGCAATTCCGCCTTCTTGGGTCCGGGAGAGGTCCTCAAGAAAAATTATCGGTTTTATAATTGTTTTTAAGTATTTTTAGAATTTAAGTATAAAAAGTGTAATAAATATATATTAATTATTAAAAAAATGGAATCAGGGATGTGGATGGGTCGGAACATGCCTTTCCTATTATTGGACCCGACTCTACGGAAATTTTTGTCTTTCCCCTAATGTAAAGATATGAAAATACAAGTTTAGAGAGGTGTAAATAAACTTTTGAAAGATCAATTTTATAGAGATAAATAAAAAGATTTAGAAAAAAACCGTGAAAGAAAAATTAAAGACCAAAAAAGGAAAATTTTAGGGAAAAAATTAAAGTAGAGAGGAAAAGATATGTTAAAACAAAAAAAATTATAAAGAAAGAAAAATTATAGTGGAAACAAATTTAGAGATAATAACACGATTCAAAATATAATTTTTAAAGAAAATAAATAATTACAAAAATAAATAAAAGTTACAGTGAAATAAAATTGAACGAGAAAATAAAATATAATTTTCAACGAAGAGAAAGGAAAATTATAAAAGAAATTTTAGAGAGAAAAAAGTTAGGAAAAATATTAAATTTTTAGAGAGGGAAATAAAACTGATCTTTTAGAAAAAAAAAGATAAATTTGGAGGGGGACAAATAATAATATATATTCAAAATATGAAAATTTTAGAAAGAGAAAAAAAATTTGTAGAGAGAAATTTAGAAATAAAAAAATTTTAGAGTGAGAAATAAATTTTTTAAGGATAAATATGAGAAAGAAAAAAAGTTTGAGCGTTAGAAGAAAAAATCAAATTTTTGAAAAACAAAAACTTTTTTCAATTTTAAAATGGTTTATGAAAAAGAAAAAACAAAAAATTAAAAAATAAAAAATAAAATGATAAGTTAGTTAAGATTTCAGTCCATTTTAATTGAGCCTCTATGATTGAGGCCAAGTATAAGTTTTATGAGATTTTAGTCCGTATTTCTTTTAATTTCAATTTAGTCTCAAATATAACTTACATTAGTCCCTATTGTAATCCCTTATGTTTATCCCATTCTTAATATAATATTAAAATATTAAAATTGATGATGACATAATACTTTGAATCAACCAAAATTTGGAGGAATTTAATTCTCTCACAAGTTGTTTCAAATTTTCATTTTTTTTAAAATGAATTTTCTATCACTCTAATCTAGTCACTAGTTAATCATATTCATCTAAAGTTTATCACAAATGGTGAGAGACTAAAATGAAAGCAAGAGCTAAATTGAAACTTTTTAAATAATAGCGGTTAAATTAAAACATTATACTTTACCTCAAATTAATTTATCCCACTGTTTTTGGAAATTTCCAATACCCCAAGGGAAACGTGCCATATAAGTTAACAATAACATCCAAGACCTCTAAAAGTACAAATACTAAGCGTGGACTAAAAAATTGTAATTTGGGGGAGAGAATATTTTATATATAAGAACATAGGAAAACCTTTGAAATTTTTTGAATTTATAAGAATTTCACATGAAAGTATATGTATCAAGTAAACATTAAAGACATACCGTGGCATCGGACTCTAGGAAATTTGCAGACCCAAGATCGAGCATCTGCCTTCACATTATTTGTTCGTCTCTCTAATCTCATACTTTGACATTTTTCCCAATTTCCTCGATGCTTCACAGGGAAAGTGATTCTGGAATCTGTAATTCTGACCACCGTGGCTGTTATCAGTCTCACTGTGTACACATTTTGGGCTGCTAGAAGAGGGATCGAATTCAGCTTCCTTGGTCCATTCCTGTTTGGAGCTCTGATGATTCTTCTAGTGTTTGGAATGATTCAGGTAGTTCTCTGCTTCTCTTAGACATTTCATCAAACACCATTAACATCTCTCAATTCTGTCCATATTGTTCCATCTGAGGTTTTTCTTTTGATATTCTTACCTCTGGTTCCACTTTCATGGCTGCAGCTCTTCTTCCCATTAGGTAGGATCTCTGTAATGGTCTACGGTTGTTTGGCATCGATCATTTTCTGTGGATATATCATTTACGACACAGGGAACCTCCTTGCTTATTCATATGATGATTACATTTGGGCTGCTGTGGCTATCTATCTTGATGTCATCAACCTCTTTTTCTCTCTGTTGACCATTTTTAGGGTATCAGAGACATGAACGGGAAAGGCTTTCTTTTCTTCACCATCGTTTCGCTTCAGGCGAGCGCCCCTCAATCCTTGGGCCCCCCTATTGTTCCTGTGTGAGCCAGAGAAAATATATGACACCATATCTATATGTCAGATTTGAAGTTAACTTCAGGCATTTATGGATAAATGAATGTTTTGTTTTCAGGGCTGCTACTGCTTTATCCTCCATTTTAAAGTAAGTTCTGTTTTTTATGCTTGATATATCAAAAGAGCCATCATGGGTTTTCTGGTGTTTACTCCAAAGTTATTTCTATCACCATTTTTCTTCCAATATAAGCCTGTGTTAGGAAAATTTGTTATTTTCTGGGCAGTGCAGATGCAAAGACTTTGAACTCAAATCTCATTAAGAAAGAGGGAGAACCAAAGAGTATGATGACTAAAAGGTTAATGGAAAATACAAGAGGTCGAAGAAAAAGATCAACTTCTTGTGTGTATGTCTTAGATGCAAAGTTGAAAATCTATTTATGTAAAATTAAGTTCGTGGCTCTTAAAAAGTTAATGTGGAACTTGGAGCAAGGTTAATGCATTAAGAATCAGTTCCGTGGCAAGAAAATTGCTCAACAAACTAAAATCAACCACTGCAACCATGGACTGATTGGGGATCAAGATAAGAAAGTAACTTTTGCAGTAGAAAACTTACAAATAACTGAATCATCTGTTAGATTGCAAGCCACTTCCTCCGTAATATTGCTTGGTAGTCTCCCGTGAGAACTCTGCAAATTTCATCCCTTCCTTCAACCTCGACACTAATGGTGGAACAATCTTCTGGATTTCTCGAGTTATCATCGATCCCTCCTTTTCAACAAGATCTTCTCTCTCCTTGGACAAAATTGAGCTTTCAATGGAATAGCCGGACAGGGAAAATGTTTTGTTCCAAGCTGGCTGCAGGAATACAACAAATGTTTCTCTGCACAAATTCTCTTGCTTGGAAGGTCTGCACACAGAGTGAAGAGTGGAACGAAGCTTCCCTTGCGATATAATATCAGCCGATTCGCCCACCTGGATGATAAAACTTTCTGGTGGAGTGCTAACCATGAAAATATCATTCTTGCAAGGATCAAAAATTTGCAAATACGAATGTCTGTCGGGAGAAGTACACTCGTTATAGCAACACAGATCTTGTGCTTCAATCTCAAGTGTATTTGATGGCGATAGAAACATGGGAGATGTTAGAACTGTGAAGATACCATAGTCATAGTGCCATTGCTGCCATAGATTAGAGCTTGATTGACGTAGACCTTTACTGTCTGCTGGCTCTCGTTTACAGTGTATGCTCTGTTCTTTATTTCTTCTAGAACTAGCTCGGTCTCTTGCAGTTCCTTTGCTGTTTGCTGGTTTTCTTAAGAGCCGGGCATCCAGAGCCGAATGGTAGTGTATGAGACGGCCTTTTGCAGTGCAGGACTCCAACAAGCTTTGTTCTAACTCTTGACCTCCGATTTCCTGGTCGCATATACGTGCAATGCGAAGCCCCAGTTCCATCATGCAACTTCCTAGCTCTTTAAATGAATTGCCAAGATGTTTAAATTCATGGTCCTGAAATTCGTTCCCGATCCGATCACTGTAATGATCAACTGAACATGGTGACTGTTTGTCCTCTCTCTGAGTCTGACTTTGATTATTCTGCAAGAATCCCTTACTGTCTGTATATTTGAGTTGCATTGCAAAAGAGGATACTCTTCTTTCTGGATTCCTCAAGGGAACATCACTTCCTAAGTTATGATCCTGAGAGAGGAGAATTACATGAAAGCTAGAAAGATTGCTTTGATGGATGTAAATGTAATAAGAAGACGTTTATAATGAACAAAGCATTTAAGCCAATATCTCATGAAAAGCAAACAAGAAAGGGACTCGTTGATCCGAAACTTCTGAGATAAAATCTTAATTAATAACATAACCAACAAAAAGAACCGAGACACTCAGATCAGCAAAATCATTTAAGATAGACATGAGAAAAAGAAAAGACAGAAAATCAACTAGAGTTCTACCAAAATCTAATCTCCAATAATTGTCACGGATATGCAACCAGTTTAAACGGATGCAACTACGACATTATCTCGAGACATTTCAAAACGATCCGTCGCCACTCCATGTCCTATTTCGGTTTTGTTGAACAGAAGAAAACCACAATAAACAACAGAAAGATCGGCATCCTTTCAACAAGGATTTCCAAAAGAGACCACGCCGAATTCCGATACGGCATTCAAAATAAAAGAGAAGAGTACCATCAATCTCCGATTCCTCAGTCATTTTCTCCAAACATTCACTTCGTTAAGGCAAAAGAGGCCAAGAACTACATACTTACAAAAAGAGAGGGAACAAGAGAGAGAAACAGAGAGAAATGATGAAAAAATGATGAGGTTAATCAAACCTTAAGAATCCGTTTCCGATCTTCAGGATTGAGCAGCGCGAGATTGCGAGCGAGAGGCAATAATGCTCGGCGGGGAACAGAAGAATTAGGGACGCCGACGATTGCGAGAAGGCCAGGTCCACTGGGACCTAGAGCTTGAAGAATCGATTCGTTTATCGATTTGATCCGTTCGTTGTGCGGCATTGAAGATGAAGAATGGTAAGGCGAAGACAAGAGCAAGAGGTCGGAATATTGGAGCTCATAGATTTGGAGTATTTTTGAAATTTCCTCCATTTTTGATCTCTGCTCTTGCATTCGCTGAACTCCGCCCTCTACGGCTTTGTAACAGCGTCAGGAAGACGATGAATGTGGTATTTGCCAGAATAACCTAAATTTGAGCGAGCGCGACATTTTTTAAAAAACTTCATTATTCTAATTTCTAAGGGATATTGACTGATTTGAACCCAAAATTTACGAGGCACTCATTTGAATATTAGTTTGATAGGGAATTACGAGAAGGTTAATTATTATTATTATTTTAAATGTTTCATCTTCGTTCGCAAATTTCATCATCGATCAGTGAGGCTTTCATCTTCGCTCTCAGGAGTTCAATTTCGTTCGAGTTCGAGTTCTAATTTTTTATTTCATTTGATTTTCGTTACCCGTTCTTTGCTTGACAACTTTCATCTTCGATCTCTGGTCTTTCATCTTTGCTCCCAACTTTCATCGTCGATCACTGAAGCTTTCATCTTCGCTCGTAGTATTTGATTTTCTTCATCTTCGATTTTAGATTTTGTTTCAGATTTATTATTCTTTGACTTCAAATTGCATGTTGGTCAATTTCAGATTTTACCTATGATTTTATTCACATTTCAAGTTTTCATAGTTCAATATTTTCTTCCATTTTGAACTTGTTGAATTTTTACTATATTTTTTATGTAATGAAATTGTTAGATATTTAATAAAGTAATTGATAGAGATTTGAGAGAGGAATTGTAATATTCAATAATCCATGAATTGGTAATTGTTTGGGTTTTTGAGTTATCGATTATTTTTTGGATTTTGCTATGAATTAATATCAGTGATATTAATTACTGATATATAATTATATCAGTGAGCTATATCACATTTATATATATTTTATATTGGGTATATCTATAACTGATATACTCAATATAGGATATATCTATAAGTGATATAATCAATATATAATACATCAGCTACTTACATAATGTTTTTTAATTTTAGTAGTATATTGATTATTTTTGGATTCCTTCAATCGGCGAGTTGCGAAGCACACAAGATGCCAACGTTGTCAACATGTTGGACACAATCGTAGAACTTGTAAATTTGGACCTGTTGAACAATGATGTGCAGTATATCAATAATGTATATCAAAACATTGCTTTTATGATTTGAATTTTATAATAAAGTAGTTTTTTTTTTTATTACAACCCAATGTGTGCACCCAATAAAGTTTGCTTATATGATTTTGCTTCTGTAAGTCAATGTTTATGACATAATTTAGATCATTACATGAGTATGTATATCATAGTTATATCAATAGTACATCTATATATCATTAATATATCAGTGATATATCAAGTATACATCGTGCATATATCACTAGTACAATTAAGTTTAATTTAAAGTTTTAAAGATTAAACCGGAATCAGAAGCAATGTCATTCTTAAAAGGTTTAAACCTCATTCTTGGGTATCAACGTCAACATCAAATAAGCAACAAATTCTTCAACCAAAAACTTAAAGGTTTAAACATCATAACTAACCAGTAGCATAAACCAAAAGTAGACTAACAATGTCATTCTTAAAAGTCTATAAAAGAAGAAGCATAAGTTCCAACAATCTATAAAAGCATGAGTTTCATTCTTGTGTAATCTTTAGGTCAAAGCTTAGGCCATCAATCTTCTTGGTGATTGTTGTGTCTTCGGAGATTATATCTTTGAAGCTTTCGGTTTTTCCATAGACAACACTTTTTCCGTTGGTTTATGTTGACTTTTGGGACGAACGACATCGACATTTTCGACCATGTTTTTTTATTTCATTTTTCGTGTTTGTACCATTGCTTTTATCTGAAAAAAGTTATTTCGTATATTAGTAATATATCAAAAAACATATTAGAGGTAATATGTTTGAAATAATTTGTAGATATCATAGTTATATTAGAAGTAAATCAATTTATATCATATATATATCAAACATATATCACATATATATCAGGAGTATATCTGACCGACATTCCTCGAACTCTGTGATCTGGGTTGATGCTCATTTCAAATCTTCTGCGCGCTCCCAACTGATTTCTTCTTTCGGAAGCCCTATCCATTTGACTAAGAATTCTTGTACGTCCCTTCTCAGTCGTCCGACTCGACGAGTTCTTTCAGCTAGGATTTCTTCAACTTCTTTTTTTATCTTGTTGTTCAAGGTGACTGCTGGTCGAATCACTTCGTTACGTGCGGGGTCGATGGTGTCCGGGTGATAGGCTTTCAAATTACTCACATGGATCACTTGGTGAATTTTCATCCATGAGGGTAATTGGCCCTCAGAAGTAAATCAATAGTATATCAGAAGTCAATCAATTCTATATCACCTATAGTAGAAGATATCATAGTTATATCAGATGTAAATCTATTTCATATCATATATATATCAAACAAATATCACATATATATCAAGAGTATATCTGTCAACATTAGTATATTAGAACCAAATCAATAGTATATCAAAAGTCAATCAGTTCTATATAGTTATATATCAATTGTATAATTGTAAATCACTATTTTACCTGCTTTGACCCTTTGTCTTGTATTTTTTTCGATCAATTAGAAATCAATAAGTATTGACATGCATGGAAAATGAGAAAGAAATTTGATACTTACTGAAATTGAGAAAGAAAACTTGAAAGGAACGTGAATRTGAACGTCAATGGTGATTTTCGAAATTACTGTGAAGGAGAAATCGAAGGGAAAAAGATGAATTGGCAATCAATTAGAAATCAGAGGTAAATAGAAACTTAGGATTTTTCTAGGCTTCCACCAACATTTTGGGCGTGTGTTTATGGTTTGTTTAGGCTGCAGGGTATCGTTGTAATTTAAAAGAACGCTATATTTGAAAAACCCAAACCTTATTGCTATTTTACTTATTTTCCTAACTTTTTTTTTGCCATATCTCAAGTTGTCAAAAAAATAACTCCTCACTCTAAAATTTAGAGAGCTATCGAGAGAGGGGAGAGGAGATGGACGAGCGGAGATGAGAAATCGATTAAAAAAAGAATATCTTAAATGGCATAAGAGATGGTGCATGAAAAAAAAAAGCTAAAAAATAGTTTTAGTCTGTGTACTTTCGCTAAAGTAACAATTTAGTTCCTAAACTTTAGTTTGTAACGATTTAGTCTCTATACTTTCAAATTGGTAACAATTTAGTCCTTGAACTTTAATATGTAACAATTTAGTCATTGTAATTTAAAGTTGGTAATGATTTAATCCTTATCGTGAAATTTTTTTTGTTAAGTTTCTTGTATTTATAGGTTGATAAACTAAAAAGGGACCAAATATGTTTATGAATTAGAAAGATTAAATTGCTATATGATAAAATTTCACACTTCATTTTAATAAAAATTTTTACAATAAGGACTAAATTGTTACAAATTTTAAATTACATAGGCTAAATCATTACAGACTGAAGTTCAGTGACTAAATTGTTACTTTGGTGAAAGAGACCAAATGTGTTTTTTAACCTAAAAAAAATCATACAAAAAATGGTGTTGATTATGAGTGAAAATTTTGAGGGTTTGTGATTTGAGGAAGTAGGCTTGATCTCGTGAATTAAATTATTCAGCAATTTTGTAAAATTTGAATTTGAATTCAGAGAAAAAAATTCAAGTAAAAATTGTGATTGTCAATTTTCAGAGCAGCGAAAAAAGAAAAAAAAAAAGTAGTGAAGGCAGAGATGGAGAAGAAAAGTAGCCAAAAAAAAAGAGAGAAAAATTATACATTATTGTGTAGGGAGAAATAAATGAGAGACCGAAAAATAATTCCACGAGATGATTGAGCAAAAGGTTAGAATAACAAGTTAGTCCTATCTCATTTACATGTTTTTCTGACCCGTCAACAACGGTGAAAGTACAAAATTGACTTTAGTTTGGTGAAAAAATTTACAGGTCAAAACTGAGGACAGTCGAGAAGAAAATTCTTGGATTACAAATGTCAATTTCCCTATTGATTTGGGGTCGAAATTCGAACTTATGGATTGAGACCGAGTAGCTATAATAGATCCATTTAGAGATCGGAACTTCGTTTTAGGCACACTCATTTTAAGTAGCACTTGCCTCTACATTCATATAGGCCTTGTTCAAAAGCCATTCTAATTCATCTGACTTGATAAACATACACGACGTCATAAGTGATACTTAAATTGTTGAAACGTTGTGGTTGAAAATATTTACTCTAACCAATTAATTTATATTTGATTTTGACCAACTTCTAGCTATTAGTCATCCATTATAGGTAATTTAGCTCGAGATAACATTTTCAATAGGTCAATTTTTCTATAAGAACGGGTCATCTCAAGTCAAGCAAGTTACGAAAATGAGTAGATTTGTTTTGTTTTTAATTTTTTTGGATGTGAATGTTTATCTTATCAAATTAGAATGTAACCTATTTTCAAATTAGCACTATTTTCCACAATAAGACCTTTATTAATCAAATAAATTTCTCGGAGAGAAAATTTAGCCATGACCCAATTTATTTGATTTAAACAATTCAAATATCTTTTCAACTAAATAAATTCATATTGAGTCTGTAAATAACCAAAGGGACCTAGTGACCCAAATTAATTAATTCCAATGATATCGAACTAATTAATTGTATGTCAAAAAATAATTAAACTTTTTAATTAATTAACAAATATTCATTGATCTCAAAATTATTATACTAATTAAAAACATCCTTTATAACTTGGAGAGGAAGTTTATACTAGAGGTTCATAGTTATATAGTCAAGCCAAATGTTTGTTTTACCGATTAAGTTCCTATTGATTCTCTCATGAACACGTGTTGACACGATCTGTCCCAAAATACCTACTAGTCCTAGAACGAGTCGCACCGATCACAGATCCCGACTAACTATGAAGTCAATGGTCAACTTCTTCTTATCTTTGACTTGAACTTTGATTAACAAACTCTGAATGGGTGCATAGCAAAATAAAATTCTTTATAGAACAATCATTCTTACGTCCATTCTATACATTCTTTTTCTATCACAGGGTGTAGATAAAAACTTATTACAGACCAACGAAATTACATACAAAATGATATGCAATTCTTGAACTATCTTGGGTGGTAGAGATTGAACTAAATTCTCTTTGAAACTCAGAAACTCAGATACTCAGGTACAGCTTGGGGAGAAAAAACAAAACATAAATAGTGAACTGAGAAACTCAGTGAGTGGTAAGTTAATAAGAAAATAACTTCGTCAATTTTCTTTCATAAACAACTGAAATTTCGTTCTGAAAGCAAACTTCATAAAACTAAAGTACAAACATTGAGTAAAACTGGAGCAACATTATACATTTCATAAAATTTAATAAACTTTCTCAAGATCAAACTTATAACAACACTTTTCTTTTTACGCAAATTGAAAAGACAACGCTCCCAAGTCCAGGATTCGGACCAAGATTCGGAATCCAGATTTGGCCCTAATTGCCTCGGCATTACGCCAACTTCTCAGCATGCTCTAAAACACATTCTAAAACATATAAAACATTCTTCTTTCAAACAGATCGATAAGATCAAACACCACACATGTATCCACATTCTATTCTGGTCTACTGGCATAGAGTAATCTCAATACACACAACAGAATATCTCTATTTGACAGGGTTTCTTCCTRTACCTATGAATTTCATTGGACCCAGAAATGATACATTGGAAGAATCTTTTGGCTCATCCAATATCAATAGGTTGATTGTTTCGCTCCTGTATCTTCCAAAAGGAAAAAAGATCTCTAAGAGCTGTTTATTGGATCCGAAAGAGAGTACTTGGGTTCTCCCAATAACTAAAAAGTGTATCATGCCTGAATCTAACTGGGGTTCGCGGTGGTGGAGGAACTGGATCGGAAAAAAGAGGGATTCCAGTTGTAAGATATCTAATGAANAACTGGGGTTCGCGGTGGTGGAGGAACTGGATCGGAAAAAAGAGGGATTCCAGTTGTAAGATATCTAATGAAACCGTCGCTGGAATTGAGATCTCGTATAGCAGAAAAATTCTCTCAATACGCATAGCAGAAAAATTCTCTCAACGTGTGGAGTCAAATGGTCCCAAAGACCTTCTATACATTCATATACCATATGGGTAGAGGGGGATCGAACTCATAACTTTTTGGTTGTGGATATATGTCAATTACCGTCGAGCTATGCTCGCTTTGGCTTATTATATCTTCTTTATTTTAATCCATAATTTATTTCTCTCCCATCAGCAACTATTCACCTTTTTCTTCTTGTCCCCTCGAACCCTCCATTTTCTCCCTTCCCTCCTTCCCTTTCTGCATTTCTTTTATCACAAAAAACTTCTCTTTACCAAAACCCATTACATTTCCATTTTACAGACATTAACCCATAGCTAATAAACCCCAAGAAACCCAACAATAAAATCTTAACTTCTATATACTTGGTTTCTCACCTTGAGTCAAGACCAACAACATCAATTCTACATTTCTTTTTCTTCTTCTTCTCCCTCCTAAGACAACCTCTAATTGATTATTCTTTCACTAAATCCCAAATTTTGCCACACATAATTTAATCTTAAAGCTTCCACAGATTCAAAAGCAAAACGAAGAAACCACGGACTCCATTTTAGATCGAAACCATTCACGTAAATATTCCATAAGAACAAGTTTAATTACCAAATTTTCCATCTAAGTTCAGTTGTTGAGTTCTTCAATCTCAGCTTTTAAACCCAGGTTCTCAACCATCGATTATCAGCAAGCTTTGAGCATCCTCCTCCCCTCCTCTGTTTTCTTCTCAATTCCCCTCTTCTTTTCATTCTTCTTTTCCCTCTGTTATTTTCCTTTCTTTTTTTCTTTTTTTCTTCTTTTCTTTTCTTTTCTTTCCTCCCCTTTTTTGTTATTTCCTCTTTTTTTTTTAAAACACGTCACACACACCAAACTCACACTACACACACGTGTCCCGCTAACCTCTTTTTCCTTTTCTTTTTGTTTCTTATTTTTTTTCCTAATAAAAGTCAAATGACCAATCTATCCTTCGAATTTTAACTTAAAAAAATTCCAATTTTCTCTTTCTTTCTTTTTTTTTCTTCTCCCTTCCTATACACTAAATGACGATCACGTCCTTACACGTGTTTGGTCTCGTAGTTTAAGTCTCAAATATAATCGCCAAAGCGAGCATAGCTCAACGGTTATTAACATATATCTCTAACCGAGGTTATAAGTTTGATCCCCCACCCCCCATATATTGTACTAAAAAAAAGTCTTGAATTGAATATAATAAATGCTTAAGGCAGTCACACATATACTTTCGGTATCGTATATGTGAGTTTTTTTAGTACAACATGTAGGGGTAGGGGATCGAACTCACAACCTCTTGGTTGGAGATATATACTAATTATCGTTAAGTTATGTTTGCTTTGACATTGTATATTGAGTTTATGTTTTCATTTTCCTATATTATGACTTAGGATCTTCTCCTACGTTATCTGTAGGAAATAAAGGGAAATTTAGATGAAAATAATTTTGTTGTGCTGTGGAAGAAACTCACTGCCTTGAAAGCAATTTCGACAGGACATGGTGCTAAGTCGTTTTCTCGCTGGCTGCTCCCCAAGACTAACACAACTTCCTACTCAGACGTGCACTCGCCAGAGAGGAATTGAATCGAAAATCAAGCTCAAAATATTTTTGTGAAATACCACGGAGTAAAACTATTTTTCCATTCCCTAACAAGTAACCCATGAGAGGTATAAAATAAGGGAGGAAAGACAAAAACATTACAAGTATTTAATTTACAAAATTAATGTATAACGTTAAAATTAATTAAGAACATTAATAAAAAAACGTTTTATAACTTTAAAAATTAATTTCATAAATAAATTTAAAACGTATTGGAATACTCCTTCCACTTCTAAATATATGGTTACTTTGCTTTACTTTAATAATAAATTGCATGTGAGATACATTTTTCTTTTGACATTCTCAACGTTATCTTCTCAAACTACACTTGAGAGTTGGTGAAGAGTAGCTGACCGATCTATCCCTCTACATTATATCGTTTAAACTACTATAAATATGTTCATTAATTTTGTTAGTACAACATGTGAGGATGGGGAATCAAACTCACACCCTCTTAATTGAAGATATATGCCAATTATCGTAAAGTTATTCTTGCTTTGGTGCAACTATGATGATGTTGTTGACCAAAAATAGTAAATTTATCCAATGTACTAGGCAAGTTATTCTTATTCGTGTAAATCAAACAACACAAAACTTTATAAACAAAAGATCCAACTCACTTGGCATTAAGTTTAAGTTGCTAAAAATCATTAATTATATTGCTAAATTTGTGTTCATTTCATGGATTAAAAAAAACACGTCATGGTCTAATCCTGTACAATATAATCTTATTGCAAATGTTCCATAAATGCTATTAAAAAAAATGTTCCATAAATTAAAATATCAAATTCACTTAGGATAGTGTCCAAATAATTTTAAGAGAGAATAGATATTTTGTTGCACAATGCCACTACATCACTCTTTATGAACCCTTTGAAACTACAGAATTTTTTTTTTTTAACATAATTGATAACCATACTTAAAATTGGTGATTAGATTGATAATTAAATTTGAATATTTTATTAAAAAAAGTCTTTATCGATATTAATTAAGACAAACAAAACTATTCACCAATAATTATTTCTGATTCTATTAGCTGATTGAATAAATTAAGTGGTGTTGAAGGAAAAAATCAAGATTGCTGGACCAATCAACATAATTGGGTGAGGTCAAATATGTTCAACCAATCTAAGAGAGAAGACCGACCCACATATGAAGCCGAACTAAATGTCAAATCAACTGGAGAATCGACTAAGTCCTTTACGATCGACCTAATAACACCAACTTCAAGCATGAGAACCGACCACCGGCTTGATAACTCGTAACCGCCTATCGAGATGGTTCCAACAGACTTGTCCCCCCTCACTCGGTTGCCTATAAAAGAGATACCACTCCATTCATTTATGTAAGTTATTATGTATGAGCATAGTTTGAACCATCACTGACTTGAACTCTGGAGTGTTTGTTCCCTCTCGACAATCTGTAGTTCGTCTCAACGTAGGTCGATCTATTCGACTTGGCATAGGGTAGATTCATCAAATTTATTTATTTTTCACTTTATTTTCTTTCAAAAAAATCCCAAATTTCAATATAACATTTGTGTCCTTTTTATTTTTTATTATAATTTTCATAGCATTATCCAAAGGAAGAGTCTAGAAAGAACTTAGAACATGGGATCAGAAAGATGGAAAATTAAAAAATAAAATAAAATAATATTCCATTTGTGTGAATTAATATTAAAATAATATCTATAATTAAAATATTCGCCACTTGCACAAGTGCATTGCTATTCGAAACGCCGAAATTGAGGTCAGATGCGGATAAAAATTACGTGTCGGACTAGAAACATCCACGTGTAAACTTTTCCTGTTAGTTTAGCATTTCTAGAGAACCTTTTAATTTGGCGCCACGTAAGCCTTCTTGGTTTTTTACAATTTTCGTTACTTTTTATGAGAATAAGCCGCGACGATTTATTTTTTTTCCTTGTATTGATTTCTGTGATGTTTAATTATATGCTGAAAGTTAAATTAAATATCTCTTTTTGCTTAAATAATAATAATAATAAATATCTTTTTTTGCCTAAAGTATATGAAAAAAGTCCTCCATAGATAATATTTTTTTAAAGTTAAATAATCTCTATATTTTTTACTCCCCTTCATTTTAATTTAGTATATAAATATCTATCTTATTTTCAATTTTTTCCATGAATGTAGTATATAAAATATCTATTTTATTTTTTTTATTTTTATTCAGTCTATCCATTTTGATGATCTCTATACTTCTAAAAGTGACTATATAATTAAGTTGAAGAAATCGTTTACCTCTATACTATAATACTATAATGTTCTTTTCTTTAAATAAAATTCTACTAAACTTTTAAATGTTAAAATATTTTATTTTAACAAATAAAATTACATTTTTTTTTCAAAATAGAATGTAAACCACAAAATTGACTTTTTAAGAGATTATTTTACTACTTAACATACACATAGTTCAACAATTAAAAAAACCTTGTTTGTTTAATCTCTCTTGTTATATTATACTAAAAGCATAGATTAATTTGTACTAAAAAATAGATTATTTTAATAAATTAATTAAATAGTTGACTATTTTCTAATTTCATCTCTGTTACCTTGTTTATTTTGGGTCCGAAATTTTCTAATATTTCATTTTAATTCTCAAAATTTTATATTCTATTTTAATTCTTAAATTATGCCTTGTCTTTTATTCTTTTAACTTTTTCTTTTATAAACCATTTAACAAGAACATAAATATGTCTCAAGCCCTAGTTGTTTAGATGTCAATTAATTAAATAAACGAATAAAATATGTGTCGATGTTAAACTGTTGTTAAATAGTTTATAATAAACTATCAGCAGTGACCGATATAAAACTAAGGAATTAAAAACTTATGAAGCAAGAATAAACATGAAAATTTAAACTTAATTATGGAGTTCCATATCAAACAAGTCCTCTTATATAGAGGAATCCTTAACATTATTCGGTAATTAAACAATTGAACCAACAAATCTAAGTATAGCTCAACTCGTAAGATATCGATTAAAATGGTCGACCTTTGAGTCGATGTTCTATACTTTAACCAATTGAATTATAATCCAGTTGACACTCTCGTATTAAACTAGAATACACGGAATAATATGTATTTAAATTTTATTTTTGAAGAAAATAATAAAATAACAAAAATATAACACCTCATCCTTGTAGAAAAAGAAAAAATATATTGATTAAAAGGTTTGAGAGGACCAATGGAATTGATTGCGAATTTGTGGTACGCAATAGGCTCGAAGACCCCTGGTTCTAGAAGGCACATGAGTTCGAACGGCTGGTTCTGAATTCCGCGTAACATCATCTTCAACCAACCTCCACCGCTGCCCGTGGGGAATTCGCTCTTGGGTCGTCATTGTTCTTATCGAAAAATCGATAATCACAATAGATCCTCGAGAACACTCTTGGATTCGAGACCTGCAAAATCAAGTTACCAGTCTGACGGTCTAGTTAGTCTCTAAGCTCTATAAAATAATAGAAAAAGTATATGTTAATCCGTTTTTGCGTACCCCCTCTCTATTTGTCTCATAGTATTTATAGATGAAGCAAGGAAATGATCGTGGAGAAGTTTGGCTCCTCATTTGAATTAAACGGTTCCCACCCCGTCACTCCATGGAAATAGGAAACTTGCATGTTGAGTGGGGGAACAGTTAGACTGTCATTATGAAAATAGTGGGGTAGACTGTTTGACTTGACATCCAGCTCGACTGAGTGTTCGGCTCGGTTATTATCCGACCTCGTGCTCGGACAACCCCTCCTTTGATATTCTCCCTTGTAATTAAATTGGTGGAATGATGTGTCTTCGAGATCTGAAGGTTAAACAGTCGCTCTATCGGATCTAGACCAATGGGAGGTTACAATTTTGAATCCACACTCTGATTCATTTTGGACATTGAAACGATTTTTAGGTAGTGAGTCTCAATCTTTCAACCTACCCGTTTGCTGCTAGGTTCGAGAATCGCGCCAAACAAGGACCTCCAACAGGAGGTCCGCAGAACAGGTTATTAACTCAGTAGAACCAGGATATTAGATCTAACCGTAAGAATAATATTTGATTGATAAATAAGTCACTCTACAATCACCTAGAGGGACACCACCAAGATCGAGGCTAGCACTAGGGCTTGGATAGTCTCTTGTAAGAAAAAGGAAAAAAAAACCATAAAAGATAATTCCAAATTCCAGTACAACAGATGACAATAAACAATAAATATAAAACGAAATAATAAAAAGTAGTTATAAAGTTGAAGTTATTAAAAATTGGCCACGAGATTTCCAAATTCCCGAATTCCAACCAATAGAAATTTATTAATTAAAAAATGGGACCCCCTTCTTCTTCCCCCACCTCCGGCCATTTGTGGTCACTAATTCATCAGACTGCGAGCCCAGCCCCACCCCCATATCTCCCCATTCTCCACTTTCTTGAAACTTCCAGAACCTTCTCTCTCTCCTCCAACTTGCCCAAGAAAGTTCCTCTCCTCTAGAACTTTCCAATCATCGCCTTCCATTTGGTCAGATTCCTATTTATTCCATTCCATGCTTCCCCAATCGAATTCTGATTCCTCAATCGATTTCCATGCTTTGTTCTGTTCAGAATCAGATGATCGAAGGCGGCTGAATTGTTCAATCCAATTTCTGCGCGGTTAATTGTAGAGATGAATCCGATGAATAATCCTCTGTTTCCGGTTAAGCAGGAGTTTCCGGGTTCGTCGGAGGGCGGCGGAGACCGGGCGGCGATGGCGGCTCCGCTGCCAATGGAGGGGCTCCACGACGTGGGTCCGCCGCCGTTTCTGACGAAGACGTTTGAAATCGTCGATGACTTCAACACGAACCATGTGATTTCGTGGAGCTTTGGGGGATCCAGCTTCGTGGTTTGGGATCCTCATTGCTTCTCCACTGAATTACTTCCGCGATTCTTTAAGCACAATAATTTCTCCAGCTTCGTACGCCAGCTTAATACTTACGTGAGTGATTTTTTCGCGGCCAGTTTTTTTAATTCTTTCAGATGAACTTTTTTTTTTTGCCTCTTGAAAGAAAAATTCGTATGTTCAAGTTTCAAAATGCCGATATTGCCATTTTTTGTGCTGGTTGCGTATTAATGGCTTTATGGGTAAGAATGTAATTTCAGTTAGTAATATTCTGGAAACTTCGTTGGGAAATCTCTAGAATCTTTCTGTATTGGGAATTTCAATTTGTTTTGTTTGTTTGTATATTTCAATTTGGGAAATCAAATACAGATGTCCCAGTTTTGAATTTTTTCAGATGAACTTTTCTTTTTTTTTCTCTGTTGAAAAAAATTCGTTGTTCGAATTTCAAAATGCCAATATTGCCATTTTTTTGTGCTGGTTGCTTATTGATGGCATGATGGGTAAGAATGTAATTTTGATTAGCAATATTCTCGAATCTTCGACCGAAATTAAAGCTCTGCCCCCTGCCTTCGTTGGGAAATACATCTCTAGAACCTTTCTGAATTGAGAATTTCAATTTTTTTTTTTTTGTATATTTCGATTTGGGAAATCAAATACAGATGTCGCTAAAAGAAAAGCAGGAATCTCCCATCTGTACGGTTCGGCCATTCCCCTGTTTGTACTGAAATTTTCTTTTATGGAACAATTTGGCTTCAATGGAGAGATTCTTGAGAAATTTGTCCACCCAAAAGAAAAAAAAATGGTGGGGTTTCTTCATTCAAGCTTTGTTTCTCATTAATTGCAGGGTTTTAGAAAGGTGGATCCTGAATTCCTAGATGGGAGTTAACAATTTGGTTTTAATGAAGAGGTTCTTSAGAAATTAATCCACCCAAAAGACAACAAAATGGTGGGTTTTCTTCATTCAAGCTTAATTTCTCATTAATTGCAGGGTTTTAGAAAGGTGGATCCAGATAGATGGGAGTTTGCGAATGAAGGGTTTCTGAGAGGCCAGAAGCATCTCCTCAAGAACATAAAGAGAAGGAGGGCAACGTATCAGCAGCAATCTCTGCATTCCCAACAAGCCGGTGGAGCTTGTGTAGAGGTTGGCCAATTTGGAAGAGATGCAGAAGTGGATCGTCTAAAACGGGACAAGCAAGTGCTGATGATGGAGTTAGTGAAGCTAAGGCAAGAGCAGCAGAACACAAGAGCCTATCTTCAAGCAATGGAGCAAAGGCTGAGAGGAACCGAGATTAAGCAGAGACAAATGATGAATTTCTTAGCGAGAGCCATGCAGAACCCATCGTTTATTCAGCAGTTAGTCCAGCAAAAGGAGAAGAGGAAGGAGCTTGAAGAAGCAATAACCAAGAAGAGGAGAAGGCCAATTGAGCAAGGGCAACAGAGATTTTCAGGTGAAGCATCAAACACCATTAAGACTGAGCCTCTGGAATCTGAAGATCAATATGGGTTTGGGATGACAGAGCTGGAAGCACTTGCATTGGAGATGCAGGGGTTGGGGAAGGCAAGACACGAGGAGGAGGAAGAAGAAGAAGAAGAAGAAGAAGAGGAAAAGGAAGATAAGTCACTGCAATCGGAGGATGAAGATAAAGTTCTTGATGAAGGGTTTTGGGAAGAATTATTCAGTGAGAGATTGGAAGTGGCAAGAGGTGAAAATGAAGATGTGAACGTGTTGGCTGATCGATTGGGCTATTTGGGGTCAAGCCCAAGATAGAGCCTAATGGGGAAGAAAAGAATCACAATGTTCCCTTTGAAATGGAAGCTCAAAAGAAGCTGTCCTTCCCATTTGGGGTTTTTGATCTAAACCCTTTATAACCTTCTTTTGGTTTAGTGTTTTGGCAGGACAGGAAGATGAAAAGAGAGACACTACTGGTTTCTTCAGGGATACAGCCTTTTTTTGTTGTGTTTTTGGCATAATCTTTCAAAGTTCTAACCCAAATAAAATGTTGATTGCCCTTCCCTTTCCCCTTGTGCAACAACCACTTGTCCTTATATTATCTCCTCTGTTTTTGTTAGGTTTGCAGGAAATCTTATGATCTGCTTGGACTGAGTTCTGTGTTTAGTGATGCCTCAAGGTTTTGGTTTCTCTGGTTTTCTCATGTATATCTCATCAAATACATATGTGTTCACACTTTCATGATGTGTAATTCTTCATTTTCGCTACAAACAAATGTAGATCACTCACTCCAAAGCTCTATCAAATTGGGAAACATCTCTGTTGCTGAATACCTTGAAGAATCACAAGCTGTTTCGTGGTTAGCAAAACTTACTCTTTTTTGTTCTTCTTTGTTCTTGAAAACTGAAAACTTGGTGGACTGTGAAACCGTTTTACTTGTATATGTTTAATCAGCACGCGGTTCATCTGCTACAAGCCTTTTTCCAAGCCACAACTGCATCTCTTTCCTTCAAGGAATCATCAGAAAGAGATTTTATTTAATGGTACACGACTTTAATTTCTTCTTTGTGAAACTAGAAGTGGCATTGTTATAGGTTGGGTCAGCTTTGTGTTGATTTGTAAGATAAATACAAACAAAGTCTCACATTAACTAGGAAAGTCTCACATTAACTAGGAAAGAGCACGATCTATATATATAGATGAGGACAATTATATCCGTTGGATAGGTCTTTTGGGTGAAACCAAAAACAAAATCGTGGGGGCTATGCCCAAAGTGGACAATATCATACCATCGTGGAGATACTTGATTATTGACATTCGTTAATTAAATGATGACATGACATGACATGATTTAGATCATCGTCTACTAATTTTAGCACAACATGGCAAAATAATAGTGTTGAAGGAAGTGAATAGTTAGACCGAATAAAACAACACAGTTTATTGCTTGCTTCCGTGCCTAGTTTATATAGTTATCTAATTTTTTATACTATCTATCTACCACGTCATGCTACGTTTTTTAAGTATAATAAGTGAGGTGGGAAGATTCGAATTCATGACCTCTTAGTAAGAGGCATATGTCAATTACTGTTGAATTAAGTTCATGTGAATTAGCATCACATCATGCTATATTGGTCGATATCATTCAATAGATATATCACATCATACTATAGTCGATGATCTTAACCTAATAGAGTTAATATCAAGTTCGTTGATGGAGTTGAAATTTTAGACTAAATTTGGAATTTAGTGTACCTCTATTTTATATGTCTTATGCTTTGGGATATACTATTATAAGGAATATACTTGTGAGTACATATCTTACAACATGTCTTATGCTCTGGAATATACTATTATAAGGAATATACTTGTTAGCACGTCTCATTGTTGACAGTAGTACTAGAAATTTGATCGTTCTATAATTTTTTTAAATAGAAAATATCTTTTATATATATATATATCCTACATGTCAAAATTCAAATAGTGTCGGGACTAAGTATTCTTCGTATAATAAGACATTTATGAAATTGTCTCACTGAAAGCAAATGTTCTAAATGTTCTAAATGTCGAGGTCTTAGTTGCAATCATATTTTGTCGATTTTTTTTCATTTGTATAGAAATATCAATTCAGCTCTCATGTTGATGTTGAATTCATGGATGTATGGGTATATCGAGGGAGAAAAATAAAAATAAAACGATCTCATAAGTTGGAGTTGCTTATTGTTAACAAAATTGACTGTGTATTCAAGAAGAAATAATTGGAGAATATCGCAGAAATGTGGTGGGTAATTTTACTCCATTTGGATGTATGAAAGAGACTATAGACATATTTTGAATCTGTATCATCGGGTTATTAAGGAGACATGCAGATTTTTTAATTTGCATAGAATAATTATTAAAGGGGTGCTTCCAAAAGAAAATTACTTTTTCTTCCATCTCTTTTGCTTATAAATTACTTTATTATTTTGTTATGTTAGTCCGAGGTCGAATAATTGTCTAAATTAACATTTTCTTAAGACGTTAAATAAGATTAGAAAAGTATTTTATGGTAGTTTCTATAGTGTAGATTCAAAGTGGATAATATGAGACTAACCGTTCAAAAGTTCCAAAAGGATCTATGTCATAGCATCTATCATATTTAAAAGATTGACGAGATTCGAAGGGCAAAGATGTATTTATAGAGATAAAATGATCTTTGATCCAACTATAAATTAACTACGATCAATCACTTAGTGAATTATAAAATTGTAAATAATGATTTCAAAATTGTAAATAATGATTTCATTTGTCGATACAGTTAATCAATAATGTATGAGAATACAATTACTTGTTTATGATTATAATTAACCAAGGTGTTTGATAAGTTAATTTATAACATCGTTGGAGCTCGCAAATTTGCGGGTTTATTTGTTGTTGTCATTATATGTTGGAGATTTTTCTTAATTATGAAAGAAAATTCATTTATAGTTTAAGTTAAATAATCGTCCATATTTATGTACATTTTTTTCTTAAAGATTTTGAGTGATTTCATATCATAATAGATTTTATATATATTCATTGTTATAGCATGAAACAGGATGATTTGAAATGCCACATGATTTCAAATTATGTTTTTATGGAAAAAAAGAAAAAAAGAAATTGCAGTGGATGGCGAAAATCGTTTATGTATTTTAAAATATGTTACATGTTTTTTAAAATTTTTAAATATAGCACAAAATTTTACTTTTAAAAAAAAACAATTCACTTATATAGGTAGTATATTAGATACTCATATCAATAGTATGATATGAGTATATAAAACACTCATATCAATAGTATATCAGATGTATATCACATACATACTGCACAGACACTCAGTAGGATATCAGATGTATATCAGATGCATATATCAGTAGTCATATATATTACAGATATATATTACAAATATGTATCATTTGGGTAAAGTTGTCCTTCTAAAATTGGATCTCCGTTTTTCTTAAAGTGCTATATTTGAAAGAACTAAATGTGGTTGCTATTTTATACTTTTACTAAATGTTTTTTTTATCTCTGTTTCTTTTTAAAGTGCTACATTTGAAACAACTATATGTGGTTAGTATTTACTAATTTTACTAAATCTTTTTGTCATATTTATAACTAAAAAACTATAAAAAAAATGGCAATCTTAGATATTTAATGTACTTTTAATTGATATTACCAATCCAATTGGATATATGATGCCCAAAAGATTATGGGTGGTCCATGAATATAAATGAGCCTAGGAGAGTTTGGTGTTTGAAAAAAAAAACAAAAAAAAAAAAAAAACTAGTAATAGTTGGTATGTTTGATTTCCTTTTGATTAATTTGTAGTCTTTTTTTAGGTCGTAGTCTTTTTTCATTTAATGGAATCGATGTTGTGTGGCTTATGCTAGTGGATCCCGTGATACTACAGGGTCCCACATCTTTGCTACTAAAGGACAATTTGAAATGTAATTTTGTAAATATATTTATACACCAAAATGTCCCTAGTGTTTAATTTAGTCCTTAGATAAAAATATATGTTAAAATTTATTAACAAAAAAATATGTATCATTAAATTATTATTATAATTACCTTTGCAAAAAAAAAATTATTATTATTATTTTTTTTTTGAAGAAATTTTTTTAGTATAATTGCATATTTAGACACGATGGCATGTCACTTGAACATCTCACTTGAAAGAAATTGAATCTTATTGATTGATGGGTCAGATTTTTCTAAAAAACTGGATCATGTAGCATAAGATATCATGTTTACATGTCCAAATATATTAATATAAATAGTAATTTTATGATATATTAAATTTTTGTTAACAAAATTTTCATCAACGGACCTAATTGAGAACTAATACGTATTAAGAGTAAAATCGAGAATTTTAAAAGATTAAGGAACATGCTAATTACGAATTACTTCAAGTCAATTATTCTCAATTTATTCTCATAGTTATTTTTTATTCCTTGTGCTATATGTCCTATAATCAACTGTTTACAGTGATGTAAAAAATTACATTGTTCAAAGTTATATTTTCATCTTATTTTAATTAAGATGTTTATAAGATGAAAAATCTTATTTTAAGATGTTTATTAGATGAATTTTTTTCAGTACAACAGGTAAGAGTGGAGAATTTGAATTCATAATTTATTGGTCAAAGACAGGTGCCAATTAGCTAAGTTCATGCTGGCTTTATTAGATTGACATCAAACCGGCCAATTTCATCCATAAAAGTAAAAATACAAAACCTATGGGTAGAAGCTTCATAATTAATTCAGTCTTTACATAAAGTTTATGTTAGGATTAAAAATCTTCTTATAACAATTTCAAAAAAACAATATATATATAATAAATAACAATTATATCTATGTATAGTTTACTTTAAAATATTACTTACTATCTGAGTTAAATTCTCTTGTATTTTCCCACATTCTCATTTCAAGATTATGTTACACATCCAATAATCTCAGACTTATAATAAATAGGTATATGTAAATACATTGAAAAAACAACCAACTACTTATTTTTAATAAACCAGCCTTATATTGTTTTAGAATAAAAATGAGTTATCATTAAAAATATATTATGGTCAACAAAATCGCGGTGAATACATGGAACTAGTTAAACTTTGTCGGATTTTAATGTCTGGATAACAAATATTTGTGTTTGGATAATGCAGGATAATTAATATTAAGGAGATAAATGTCCATGTTTCTTTTATAGGTTTTGCTCATCGAAAAAATAATTCTAATAAATAATTAGTTAAAAATAATTTAAAGCAACTCATTTTTTCTTTTTTTGAAAAAGTTAAAAGCAAAAATTAATTTAGACATAACTAGTATATTTTTATCTTTGGATAATAATTATTAGGATTTTAACAATTCAACATCCATAAAACTAGCATGTGCCAAAGTAAGCATAACTTAACAATAATTGACATGATCTCCAACCAAGAGGTTGTGGGTTCGATCCCCCACCCCTACATATTGTACTAAAAAAAAACAAAACAAAACAAAACTAGTATGGATTTTCTCATCATTTCTAGAATCGTCTCAAAACTTGTAAAAACAAAGAACGAGAATGTAACCAAACGAGTCCTAAATGTTGAATTCAAGACATTTTATTTTTCTATTATGTCAAATAACTACTCAAATAAAAAAATGTAAATTAATGTGTTACAGTAAATTTCTCTTTTTTTTTCTTAATAATATGATCTTAATACTTTTTTTTTTGACAAAATACTTATTACGATTGTAGGTAATGTAACATTTTGTCCATGAGGATATAGAACTATAAATTTTATTATTATTATTATTTCTTTTTTGTTTTAGTACAACAATTCAAGGATATATAGGATTGAACATCTGACTCGAAGGAAGGAGTACATGCCAATTATCATTGAAAGTTATTAGAGAAGGAGAACTCGAATATGTGGGTCTCATGGGCTCGGGCTCCAAAATGTGTGATGTTAATTTATATCTTTTTAAAAAAAAACAAGTTATTGGACAATAATTACATAGATATTGTATTTAAATATTTTGATGTTGCAACAACACCAACTCATAAAATTTTTTCAAAAAAAAAAAAAGAAAGAAAGAAACACCAACTCATAAATGTTTCAATCAATTTTTTTCGTCATTTTTTAATATTACAGAGAAATATATTAGATAATTAATAAAGTCAAATGATTAGGCATAATAAAATTAAATATGAAAAAAAGAGAGATAGATTAGAGTGTTAAATTCTTGGTTTTTTTTAAGGAGTATTAAATTTCTATTGATGACATTTCCATCGGTATTTACATATATGTTCATGATCTCGACATCGATATGAATAGTGAATCGATATTTCTATGATATCATACAAAAATGGACAAAATATAAAAAAAAATATCAACAAAATCACTAATACGAGACCAACCTAATATTAATATTTTTAACTTAATTTAAAATGATGAAATATTTATTTTTTTAATTTAAATATTCGTTATGAATTTTTTCATAAATTTTTTAAATATTTATTGACATTAACGTGGACATTGACATTTTGTCAATATTTTTATCAAATTGAGATTTGGACATTTCCATCCAGACCCATCACTAAAATCTTCAAATAAATGCCAATTTAGACCAAAGCTATACCTATCTCAATAGGTATTTCAAAATATCACAAAATGGAATATATTATTATAATGATCAAGTCAACAAACTAGCTAGTAACTTAAAAAAGAAGTAATGTAATTATTTTTTAATGTCTATCAAAATAATTATTTTTTAATGACGGTATGATGTGGTATGATGTGTTGATGTAAAATAGTGATCGAGAATTCGAACTCACGACTTTTTAATCGGAAATAAGTAACTTAACCAATTGAACAAGTTCAAGTTAGCAATTAATACTTTTTTTAGCATTATACCTTAAATATAGAAATGAAGACTCAAATCCCTAAAGTTTGATAATTTTTTAAGTGATATAACTAATATCTTAATTAGTCGAGATATATTAAATAGTTACATTAGAGAAATGTGATAACTAAATTGTGATTAAAGGTCGCTTAACTTCTATTAATTAAACATGATAATCTACCAAATAAATTTGAGCTAAAATAAATAAACTACCGCTCAATCCAAAATCCAAAAGACTTAAACTCATGGATGGATTGGATAAATTTAATTCATTTATGAGTATTTCAACACTTCCCTTACATGTGAGTTTGGATAATTGCACAAGGTCCAATAAGTGAAAATCAATATAAATAGGGAAGAAATAATAAATCGACGGATTTGAATACAGTATCTCCCGTTGTGATACTATGTTAAGGATAAATAAATTATCACTCAACACAAAAACTTAAGTTAATGGATTTGATAAATTTAATTCATTTATCAATATCTCAACAGTTACTAATCCAATCATTCTATCATTCCCGTATTATAGGCAGGTAGCTATTGCAACTTTATTTTAGTGGATCGCAGTTGTCAGATTTTGAGTCCTTCCAAAAATGGTGAAATTTTCAATTTGATCAAGATGGTAACACAATGGTTTTCCATGGAGGAAACACACTGTAAATCTTCTCCTTTATGAGCTGTTTTGTGGCTTAGAAAAGTTACCATACATAGAACTTAACTATGGTAATTTAGCAGAAGTAATCCAGGAGAAATGTGTGATGTAATAGTAAAAAGAGTTTAAAAGGTATAACGTGGTAAATATGATAACATAAAATGCTTCAGAACATATATTTTGATTAGAGTAAAAAATCTCTCGAGTTTGCAACTCTTCATGATCTATCTCATCTCACAATATCATACATCAAAGATATAAAAAAAAAACAAATAAATATTTTTCCATAGTTTTTAAGCTTTTAGATATAGTCTTATTTGCCAACATGATCAACTTAGTTAACCACTTAGTTAAGTGGTAATCAACACACGTCTCTAATTAAGAAGTCATGAGTTTGAATCTCTTATCCCGATTTGTTATACTAAAAAATATATATGTATATATCAAAATATTAAATTTTCTTTACTGAAAAGACAATATGATATTTTTTAGTTGATTTTAGTTCCCATTCTTATGCTTCTTGACATCTCGTCTTGCTGCCTCTCCTTATTATTGAAGAGAGAAGAGAGGAGCATTTCGGTAAAAACGAAGTAATTAGAAATTTTAAAATAAAATGATTAAATTTGTCACAATCCATTAGTTGATTTTTCATTCTCCTAAAATTTCCAAATCTAAATCGCCAGCACCACCACTCCTCTTCTATTCGTTACCCTCTTCTCTTAAGCGCGTTTTAGGAATTTAAAAATTAAAATATGATAAGATCATAATTTCAAACTTTTTTTAGTAGCAAAAGAGTGAATTTTGTTGATTTATATAAATATTTTCACCCTTGCTTTAGGCAACAGAATGTTCAAACTTTTTGGCTGTCTCGGTGCCAAAATGAAACAGTGGTTCTGTTTGGGGACATGTACAATCATATATTTCTTAGGTCAAATTGAAATAATGGTGTGTTCAAAATCACAGCCTATAGATGGGCCCTAAAATTTACTGTTTCTCTGAAATCTACTGTTTCAAGAGTGTCTCTTAAAAGGGTAACAAAATTGTCCCTCAAAGTTCTTATCCTTTTAATCATTTCGACTGTATTTGGTAGTGCTCTTCGTTTACGTCTTGAAAAAAATGTTTCGAAAAAAATCAATTTATACCTTTGAATTTGGCGAGGTGAATGCACTCAACTGTCGTTTTTACCTTTAATGATCGAGCTTGTGCATTCATTTATGTTTCGTGCAATAATTTGTTATTGTTTGATTTCGTTGAAATCTAAGATTTAATTCGATAGATTTTTATTTTTCTATCTTTACTGTTTCCATTTATTATTTGTTACATAAATCTCTAATAACTATAGGAATATCGATGTAATTTTGTAGTTTCTCTCTCATATGAAAAAGCATTTAAAAAACTTATAAGGTTGTATCTAATAGATATCTAAACTTTTAAAAAGTGTCTAATAGATCTCTAAATTTTCAATTTTACGTCTAATAAGTCTATAAACTTTTAATGCTTCAAAAATAGGTTAGAACAAAGCACAAAATTGATAGTTGAAATACCTTATTAGATACTTCTAAAATTTATTGACTTATTAAAATTAAAATTAAAAATTATTTATAAACTTATTAAGCAAAACTTTCAAACTAGAGTTTAAACTTATAACTTAACTCATAAAAATAATACATCTTTAAATACAAACAAAGAGAGTAGATACTATGGTTGAATATTAAAAATCATTTACGAACATGAACTTAACTCAGCAGTAATTGACATTTGTCTCTGATCAAAAAGTTATGAGTTTAAATTCTACCGTTCCAAATATTGCGTGTACTAAAAAAAATACCCATAGATCATTTGAAATTGAGAGTAATTATTGGAGTATTTTCCAGTGAAATGGGAATTGAAAGTCAAGGCTTCACTTAAATCCAAAATGGCTCCACAAACACCCAAAAATTGGGCAATCATTTGTCTGCAAAAATCTGTACTGCCAAAACTTGATAGGTCCCCTTATTCCTTTTTCTTTTAACCATATTCTTCTCCTCTTTCAACTATTCTTTAGTTTAACGTGATAGAAAACATAAAAACCAAAGTTAAATCATAAATTTAGTCATCCAACTTTGACGATCGGTGTCTATTTAATCCTCAAACTTTCAAAAGTTTTCGATAAGTTTGTGAACTTATACATGAATTATGATTCTATTTTAATTTTAGTGTTGCACTTGTTAGATGATTGTTTCTTGATTTGACACGACATAATAGTCAAATAGTAAAAACTTATGGGGTAAAGTTAAAGTATTCACCAGCTGGATAAATTAAAGTGGTTGCAAGCAATTAAAGTGAGACAAGACGGACATACAAAGTCAAATTAGGGCGGACCATGTTGAAGGATTAAGGATTAGTTTGGCATATCCTTTTATATATAGGAACCTTTTTTGTACTTAGTGCCAGTATGTTGTATAGGATAAGTTTTATAATCATCTCTCAAATGTTTCTCCACACAATTAATTTTAAAGCAGCTCGAATCTTTAAAAATATTTTTTTCCATTTATTACCAAACACTATAAATATTTTTAAAAGCATTTTTAATTATCTAAAATCACTTAAAAAAATATACTAACACATTCTGACACTCTAATTTAGAGTGAATTTGCGACTACATTTAGAAAAAAAAAATTTGTTTTTAAAGAATACTGTTTATATATATATATATATATATATATATATATCAAATTACACATGTAAAGAAGGGGTATGTAAAGTAAAAAAGAAAGTTAGATTAGGTAATAAAATACATGATTTGATGATAAGCTTGCCATGGATTCTAGCAAATTGGGTGTGACAATTAAAATTAAGAAAAAGTAAGATAGTTTGTATTGATAATTTGATTATATAGCATGGACAAATGAATATCTTTCAAGAAGAATTTTTGGGTGCGACAATTATTATATGGTTAAGAAACTTTATTTTTTATCTTCTCTAGGGATTGATTCGAATACAACATTCGATGTGTTTTCTTTTTATCATTTTAGGTAATAACTTAATTAATGAAGGAGTAAGTATAATTGTCAAAGAAACGGAAAAAAAAATGTCAACTAGGTAAATTGTCGATACATGAATGACCACCATTTTAAGGAGATAAGAATCTTATTTGGAGTAATAATCATGATCAAAATAGACAATTATAGTAAATAGAGCTTATATAGCTTTAGGAGGAATATTTTGTTCCATATACCTATTGTGGGCGCTAATGTTTCATGCGTGATAATAGTAATTTCGAATATCGTGTCAATATCGATACAATGGATTTGTTTCTATCAAAAATTATTCAAACAAATAAAAAGATATGAGATTTGAGTTTTGTACACGTATTTTTATCTATTTTATTTAACGATACTTCTAACTACATTTCATGAAATTTAGAGAAAAATAAATAAAATAAAATAAGGTGGACTTGAAAGAGAAATTTCCAAAGAAACTAAAATCCAAAATTTTCAAACATTGGCTTTTGTGTTTTAGAAAATAGAAATTTTGTTGTCCATATTATGTCAAAAAAATAATAATCATGACAATGTATTGGCTTATGTTGGACATTGCCTTCCCTTTTACTTCAAGAATAAATAAAAGTCTTAATTTACTCAAACCCCTTCTTTCTCTATTAATGTTTTTGACTTCAAGAGATAATTGGATTAATTCTTGGTATCTCTTCCTACTAAATCAACATCTTCTGTATCAGTCAAAGCTCAGCGATAATTGATATATATCTCCGATCAAGAGGTTGTTAGTTTGATCCTCACCCCACATATTGTAGTTAAAAAAATCATTTTCTATGTGTCGGTGTAGGATTTATAAATGTTCTATATATTCACTTTTCTAACTTCTTTAACTAATACATGACTTTATATTTGTACGTTTTAAATAAATGTTATCTGCAACTATTCCTACTATTTTATATATAGTTTCGCACTCTTTATAAACAAGTTATGTTTTTTTATAGTAAAATATATATGTGTGTTTTGAAGTTGGAGAGGTTTGTAGTTGTGCATGTTGGATAAATATATGTCGTATGTATAAACTGTGTAATAGTGGGAAACAGATTACAACGTAATTGGCTACAACATCAAAACTTGATAAATATAGTTGTGGCACGCTTCAATAGCGCTGACCTAAAGATAATTATTCGTTCTGCACAAGTTGTTAGCAGATTATAGTGATTGCCTCAACAAGATACAACGACTAACTTCGGTAGAACAGCAACCTCGAACTACTCGGATCTGGAAGAACTCTTAGATACTTGCTCTCAACACAAACAAGAACAACATATTAGATATCCAATATATTAATTAAATTTACCCAAATCATAAGCTCAAGTTTTTGGGTTGATTGATAGTTTATTCATCATTAACATAGTGTCATAGTGGGAGGTCTTGTGTTCGAATTACTACGTTGTTGTTTCCTCCACATCTATTATTGATTTCCACTTGTTTGGTCTTGATGTAATTTTTCAAGCCAACAAGTGAGGGGGAGTATTTAGATATCTAATATATGAATTAAATTTACCCAAACCATAAGCTTAAGCTTTTGGATTTGATTGGTCGTTTATTCATCCTTAAAATGGTATCAGAGCGGGAGGTCCTGTGAGGATATTTATTTACTTATCGGCTTTTAGCCGGTGGAAGGGGAAAATCAAATAGTTCCTGATTGAATAACTTAATTGATTTATCTATATTTTTTTTCCCAACAGTAACCTCTCACACAAAAATTAAACACATATGTAACATTTTTATATAGGCAACTTTAACACATAAATATAAAAACAACTACTTATTTAAGATATAAGCTTAACATATGTGTTGTTAAAGCATATAAAGTTATAAATATGTAATTTTTGTAACTTTAACATAAAATGAAACAAAAAAAACCTACAAATGAAATAAATAAAGAATAATATTCACAACGTATGTGTGAATAATTTCTTTTAAATTTCACTTTTTTCACATATTTAAATCCAACAGTGCGTATGAAACGTTAACCTTGCATTTCTTATTTTAGTTTATGCATGAAATTTCATTGAAAAAATCAATCTTATAAGTTAATAAGATTGAAATTTTAATTTTGTATCAACAAATCTGTACTTGAATTCAATGCACGAACCCTATAATCCTTTTTGTTTTAATAATGCAATAAAAATTATTTAATACAAAAAGAAAACAGACAATTAAGATTAATTTAAAGAGAGATGTTAACCATCATGGGTAGCTTAATTTTCGTATTTGCGTGAAATTTTTTAGTGGAAGATGTCCAATATTGTACTCTCTCATTATTGTCATTTGGGCCTTTTTTGGGCTTTTCATGTGGGCTTAAACTCTGCTGCAACATCAGAATATAAAAAATGCCTTTTTTTTTCCTTTTTTTTTCATCTTTTTTTATTTTGATTTTGCTCCTTTAAATTTGATATCATCTTTTAATTAAAAGGAAAATATCACTTGCTATATTTTTTATTTTTGTTTTAATATAAAATAAAAAAGAGTATGTTTTTATTTTTGCCTTTTCATTTTTGTCCTCTTACCACCTTTTTCTGCAATTGTTTTTTAAAACCTCTTACTTACTCTTGAAGTTTGTCATAATAATTTCTAATTTTTGTTTTCATAATGTTAAAAATTAGATTTTTGTTTAATAACCAGTAATTAATTTTGTGAATTATACTTCTATAGTTCTAGCTGAATTTTTTAAATTATAAAATCAGTTATCGGGAAATCTTCTTTGAACTTGGTTAAAATTTTTAAAATGTTCTTATAAAGTAGAATATATAACAAACACATTATTGGGAAGCAATCTAATCCTTTTAAAAACAAGAAAATAAAATAATTATTAAACGTAAATATCTTACTACCAAGTTTATTAAATATTATATTTTTGGACACCAAATTTTATTTAGGTAAAAATATAATCTTGGTTCCTAAAATTCACCCACATTTTTAATTTCATCTTTAAAATTTCTAAAATTATATTTTAAGTCTCTGTATTATAATAAATTCTTAACCCAATAATTAATCCCATTAAATAAGTTACTATTTTTCTATTAATTCTTGAATTTTTTTTAGTACACTAGTTTGGAGATATGCATGATCGAACCTCCAACCACGAGAGTAGAGTACATGTCAATTACTGCTGAGCTAGGCACATGTTGACATCAATTCTTGAATTTAAAACTTATAAAATCTCGAGCAACTAAAATATAATTTTTTAAAAAATAATAAAATAGGAATAAATTTTAAAAATGATATATATATATATATATATATATATATATATATATATATATATTCATGAACTTGTTATCCTACATATTGGGTTAAGGGGCAAAGTGTCTGACAAAAAAGAGTAGAGGAATAAGGTATAGGGAAAGGGACCACAATTTGTATTGACCAGAAACATCCCATGAAGTAATAGCTTGGGTGGCCCAAATCTGAAGTCCAACCACCTTATCTACTCAACAAAAAATGAAATAAAATAATATAATTCTATTCTCTCTCACGAGATAAATTATTAGAGGAGGCTCGAAGGATGTAGCTAATGTTACACAGACGTTGAATGTACAATAGAGAAATTACCAAATGTATTTCGAAATCTATATCCAACAATTAGCTTAATCCAACGTTTGTTATGAGGTAGACACATTAGTGACTAGGAGTACTATTCAGATTTCAAACCTACAACCAACCGTTATTTTTGAGATACCGACATTCAACCTTCAAACTTTTTTTTTCTATCTATTAAACACATTGAAAAAAAAAATTAAGTACGGAGTTGGGCATCAAACCTTCCATCTCAAAGAATGTAATTTGGATATCTTATCCGCTACGTTAGGCTCAAATTTGCAACATTTATCTTTTTTTAATTTTTTACAATGATTTTTAAATTGTAGTAAAAATAAGTACTTTTAGGTAGAAAGAAGAACCACATTCATGAGAATTGGTATAATTAAATAATAACATAAAAGTAGATTTTCAAAACCATTTTTCTATATTATGTTACCAAATTAATGCATAGTTAAAAAAAAAATAGTTACCAATCTAATTTTAATTACCAACGTGCACTTAGTTAAGAAGTAATTGATGGATGTTTCGGATTAAGACGTCATAAGTTCAAATCCTCCACCTCACTTCTTATATAAAAAAAAAAAATAAAAATATCTGAAAAGTAGCAGCTGAAAAATAATTGCGCAAAAAAAAAATCTTTTAAAACGCGCATTAGTCAATTATTACTATGAGAAAACCAATCTATATATGTTTAAGTTAATCAATAATTGTTGTGTTTGTAATTTTGTCTCAAAAAAAAAATGTTGTGATTGTAATTAATCCATAATTTAGGTCAATCATTTATTTACATAATCAACAATTATCACATAAAATAAAAGTGCACTAATCATAATTATTTTTATTTTTTGACGGGGATACTAATTTAAGGATTTTTTTCCCTCTTGGAAGAATTTTTAGCTTCGCCTATACAAATTGACTACAAGTCCATTCTTTGGGTATTGAGCATAAATTACACAAATTAAGAAAATTGAGAACAGAAGAAAATGATAAAGTGTATGATTGACTCTCAAATATTTTAATTAGAGTTTTTTTTCAACTTAATTTCTTATATTTTAATATTTTTCAATTTAATCTTTCTCTGTTGGTTAATGTTGAAATGAGTTGATTATAAACTTGATAATACTTGGTAAATTTTTTTGAAATTTAGAAGGAAAAGAAGTCATGAAAGAAAAAAAAAAAAACTCAAAATTTCTACTAAATTTCTTAATACATTTGGAAGATAAATTAGAAACTTCGTCTTTTAGATGACCTTTTTCCTCCTCTGTATTTACGTCTAATTCACTCAGTATTATATGTCATCTAATTTATCATCAGTCCATTTTAATATTTATCAATAGTGTAAGACTAAATTGAAAAAAGAAAAAAAAAGCACTAAAATATATATTTAGCCCRAAAGTATGTAGGAAAATTGTGCAAAAGTAATAAGCACTCTCTTTAGTAAAGTTTCAATTTCTTGTTTCTTATTTCTCTATTATGTTTCATGTTTTTTCTCCTTCCTTTCTAATAAATAGAAACAGGACTATGTGTGATCATTTTTTCTTATTCTTTCTCTCTTTTTTTTCATTAAAAAAAAAGAAACAAAAACATGTTTGGTAACCCTTTCTTGCTTCTTATTTTCTTAGTTTTATATTAAAAAATTAATTTTTAGATTAAATATTCAAATTTTTATCTAATATTTATTTTCAATATTTATCATTCATTTTATAGGTAAAAAATGATAAAAATGATGCTTTTATTTATGTTTTGGTGATTGATGAGTTAAGTGACCTACAAGACAAAAGTAAGCACTACGATGCTTAATTCAGTATTGGTGGCAGAATGAACGTAGGATATTTTAGAAGGAATTCGATCATACATTTAGTAAGGGATACCAAATACCTTTCATAGTGAACGATGTTGAATTAGTTAATTGTTCAGGTCGAGACTTTCTCCGTAGATCTTGATGGCCAGATCGGTGACTAGTGCTGACTACGTCCAATCCTGTGTGCATATGACGGTAACAGTAAGGTGAGGTTGACCTGGCTCATCCCTCAGGCTTTGCTGACCTCACCAGGTCGGCGTACTTCATTCAGTTGTTCAATACGTGGTAATCTATTTTTTTATCTTCATAACACTCATATTTCTCAAAAATTGAAAATGAGAAACGAGAACATTACCAAACGTGTCTAAAAAAATAAACATGAGTGGGAAATTGTAGAATAGGGTTTAAAATATGGGTTAAAAATAGAAATGGGAAAAACTTAGATGGCAGAATCTGGTAAWAGGAGAACCCGTGAATAAGGCGTGGCCCGCACCGTGTATTTCTTTCTCATCCATAAATAAGTCTCTCTCATGAAAAAAAAAAATTTTATTATTATTATTACAAAAATAATTGTTTTAACATTTAAAAAAAGAAAAAAAGAGTGGTATTTTGCAAATCAGTAACTGTAAAAAGTAAAAAATTACCATTTTCTCTCTCTCCCTCTCAAAAGGTAACTGTTACAAGAGTGTGGCAGAGAATCTAGTGTTGGTTTTGTAAATATTTCTATTTTTATTTCCTATTCTTATTTATTGCTTACCAATAATAATTTGGACCAAAGGGTTGTCTTTTCCCATAAATAAATTTTACCTGGATAAAAATTGGTTAAGATATTAATTATTTCATCGTCACCCTTGGCCAAAATGAAAGTGAAAGTGAAAAACTTTACTAATGAAAATGAGTAGACGAGGTTAATATTTTTGAACCTTAAAAAAAATAAATTAGGTCAAAAGTAAGTAGTAATTTTTGCTTATCATCAAATAGAGTATAGATCACCGGTAATTAACATTATCTCCAACTAAGAGATTGTGAGTTTGATGTCACATCTCCACATGTTGTATTAAAAAAACTTTTGCTTATGGATAATTAGGCAAATTTCATTCTTTCAAAATGTATAGAATTGTGAATAGTAATTTTAAATGAAATATTTAATTCGAAAATAATGGATTTATATATTCTTTCATTTCGAAATAATGACGGTTTCAAATGCAAAATAATCTAATTCATGAAAACATCTTTGAAAGTAAAAGTTAGAAAATTATTTTGGAATGCTTACCGGTCAGTACTCATCATCTTTATGCTAACTATCAATAAAAACTTTTCAGTCCAAAATTAGAAAAAATATCTCTTTTTCTACATTTCTCTCTTTCACTTATAAAAATGTAATAGTGGTCAACAAAAAAAATGGATATTGACCAATAAACACCTATAATTGTTATTACCCTTTACATCTATCCTAATAAACACTAACACGGGTTGGAGTCATTCCCAATTCCAGCCTAGGATAGCATTTTTACTATAACCAAACACACATATTTAACCAAGTGGGTTTTTTTTTCTTTCTTTTTTTTTCCTTGAAGGGAGAATATCTTTTTTTTTCTTTTTTTCTTTTTTTTTTGAAAGGGTCTTTTTTTCTCATAAGGGAAGTTACGTGCATAGGTTGGGACCTTTATTTTTCATACATATGTCCATTAAAGGTGAAAAAAATGAAGAATAATAAATCTCACCCTTATCAAAACAAAAGAGGAGAGATTGGGAATATCCCCTTAAAAAGTCCTACAAATGAATACATAGGATTCTTGAGGATATTTAAATTTCAAGGGCAACCAATACAAGAATTACCAAAATGGGTCCCCTTTAGCAAACCCAACACACAATCCTTTCAAAATCTCTCTTCACATTGCAATCTCTCTCTAATTTGCATGCTTCTTGCCATGTTTAGGCCATGCATGCAATTAGAAGAGAGAGAAAGAAAAAAAAAACCCTTTGAATTTGACTTGAGGGTGAAAAGACAACTCTACCCATTAGTAAAAGGTGAAATTTGAGCCCAACTTTTGCCAAGTGTGGCAAATGGGGAGGCTAAAATGGAGAATTTGGAGTCCCATTTGCCTTTAGATTTAGGTTTGGAATAAAGAAAGTTGAGAAAAGGAAAGAAGAGGAGGGCCTGCAATCCCCTTCCCTCTTGGTGGGGTTAGCCTTCATTCACTTTCACTACTACATTCCCTTTAAATTTTTTCTTCAGAATATATATAATTCTCACTAAATATTTAATTGAAGAGAGAGAGGGAAAAAAAATCCAATAATACCCAAGAGAGAGAATAATTCACGGTGTATATACTCCTATGCTTCTCAGTCAGTACTCATCGTTTGCTGACCATCGTTAAATTTTTTACAAATATGAGATCTGGTTTTTAAAACTGTCAAATCTTTATTCATAGTTAATTAATACAAAGATATGAGTGTTGACCCGATAAAAATCTAAAAGTATTATTCTACATGGATGAAGTTTGGATACTAATTATCATTTTACCTCAAAGTCATTGCATATAGAGTTGGACTTTTAGGACATGAAACCTAATGAAAATAAAATGATTTCACATGAAAAGTGAAAAGCTATAGAGAGAAGTTGTTAAAAGGGGATTAGGTTTATTGAGTAAAAGAAAAAGGAAAAAAATTTATATATATAATTTTTTTTATTTTTTGTTAAATGTGTGGATTAAGAAAAAGAGTGAGAAAGGGGAAGAAGAGTATAGTGAAGAGAAATGGGAGAGTCAATCACTGGATCAATCATGTAAGGTTATTGTGGGGTTTTATATGGAAAAAGTTTTGAGTAATCCAGCAAAGTTCTCTCCTTTTCTATCTTTGTTAAAGTATAAGTAAAAAAATAATAAATTTATTCTAGTTAACCTTAATCAATGAGTTTAAACTTTTTTAGTTCAGTTGGTCATTTAACTATTTTTATCTTTTTAAGATTACTGCAGTGGCCAGATCTTGTGGATATCACCTACCTTGAGGTATTGGATTCGAGCCCTGTGTTTAGTTAGCTCAAAACACAGGGCTCCACCGCGTAAACCATTCAGGGAGAAAAAGAAAATAATAATTTAAATATTTTTCTCTCTCTACTTTAATTTTAATATCATTCCATTCAAATCAATATCCTTTCCAAGTTTGGGTATTTCATTACAGAACAAGACAGAAAGTGGCCAACCAAACATCATCAGAGGTAAAAAGGAAGAATTGGAGAACAATTATTAAAAGGGGAAAATAATTTGTAGACAGCTTATTAATCAAAACAAAAAAACAAGCATAATA
>NW_019104633.1:79730-99544 GCF_001995035.1 Momordica charantia
GGCCCGGAGTACGGCCAGCTGGCAGCTACTGCCACGTGGCAGAAGAGTGACCGTCTGACCAGGGACTTCCTTGGTTTGACCGACGCCGGTGGCGGCTCCAGCGGCGGAAGAGGTGGGATGGTGCAAGTTAGCATGAGTGTGAAGGATATGCTAACGTACGCAGGAGGACTGGAAGTGCCACGTCAGCACCAAATCTTTAGTAAACCTCATCATCATCATCATGCTTTTGAGTACACGGAGCCAGCTGAAAATGAAACATGGGGGGACTGTTGAACGAAACGATGTCGTTTCATGTGGGAGAAAAAAATAGAAAGGAAAAAAATACCCCTAATAGTAATTATCCAATGTGTTCCATTGCAATTTCCCTCTCTTTTTTCTTTTTCTCCTTCTTTCCTGGAAGTTATTAAATTTTAATGAATGCGTTCTTTTTCCATAATTCCTTTCAATTGTGTATAAAAGTTAATCTTAGAACTTACCATTAAAAAAAATTGTAGTACATTTAGCTAACCTTATATTTTAGATTCTATTCATTAGGGTCTCATATTGAGCTAATCTACTTGAGATTCATATCAAATCTTGACGCAAAGATTAAATGGCAAAATCTTAAAATAAATTGTGGTAAGAAAGTTTAATACCAAGATCGAAATAAAATAAGTATAACATTTCAACTATCTAATATGTCTTATATACAATATTTTCTTACGATGTTTCAAATACAAATAGATCATGTTTCGTTAATTATTTTCAAATATTTTCATAAATTAGTCTTTTATAATAAAAGTAATAAATTTTGATCTTTAAAATACCTTATTCATTAATTCACTCCATTCAAACAAGAGAAAAACCTTACTTTAACCACTTAGCTTGTAGAAGTATTTCAAAATAGAATTGGGAAAATTATTAAAAATGTGTTTTTGATATTTGGCAAAATAATTGAGTATGATTTGAAATTGACAAGGAATGGTAGGTAGGGAGAGGTTATGATGTTAATTCAACTTAGCAAGCATTATGGAATATTATTATAATGTTTTGTTTCCTTTTTTCTTCCAAAGTAATTTAGTTTGAAACAAATCCATAGGCAAAAAAAATAATAATAACAACAATAATTTAGTTTGAGACAAATCAATAGGCAAAAAATATTATTATTATTATTATTAAAAATTTAAATTAGAACCGAAGCCTTTTTTCTTCCCGTGATAATGGAATGATGGACCTACATGAATCACGGAAAACAATAGGCGCATGCAATGAAATCACCGTTTTGCCCCTCCTAACATGACTTAATTACGGTCAGAGACCTTCAAAAAGGCAGAAACTCTGCCTCACCTTTTCTGAATTTTTCATCTCAATGCAGTTTGTTTTATCACCTAATATGAAAAAATATCAGAAAAATCATTGGTTTGATGGAAATTACTCTTTTGCTCATAATCAAAACGCTATTTGCAAATTCACTCTCTTAATTAGACCATTTGAATCACCATAAACATAACTCAATTTTTCAACACATTTTCAAATTTATAATTCATTTTCAAATTTGAATTCTTGTTTTGGTCTTAAAACCATGTCAAGAGTTATCCAAGAACAAGTTCCTCCAATTTACCAAACAAAAAGCATCATTTGTTCTAGGTCACTTGAGACGAAAGAGAGTAACATGCAAATTGATTGAAAATAATAATGCGTTCAATTATAATTGTAGTCTATATAGTTTGTATTGGATTTCAATTTATAATCCCTATTATTTTGTTAAAACTCGTAAGTACTCAATCCTATCCAGTATTGATAGTTTTTTTAGCGTATCTTACATGATAAAAAGATGAAAACATATCATATGATATAACTATCAACAATCAGTTGAACGCAAGAAACGTTCTGAGATTCAACCAGTCACAAAAATCAAATTGAAACTGAGCCCAAATCATAAGAAGCGTAACGGGGAATAGGAGAGGGAGAGAAGGAAGAATATGGCATGTGGAGAAGGGGAGGTGCCGGTGGTGGGAGCCATGGGTTGTACTCTTTGAGAGCGACGAATGTGGAATGGCCCCATAGCCATAGGGGACCCCAAGCCAGCATTTGTTCGACAGTGATGCCTTTCTTTATTTCCTTTTTTTTCTACATTATATAATATTCTTTTTTTCTTCTCCTCGAATAAAATGTAAAAATATTTTTATTGTTATGGCACCATCTCTGTTTTGTTTTGTCTTCTAGGGATTTCAAGAAATCATTGATGTGTTGAGTTGTCAAAAGGATTTTGACTCGTACCTATGAGGGACCTTAAAAGCATTCGAGTAAATTGACTACCATATTAATTTCAATTTGGTTAATATATTTATAAGTACATTGAAGTAACAAAAATCCAACGTGACAAGTGTTGAATTTTTTTAAAAAGGATTGTTGGACGTCCAGCTTATACTAGTGTGGTACTTGTCGAAGCGATTTGTGATCACAAGTTGGAGAGGGACGAGACGACCTTTAATTTCAGTGCTATCTACCTTCAAAGCAATCCCACATTTAACCCTAGAATTGAAGTCAATCAAACTAAGCACTCCATGTGTGACACTCACACTAGTCCAACAAGATATTCAACATTATTACCATTTCTATCATAACCAAGATTTCTCAAAGGCAAATGACAAGAAGCTAAAAAGAGAAATAAGGAGGCTCGAAAACCATGGAAAAACAGATGCAAGATACCATTTTTTTCCTCCACACCATGGGTGAAATTCTAGATCAAATCCCAAGAATTTCTTTTTCTTCACAACTTTTCTAAGAGGTACTAAGAAATTACTGGAAATATTTTGATAGAGTAGCCTTTTGGAAAGTCAGATGGAGGAGCAGTAAAATTTGGTTGCAAGTGCTGGTCTTTTTTTTTCCCCTCCAAAAAATCTAAAGGCAAACTAAGATGATGGTGTTATGTGAATATGTGCCTTAGTGAGTGACTATTTGTGGTGGTGGTCCGGGACTTGGTTACTGCTGCAAACTAAAAATCTAAAGGAAGAAAAAGAAAAGAAAAAGAAAAGAAAAGAAAAGAAGAGAGAAAAAAAATGTCAACGGTGATGAAAATGATACCAGGAAAGAGGCTGTGGAAGGTTTGAATTGCAATTCTGTGGTGAGAGTTGAGAGTTCTTTTCTTTTTTGTTGTTGCTGCTGCTGCTGCTAAGAGGGGCTTTATCAATTTCTGTGCATATTCCCCCACAATATGATCACAAGCCCTTTAGAAGGCTGCTTAATTAACCTGCAATAACATTCCAATTATTGAGTTAAAACTTGTCCTTCTCTAGCTACTGTTGTCTGATCATCATGTCAATCATTGGTGCAATATATTCTTCAGCATGCTTGAAAAGAGAGGAAAGGAGAATTCTTTCCTCTAGAAACAAAAGGGGGAATTCTTGAGTCGTGAATGTGACTACCTTGATCTAACGTTCTAGATTTTTCGATCTAGTTTTCTAGATTTCCCGTTGAGCTACGCTCGACTTGTGCATAACGAAATATTTTTACTTCCATGTTTAAGTGAAAAGAGAAAAAATAGCTTAAGAATTTACGAAAAATATGTCACGGATATATAATTTGATTAATTTATAAATTTGGTCCTCGAGCTTCCAAGATTTGTGTCTAATAGATCCATAAAGTTTAAAAAAAGTCTAATAGGTCTCTAAATTTATGATTTTATGTCGATTTTTGAACTTTAAAAATATCTAATAAATCTCAAAACATTTAAACTTTATTTTAAATTCACAAATCTATTAATAGGTTAGAATCTTATTAGAGGCAAAATCTCATAAGTTCGTAAATTAAAAAAAAAATGTCCAATTAATTTGGAGCCCACAAAATTAAAAATTTTGTCATCAATAAACATTATTTAAAGTTAAAGAACCTATTGTAGACAACCCCGAAAGTATAGAAAGTTTAGAGTACTTAGCCAGTAATTTAACCTGTATATTTTTTTCCTCTAAGTTGATAATGCAAAGGGGTGCATCTACCTTTATATGATTCCTGCAGCAACTGTGTAAAAATGCAGTCAGCTAGCTTACTTTGGATAAAAGGGTTTTGGAATTTTTTTTTTCCCTTCAAAAAAAAAGGAAAAAACCACACACACACATACAATTTCAAAATGGCAAAGCCTATCAACTCAGCCAAAGAAAAGGTTAGGATATTCACAGAGAAAAAGAGAGCAGAGAGAGAGAGAACCTGGGGATTAATGAAAGGATGGTTGAGCATTATGGTATATCCTGGCTTTTAGAAAGTATGTGCATCCGTTGCAGGATTAAGGTACAATATGCCATTTGCCTGGTAAAAAAGACTGCATCTTTTTTTATCTTCCCATCTGCTCTGCACAAACAGACAAAAAACAAAAAGCTTCTATTCCCTCCCCCTCCCTCTTCTTCTATTGAAATTACCTGCCCATGTCATCATCCATCAGGGAATCTCTCTATCTCCACTACCTTTTCTTTTCCCTCTTTTTCTTCCTCCCAATCTTGATTATTTACAGACCTTCTTTTCCATGCTTTTCTCTCCTTTTTCCCTCCCTTCCTACTGCACACCCCTATGATATACCCTAATCTTTTTCCTTTCCACAAACCCATCTTGGGACTCCCACTCTACAAGAAACGAATATTCACTACAAATTGCATTCCTGTCTAAATCTCCTCCACAATGTTCTTATTGGTGCTAATTAGGCCCATCACGATGGTTATCCTATCTTTGTCATCTTACCAAATTCCAGCCGAAGAAAATAACGCTAAACTCGAATTTTAAAGTTGGGACTGATTACAGGTCTCTACACTCTCAATTTTGTATCTAATAAGTCCATGAACTTTTAAACTGTCTAACCAGTCTCTAAATTTACAATTTGATATCTACTAGACTTCTGACTTATTTAATATTTCTTAAAATTTATGGACCTTTTACCTTTCAATGACCTATTAAACACAAAAGTATGGAGCTAATAGATATTTTAAAGCTCATCCATCTAATACAATCTTGATTAAACTTGTAATTTAATAAAAAGAATAATGATGAAATCATAGGGATGAAAAAAAGGGTCAAAGCAAGAGAGTAGTTGAGAATTAGGTCATTGGCAGTGCATGATGTACTTTTCAGTCTTATCTGTAGATAAACAGAAGCTCCTAGGTAATCCTATCACCGACCCAAGTACTCTACGACAATAATCACTAGTCAAATGCAACCACACATGGCAAAAAGCATTTAGGTTGTCTACTAGCTGCTCACGTCATTTTTCCTGACTACCATATTTCAGCTCATTAACCTTATTAACTAAAGGAATTTTACTTCTTTGGCTACAACAAATGTGGTAAACCTATAGACGGGTAGTTTATCATAAATGGAGGTAAGGTACTGCGAGCATAAAGTTGAAACTTGAAACAGCGTAGATTTTAAGCAATTTCACTTTTTATTTCCTTCTCTGTACAAAATAAAATGGATATCTGAAATAAATTACCAAGTAATGCCTAGAGTAGGTAATGGTTAATATTCTACATAGATGTGGATAATTTACACGTAAAAAAGTACCAATTGAGAGGAAAAGCTTTAGAAAAATGGACAGCATCGATATGCTCCAGAATCTGCAGGACCAATTTCTTTAAAGGACTTCCCCTTCAAGATCCCAGATTTGGCCCATCTAAGTTTACTCCCAAATATTTATCCAGCACACTCTTGAAAGCCTGCCGCAGAAATTAAAGTAAATATTAATAACCACAATAACACAACAACAACATCAAAAAGAAAAGTTCCAAAGCGCTGCAACGGTATATTCTCTGGCTGTGCTTATTTTATTTATTAGGGAGGGAATAAGAAAAAGTATAAATGAATATGCAGCTAGGCTAGTAGTCTATTCTAAGATGATGAAAAATATTTTTAAAATTAATAAATGAGGAATGAAAAAAATATATATAACATTTTGCTTCAAAACTCGAGCAGAAATGAAGTAATAAATTAAAAAATTAGATAGAAGTGAGTATAACTAGAGAACTATCGCTAGAGAGTATGCACATCCATTAAGATTCTAAATATCAAAAGATGCCAAATTCACGCAAGGGAACAGATATTTAAGGTTATGAGGAGAAAGAACAGTTTTAGGCAATAATTGATCGAACTTAATTAGAAAATAAATAAATTGCTTCTCATCTTGAAACCAAAAAAATGTAACCACCATAAAAAAAGAGCAGCAATTCCTCGGCGGCAAGCTTCCAAATCTCATAAGGATCTTCGCAGAAGAATTCATAAAACAGTTCCTATATCATATTTATTAATTAAGGATTCGTGCGTTTTTGGATGAGTCAATATTGTGCTCCATTTTCAGGGATGCCTGAAAGCTACGCTGAAGTGGGTTTAACTATACCAAGTAAGATATTTCACAAGAACAAAACCTGAGGACACAATTGCAAAGTGCCGTTTGCAATTTGAGGCCAATCAAATTTATTCAGGATGAGATAAAAGATGTGAGATGAACTTTTGCTGTTAGCCACAAATATTGCCTTGGAGACCAATAATTACCATTACGTACTTATATGCTCAGTATTTTGTTCTTCGAATAGGAGAGAGGGGAAAAAGAGTTCAAAAAAGTACGATGCATATTTCCCCTCCCTATAATTTAAAACAAATTGCACAGAGCTATAACTATGCTAAACAGGGAAGATATCATAGTTGGAAGTATAAAATATACTGTCAGATAGAGTTACAATAACCTGACGGGCAAACGCCTCTTTCCTGTTTAGAATTGCATCCATCACAGCAAATTGATCATCAAATGAACTATAGAAAACTTCGTAGAATTTTTTCCTGAGATGAAAGAGATAAATAAGAGCCAAAAGTAAGATATTTCCACGAGCCTCCCTAATGGTAGGAGAAAAGAAGAAAGTATTGTAAAAATAAAATTAACTGATCCTCCTCAGAGTTGCTTTGATCCATTTGATCAAATTTTCGAGTAAGAACTTCTGCTCCAACTGGTGAAAGCAAGTGTAGTATAAGAGCCTCTAGAGTTCTTGGGAAGTTATTCTAGATTTTTCAAGGGAAAGAAAAGTAGTGTAAGATGACAAGCTAAGGAAGAAACAAAGAAAAGGGAAAGCAAAAAAAAAAAGACGAACAAATTCACACATCTGTAACATACTAAAACTAAAAATAGTTCGACATCCATGGAATATTTTCATGCATGATGCATCTTCAGTAATAATGAGAAACCTTATTTTATTCAACTACATCATACCAGACTCTAATTTGAATAAACTAGTTTCTTCTAGGCTTTCCATGAAAAACAATTTCAACCTCCTTGTAAATTTAATAGGGGAGTAAAAATAACTCACTGCCATGGAGAGAAGGACCTTCTGAAGAATACATGGTCCCAAATTCCAAATAAAGTTAGCTACTTGATCATTCTCCAAGCTATGTGAACTAGTCACCTTCATCCTCTCCTCCTCATCTGCAGATCCATTTGTAGAACTTGATTGTGGCGATCTAATTTGATCAGACACACTTACAGTTACACGATCATGAACTAAATTAATAAGCCCATGAAGAGCCTGGATACTACAGGGTTCAAGTTCATGAGCAAAAGTTTCCTGCCTTAGCTCGTTCTCCCTCAAATCCCCACTTTCACGTGCTTGGTTCAAACAAAAAACACCTACCCCTGGTAATTAACAATGAAGATCAATGCACCAGATTATTTCAACAGCCAAATTTAAAAATGTAACTTCTTAACTCTCTTACCCGAGAAAGTTCAAAAGAGTATTAAGATATCTGGAAAGGGGAGGGAAGAGAACATTACCCATCTCTTTGATATTCAATACGTCACGTTCATGGCACTTCATTTCATCCATTTTGGCAATAGAACAAGAAGGCACTTGCAAAACTTTGTTCTGTCCTAATTTAAAAAATGTCAGAACCAACTCGATCACAATTGCATTTATAAAAAAATATGATACATGGCGACAAGGAATATTCAAGAACAAACTATAAATTTCAACATACGGTTAGCAATCATTAGCATACAAGTTTGCATAACATAGACCAGAATACCTTAAGCTTAAGCACAATACTTCAAAAGAAACCTTCTCTAAAAGTTAAAACAAAGTCTCTCTCCGATTATAGTTGTGTTAAATTCTTAGAACTTCATTAAGATTATGGTGTAGGCCAGATTCTTAGTAGAGAATATACTCTTTTTATCAAACTTAAATCTTTATAATCATATTTCTCATATCTCTTCTACTTACTTTAATGACATTTTTAATGATGTTGAGTTTGTTTTACTAAAATGAGGAGAATCTTTATTCTTTACTAACATTGTTATAAAGAGCAAATAACTAAATTTCTCTTAAATACAACATTCTTTACTTTATCTTCCCTCCAAACTCAACATCCTTAAAAACTTTAAGATCTCATCCACATCAACTTCAAGTGGGAACTAACTTTAGAAATTATATATATTGAAAGACTAGTGTATCTAGAGTGACAACTAAAAACCTTAAGTCCAAGCCTCGTAAAACCTTGAATTACAAGTGATTTTAGTTGTTTCTTTATTTGGTACACTACTTAAACTTTTTTATAACAAACTTGAGTGCTTTCTCCAAATAGACTAAAGGTAAGGAAAAATGATTTGTCATATTTCTTACCACATCTTTTTGAGCTTTGAATCATTTTATAAGCAACATACATCTCAAGTTTGCCTGAAAATATATATTACTTATTAGTTCTATAAATCCTTAAAGGAGTTAGCAAATGTCCTAGACCTTATCTTCTCACTCCATCATATTTCATAACGATTTCATTCACTACGAATTAATATATGATGACTTTTAAGATATCCATGAATAAAGATATGTATACTACTCAATCTTGCTACTCCATGTACCCAAAAGGGACGAGCTTCTAAAAATTACAAATGTCTGTATGGATCTGAACCTATGACAGAAGTGATGCAATCTTCAAAACGTTGCTTAATACAATAATTACATTATACGGACGCTCCCAAGAGACAGCCTGGTTGGTTAAGGTTTGGGGTCTCTTGGTCATACTAGTTTAGAGGTTTCAAGTTCGAATCTTCCGGGTAGCTTAATACAAAAAAACCCTTGATGTCTCTTAGGTCGGAGCCTTGGGGCAAGCATGGGTACCCCTGGGTATAGGAGGCAAAACTCCGACTCCCAATTATCAAAAGAAAATAATAATGATAATAACAATAATAATACATTATACAGACTCTATAAGACATATCCACCATAATTACATTCAAGAACACCTAAATTGTGCATATGATCGTGATATGTGTTGTACTACTTATAATACTGATGTGGAATAGGTAACCGGCCCCAAAAATATTTGGGTTCTCCAGCAGGTAGCAATCAAAATTTTGGATAGTTTTGAACTGATTCATGGCATGGCGTAGCATGGCAGGACGGTTGGAAGGGAATATTTCTAAGTGAGGAAGATTTAAATTTGACTTATTTTTCTAATACTTACGTGTGCCTATTTATGCTATCACTCCTTAAATTATCCTCTATAGTTTTCCTTTTACTTCTTCAAATTAAAGAGTTAGGGTAGGATAATTGTTTGTTTTTTTTTTTTTTGGATTTGCAGAACTTCTTTAAAAAGGAAGTACACACAGTATAGGAAGAGCCGAATAGGATGAGGCATCAACACAAAAAAACTTGAGAAAGAAGATGAGGCAGCAAATTTAACATTGTCAATGTTTATAATCGGCACTAATCAAGTAACAAATAAAGGAAACTTGAGAGTTCCCTATTTTTATATATCCCTTTTAGTAGGTGCCATTTCATATTGTAATTCTTTTCCCCTCTATAATCTTGAACATTGCAGAACCAATAATACTGAGTATGTTGCATGAGATTTGTTAAAAAATTTAACATTTTCTGATAGAAATGCTAATAGGATAGAACTAGTATAGAATTAGGAATATTATTAGGGTATTAAAGGTATATTAGTAATCAGTGTGGGAAGTTAGGGGGATTTGTTATAAATAGGGTGAGTGGAAAAGGATTGAGGTAGGCAATTGTACAATGTGGTTTAGGATTGAGTGAGAATACTCGAGAGAAGGAAGTAGAGAGGTCAAGTACCTCGAATTACTTCCTATTTTTTTGTATTTCTTTCATTATCAATATATTTCTCTGGTTCCTATCATTTTCTATTAGAGTAAATAAAAAACAAGAACATCATTTTGTTTTTCTTTTTCATCAGAATTTTCTTTTACAATTCCGAAAAACCTGTAAATTTTGATTTTCAAAAATTCCATCATTGTTCTCGAAAGCTGGAGAAAAGAAGCACAAATAATATCCGTTTGATATATTTCTCATAAATCATAAGACAAGTGTAACCCTTTACAAAAAAAAGTAATAAAATGTTCAGAAATCATATGCTAAATAGTAATAGTAACTATAGTTCTTTTTTACTACGTAAAGAAATTTACAAACAATTTGCAACTAAAGTTTTAGGTGGGAGGCTAACTCGCTATGAGTTGCGAGCAAAATGTAATGATGACATGCAAGTAAACCATTAATTTTATCCTTAAGGTATCAAATTTTTTCAATCAAGTCTCTGCTCAAGAATATGAGATCTAAAAATATTAGTCTCTATGAGTTTGACATCTTTTAATGTTAAGTATTCACTTTAGCCTATTTGGGCTATCCAAAATTTTAAGTGGACAAGATGAGGTAAATACTTATCAATAAAAAATTGACTAACTCCTAAAGTTAATCTCTCTTTAAGTTAAATATCCACTTTACCCTATTTAGGTTGGGCCTATCCAAAATTTTTAATGCGACAAGATGCAGTAGATATTTATCAATAAGAAAATAACTCCTAAATTAATCTTTCTTTAAGGACTAAATATATATTTCGCATAAAAAAAATGAGAACAATCTTCAAAAAATAAGATATATATAATGCTACATACCATTTCTTTGTCCATCAATCTTTGAAATACCAGTCATTGAATGAGCAGAATCACATACAAAATAGAAAGACATGGGGGTTAGTTTACTGTTTCAAGATGTAAATCCAGGAAGCTAGAAATTTTAAGTGCCTTCTCAATATTCTTCGTAGATAATATGCATCCATGTGCTCTGACATGCTAGACATCGGGTGGGACTCCCACCAAAAGTTAACAGCAATGGTTAAATCATCACTATCAACCTGATGAAACCTGTAGGAAAAAAAATGAATAACTAAAAAGATATTATCACGGGAAAGGTCAGATAGATTAAATGTGCATGGGCTACAAGCATTGTAAGGAGTGCTGTCTAGTGAGTGCAAAAAACTAGACAAGTTCTGCAAAGAATCGTTAGGAATATTATTACGATAGCAAGGCCATATTAGTAACCAGGAATTGATTATAAATAAATAAGTGGGTGGGATGGAATGAAGGTAGGCAATATTGTAGTGGTAAAGACTTGGGTGTGCTTAAGAGAGGAGGGTATCCAAGTACTTCAAATTACACATAAGTTGTTCCCTGATATATATACCCTCTCTGCAAAGTACAATGCTTCTCGCTCCTTTCCCGAGCACCTTTCTCTGTCTTACCGCAAACTTCTTTTGTTCTATCCTACAGCTTCAGCAATCCATCCATAAAATCGTCTTAATCTGCCCATTTTGCATTTAGCGAACTTTCTTCCCTGCCCATTTTCATTTATAGAACCATAAAATCATATCCCAAGCTATAGGGACTAAAATCATATCCCAATTTCATTCTTTGAAGTTTTCTTTAGCAAAATACTAAAATAATATCAACGGGAAACAACAAATGAGTTAAATGGACTTTAACTTTCCCCAAAATTACCCTTCAGTGACCCTTCTATATAAATCCTACCTATTTGACAAGAAAATAATAGGGGAGTGAAATCCCCTTCTCTCAGCCCTCTAATAGCTTGGATGGAAATGGCCACTAGGTTTCCATTAACTAAAAATGGAGAAGGTATAAACCAAACCTAGCACCTTCAAGTATCTCTGAGCACTTCTTGATAAGAATAACATTGAGAAACTGGCGAACTACAGAATAGTAGGCTTTCCCATCATTGAACACAGCCCTTTTCCTTCCTCCACTAACAACTTCATTGGCGACTAAATTATAATCAAGAATGCCCCTCCCTTCCACTAATACACATGTAACTAGATATGTGAAGAAAATCACCACACCATGTCTTTTTTTCTCATAACCATGTGTATCCGGGCAGCTTACGCCCACCTCAATTAATCTCACGAGACAACCACCTAACCTTACTACATTTGGTTGCCGAGGAAATTCGTAAGATATAAATCCTAAGTTGGTGGCCACCATATTTTGAACTCATTCCCTCTAAATTCTTTAGAACTGCCTTGGCTCCTTTAGACCAATGGGTCAACCTATAATAATTCGCCATACCAAGCCTTTAGAATTTTTTTTTATCAAAAAAACAAGCTTTTATTGAGAAAAATTAAAGAATACAAAAGTGCCTAGAAAAACCAAGTCTTTAGAATGCAATGAAAACTTGGGGCAAAAATTCGTATAAAGTTATCACAAGACTAATAGGCCTAGATTCAGTCACCCTATTAACAGCAAGTAGCTTAGGCTAATGATCTAATGATTGAGAAGGTAACGTAACACGTATCCGGATTTATTTTTGGTGGCTGGGGATTTTTGTTGGGCTGTTTTTATTATTTCCAAATGGGAGTTCTTCTATAATTGCTGGTAACTTTTCATGTCATCAATAAAAAGTTTTGTTTCCTCACCCAAAAAAAAAAAATACCATTTCTTTTTATAAGAGAGGTCAAAAAAACTGAAGGGGGGAAAGGCAAACCAACTAACCTCAGAGGTAAGAACAGATTTCAAATTTAGAACTAACTGGAAGGCTCAACTGAATGATATTATCATTAAACACATGAAACTAGATCCTATTACTTACCAGCCTTCTGGGATAAAAAGTGCATCACCCGCATGAAGAATAACCATCTGAGAGGATTCCATTGAATATTTTGCTCTTGGATAAAGTGAATAGTCAGGCTTTTCTAAAGTAACAGAACTGCCAAAACAAATATGATTTGGACTGGCTCAACATCAAACGTTATTAAATATATATATGTGTGTGTGTGTGTGTGTGTAATATAAATTAAAGTTTTTTTTCCTATATTTGTGAGTGTTTGTACTAGTTAGCGTGTACCTTAACTAACCTCATGCGACAACTACTCAATACTGTATCACTTGATTGTCAATAAAACTTGTAGTAATTTAATCCTACATAGGTGACTACCATGGGTTGCACCAATTCACTCTAATCCCTCTAGAGCAAAGCCCCTTTTAACTTTTTCACCTAGCCCAATGTTTACTAGACCAACCCTTGGTGATTGAATATAAATTTAAGTTTTTTTTTAACAGGAAACAAGATTCGTTGATGAGATAAAATATAAATTTAAGTTGACAACATTGATTGATTAAATCACCGCTAAAACTAAATGGGCAAGTTAGAATAAACAATCATTTTTATATATTTGTAACAAGAACAAATACCTTCTACATTAATCTGTTTGGAGAAAATAAACATGAAAATGACAACATAGAAGTACCATACCTATGATTAGAGGCCTCTCCATAAATCTGCATTGGGTACAGCGAGGGAGCAGCAGAAGGCGGCCACAAAATTACTGGAAACATAAAGCTAGATTTTAAAAAGTGAGTTGGATAAAAAAATATTTATAATTCACGCATGTAAATATGAAATCATTTCAAGGGTTCACTCAAGTTTCACCGGGATATACAAAATAGCACTAACATCATTTTGATATAATACAAAAATGCAATTGCCCTCGGTTATTTCCTGCAACTAAAAGATTGAGTTGTTGTTAGAAAATTGAGAGTTGCTATCCAGTTTTCTAGTCCTATCTTAATCGTAACGAGAATTCTATTGTGACTCTACATTTTTAATAGCTTTCTCCCCATTAGGATATTCTCATTATTTAGAGGCTTTCCTTGGCAGCATGGATATCCCTTTGGAAAAAAATTCATAGTTTCTCTCCTCAAGTACATCTTTTTTTAAAAAAAAAAGAAACAGATTTCATTAATGTAATGAAATGGAAAAGGAATACAAAAGGGGAAGATCCCAAACCAAAGGAGTTACAAAAAGGCTCTCCAATTGGTTAAAATAGAAACAAAGCTATAGTGTTTAAAGATAGGAGAACATTTGCACCAAGATACAACCATAGACACTATAGATTCAGAAATGATGCCAACAGAAAGCTCCTTTCCTAAGAAGATCCGGCGATTTCTTTCTAACCATGTCGACCAAAGCAGCGCCCTAACAAAATGCTTCCATAGGATTCCTGCTTCACTGGTGAAAAGGTGCTCCAAAAGAGTGGATGCTAGAAGAGAACAAAGATCCATGTGTAGGACTATAGGCCAACCGAAGGATGAAAGAATAGAGGCCCATAGCTTTGCTGTGCATTCACAGGAAACAAAAATGTGGCCCAAGGATTCTTCTTGTTTGTTACAAAGCACACACCATTGGGGTGAGAGACACATATGCTGCAACTTCTTTCTTCTTTTTAAGCTTGTCATGGATATTAAGGGCATTCCTATTGACCTCCCATAAAAATACTTTGATCTTTTTTGGGTAATGATCCTTCCAGATCGATTTGTAGGGCATAGTCTCCTCACGAGTAGTTTGTGAGGTTTGTAGTTCTTGTAGGGGGGAGTTGACGGAGAAAAGGCCAGATGGTTCCAAATTCCAGACAATTCTATCACATCACTGATTGATGTGGATGGGAGACAGCATGAGATAGAGCTCTAAAAACTCATGGATTTCTGCATCTTTGAGATTCCATCTAAAACAAAGGTTCCATGAATTTGTAGTTATCGACCACAACTCCTTTACCAAGGCATCTTTGCAGGAGTGTAAAGCAAATAGGAGGGGGAAGACAGTACATACGGGACCGGGGCCAGCCATCTATCTTTCCAAAAGAAAACTTTTGATCCATCGCCAATCTTGAAGCAGCTTCTGTCCAGAACATGTTGTTTCTGTTTTAATATAGATTTCCAGGGACCACGGGCAGAAGCAAGAGAATGGTGGAGGGAGCTTTTGTGCCTATTAAGGGGCCCATATTTGGCTTTAATGACTTGCCTCCGAAGGGCCAATTCTTCAGTATGATACCTCCAGATCCATTTTGCTAATAGAGCTTTATTCTTTTCTTTGATTTTGGAGATGTCGAGGCCTCCATCCTCAATGGGATGAGTGATCCTATCCCATCGCACCAGATTTTGCCCTTGTATGTTGCTACTCCCTTTCCAAAAAAAGTTCCTCATGACTTTCTCAACCTCCTTAGCGACCTATGTCGGGATGGGGAATAAAGAGAGGTAATAAATTGGGAGGTTGGATAAGGTGGCTTGTAGAAGAGTAAGACGACCACCTTTAGAAATAAAGGAGCTTTCCCAAGAGCTGAGCTTTTTCTTCAATTTTTCAAGGATGGGATCCCAAAAAGAAGCTGATTTAGACTTACCATTTAGGGGGAGACCTAGGTAAGAATTTGGCCAAGTTCCCTTTTTGCAGGCAAACCAGTTGGACAAGAGATCCAATTCTGTTTCCATCAAGTTGATACCCAGCAATTCAGTCTTTTGGAGATTAGAATTCAGTCCAGATGCTTCTTCAAAGGTTTGGATGGTACAAAAGAGATTTTTAAGATGATCACTATCCGGCAATGAGAAAAGGATAGTGTTGTCTGCAAATTGTAGGTGATGAATCTCCTGAGATTGACCCACCAGGAAACCTTCAGTCAGATTTGATGCCGCTGCATGGGGGAGGAGTCTACTGAAACAATCAACAACAAGGATGAATAGGAAAGGGGAGAGGGGATCACCCTGTCTAAGGCCTCAAGAGGCCTTAATTTTACCTCTAGGCTTACCATTAATGATGATACAGAAGTTGGAGGAAGAAATGCAGCCTCTAATCCACTTTCTCCAATGGGTTCCGAAGCCTTTTGCTACAAGGATACCATCCAAAAAGTCCCAATCAACCTTATCAAAGGCCTTTTCAATGTCTAACTTTATCACCACTCCTTTTTCCATCTAGCCTATCTCCCTCTCAATTTAATGCATATTTAGTCTTTCTTTAACTCCGAGCTTGTCAAGCTTTGCAAAGAACAGGTTACTTTGTTTGAAGAACACTCTAGAAAAAAGTTGGATATACAAGCTGATCGGAATAGAGAAATTGCTGAATTTCATGCCAAATTTTCTCAGGATCTCAATCCAGACGACGAAGATGGCGTGTTGGCGTGTTCGAAGTTAAAAATTCATAATGTTTTCTTTTATATGACCCTGTCTTTTGGAGGATCGCCCTTTTGGGTTTTATTCCTTTGTTTAGGGCTCACTTTCCTTTTTGTTTTTCTTTCTCCCCTTAGGAGCTTGTATCCCTTGAACATTTTCCTTTTCATAAACCAATGAGAAGTTCGTATCTTGTTCAAAAAAAAATAATAGCTTTCTCCCAATTAATCATTAAAGGTTAGCTAAACGTCTAAAAGTAAGTTTTTATATTTCATCTATTTTGAAGATTTCCATAATTTTAGCAAGATCTAGTTGTATTAGGATTTAGGACACTTGTTCGTGTACATATACCGTTGCTATAACTATAACCAGATGACATCGAATGAGAAACACCCTTGTTTTCCGGAGCTTTTACCTGTCCTATACATACATTTGTCATAACCAGTTGTATTTAATGTGCTTGCCTCAACGCATAGTTTTCTCGACCCTAAACATATACTACTATTAGATTGCGTCCAACCACCAAATCAATAAAGACTCTAGTGTAAGCTTCGTTATCTAACAGTATGGAGTACTGACACATCGGGTGACAGGCCATGAAGTGAAGGACAGGAACAAGAGGAATCAATGTGTTCAAATTTCTACCCTTGCACCATGGACTAAATATCTTAATCAAAGTGCTTAGTTTATGGGGTTGATCATCATTGAGTAAGTTCTGCTATCAAAATTAAATTTCTGAAGGATTGTGATTGTTCATAGTTGTTGCCTGATTTTAGACAAGCAAACAAGTTGGCTGGTCAGTTCACAGAGACATCAACCAATCGGAGGTGAGTTGGCAAACACTGGAGGTGGCAACGAGTGCATCTTCAAGGTTACCAGTAAACACAAGAGAATAAGGACATCAGTGTAGTCTCACGTGCTGAAACTCTATCAAATTTTAGACTCAAATTGACTTGAGCATTGGAGTGGATTTGGCGAACATCACACTCATGTTCTAGCTCTCGTGTGTGTGCAGGTAGCCTCAACGACGCATCCATCACCACCTTTGGTGTCACCAACTTACCCTGATATAGTGACGTGTGCACAACTATTGCCTGTCCAAAATCCTGGAACAACAATGATCAATTTGAATGACTTCCGTAAATTTGTTCTTGAAGGCTTTAGATAGGAAGCAGGATCAGATTGAATATTATTTGAGACATTCTAAATTGAGCTGAACGGTAGACTGAGGTATAGTCAGAAGAGACATTAAGCATCATGAGCATCTTCTATTTCCTTTTTATTTATTTAGGTGGGGCATTGCTTCAGTAATGAAAAAACCAGTATTCATTAAGATGAATGAAAGTGCAAAAGAAGGCTACAGACAAACAAGGCCGACCAAAAGTGGGGACCAAACAAACAAGAAAAATGAAGAACTTATATGTAAGCACTAGCAGATAGACACATTAACGAGTTATGAGTTCAATAATCTTTATCATTGATGTTCATGTTGTTGACAAGACAATATATTGAAGAAACATACGAATCGCATTCTTTTTGAGGAAAAAACAGAGAATGGCATCATAAAGATATATTGCAATGAGAAACATAAGCAATTAGAAGCAGGTAGGAGGACCTTGTTTGGTGCCAGAAACGATGCATAGAACATTATGGTGTGGGTCATAGTGAGTACTTGACCTAGACTGAGCACTGTTCATCCAAAGGTTTATAGAGGCTAACTTCTTTTTCTCCAGAAATGCAGGCTTCACATCAACCAAATGGGATAAGAAAATCAAGCAATGTAAAAACAGACTTAACAACAAGCAGCTTTTAAAAGCAAGAGGAAGAGAGATATACAAACTGTGTGAATATCTTTTCTTAGTGGTTCCAATTGCACTCTTTCTTCATTCTTAAAATCCAAAATTGGAACCTGAGTCAGACGAAACCAGATGTTGGATCTCGGAAGATAATTATCAGAATTAATTAGTGCATATATTGTAGCAAAGTTCTTCAACCTGCGCTAAATATAATTTTTGGGGATCATCTTCGAAAGGCAAACAGCCTTTCTCCACATCGGGACAGGTGATCCTGTTAGACTCTAATTTGGAAGAAACAACATTTCCTTGACTCCTTTCTTCCAAACGCTGATTGCAAAATTGAATAAAAGTAGAAAATGGAAGTGGAACCTAGAAAAGATAGACGCAATCATCAGAATCAAAGCAAAAACATCCTTAAATTTGAACTTCAAAATGAAAGATTTAAGAATCCTGATAAGTGTCATACTCTCTCATGGCTTCTAAGATCGCCATAAAATACCGGTGCCGATCTAGTCAGCATAGCTTCCACAATGCATGCCCCTGCACATTCCTAATGTTCAATTTACAAACACGATTTAATCACCAGCTCAAAATAATTCCAGGGTCTCGAAATTCGACCTAAGCTAGCTTATTAAAACAATCTGCAGTTTACAGAATCACTGACGAAGAAGATAACGGAGTTGAAATACAACCTGCAGATGGTCAAGGCCGCCATTGTACGGATTCCACTCCAATAAAGCTCTCCAGTCCTTAACGCATCCAAGAAGAACCTTCAGAGGCGGAGAACATGAGAAACGGAAGCTAATACAATGCAAATATGCAATTACCTAAGAATCAAAATCAGTGGAACTATGGTAAAGATTTACAGCGGGAACGTTGTGAGATTCGATGAGAGACTCGAAGTCTGAGGCCGATAGAGGAGCTTCGAAGCGTTGGATATGCAGATTCTCGTCCATTGATCGAGTGTTGTAACTGAGAGACGGCCGAGAAGGCGAGAACTGCGCCTTTCCGAGAGCAGGGACTGCGACGACGCTGCAACGGAAGTTACACGAAGGAATGCTTACAAAACGACGTGTCGTTCATATTTCAATCATATTTCCATTAATCAAATGATTTTTTAATTTTAAAATAATTCTACTTTCGGCTTTCAAACTTTTTTATTTAATAGAATATGTGGTATAGACATTTAAAAATAACAAAAATAAAGTTATCAATGTTTTTATGTACTGATTGGTCATGCAATCATGTATTTGTGCCATAAATGTTACAATATGTGTTAACAACAACTAAAAGTAAAGACATTTGAAAAATTGGACTAAGATAGTTATTTTATCAAAGTTTGTGAACCAAAAATTAATGGTGAAAAGAGATCCATCTTTTATTTTGAAAAATAAAATATAGGATCATAGCATTTATAGAGTGAGAGATCCAACTCATAAATTAACAAAATTTTTAATATAGTGTTTTTTTTATTCGGTGAAATTGAGAGATCTTTTTTTTTCTCAGTCAAAAATTTTGTTTCTCGTTGAGTTCTCATCAAATATCAAATTTTATCAAGTAAAAATAAAATGACACGCGTCATAAGGCCAACTAAGTCATTAGAGTGAGATTAGAAAAATAATCTGACATGGTCAAGTGCATTGAAAAGGACTCGGGAACTCCTGCACATCCCATACAAGCAGAGCGCTAACGCCTTGTACCCAAATCGTTACGTGTCTCAGTGGATCGTTCTATATGTCGTCATGCCCCCATACTACCAAACAATGGGAAACAAA
>NW_019104633.1:100014-118822 GCF_001995035.1 Momordica charantia
ACTTGTCGGAGACGAAAGCACATGTGGCACCCCCAAGTTGAACTTGTACAAACCTCACCCAAAAAACGACACCAATATCAAATATATACCTTTTTTTCTTAAATATAACATTGATGATATATTTGATTCATCACATCCATATGTCTTTATTAAAACTTATCCTAAACGTCCTCGTTACGATTAGGCCTCATTTGAGATTGATTATGAGAGCCAATTGATCGAGGTAATCTGACCACTCTAATATGCTTTTTCATATTTAAATTGAAAATTAGCCCACTTAAACTTACATCAACTAGTTAAGACATATATATCGCCAAATTATTGAGACCGACTCTGAATGCCTTCTCAAACTTCTTCAATCTAGGAAATTGCTTTGGGAATTTAAGATGTCTGAAATTTCAGATAGCCACATTTCTTTTGTAGGAAGATTTATAAGGATATCTGGGAATATTTTGATGACCACGTTTGTTTTGCAGTATTTATTCATGGAAATATTGCAAATTTTTGTAATGTTCAAAAAATGTCTTTATCGGTCATCATATAATTTATATGTTAAATTTAATATTATTTGAATTCATATAAAAATTTTACTTTTAGTAAGGTGACTATTGGAAGAGTAAAATAAATGAAGAATTGGGCACTATATTTGAATTAAAAATAAATTAAGATATTATACCATAGACTAATGTTTATTTTATATTTAAATGTAGCATGCAACTAAAATTGTATTTAGACATTTATAATGAGTTAGTGCATACATTCATTTTTAAAATAAAATAAAATAAATGAGAAATAAACATTATTAATGAAAAAATATTATATAACAAAAATGATGAGGGACAAAATTGTCAAAAGAAGATGTTCTCGAATCTTAAAAATCCATCTTACAATAGGGCATCTAAAATTGCTCATATGCGTCCCGTATATGCATTCTAGGATGCTCGGACATCTAAGAATGCTCGGGTATCCAACATTCTTATCAAACAAACATGAGAATCTGGATATCCATCCCACGAGAACCTCAAATTCCCACGAAACAAACGGCCATAAAGCCCCATCTACCTGAGACTGTCCTTTGGCCTGTAGGTCCTGGCACGATGTTAGAATTATAGCTCTTTCATTATGGTATATCACCTCAACCTAAGTTGCTCACGAAAGGCCCAAAAAGTCAATTTTGGGGAATAATAGTGAAGCTTCAATTGGTCTTTATGGTGCAGGTAGTTCGCATCTTCACAGACGTGTCTATTTCACCGAGCCTCTCTTCGATACAGTGTCCAGATCGTTACGACTTTCGTACGGGTCAGAACTTACCCAAYAAGAAATTTCGCTACCTTATAATCGTTATAGCTACCGCTGGTCGACTTTGCAAAAACCTGTATTTTTGGTAAATAGTGGTACGTAATTCTAGTTTTAAAGTTTCAAAATTTAAAAACTAAAACTGCATGACTGACACGGCAGACATTCACTTATACGCGAGTTTGTGCCTGTTATTTTGAAGGGCAAAAAATGGGAGGAAAAACAAAAGGTATCCCATCTATTTCCCCAACAGGCCAACACGTGGTCTTACACATGTTGGCCCAAACATAACGTGGGCCGTGAGGGTGTATCAGTCCCTCCGGTTATTTATTTTTCTCATTATTTTTTCCCCCTCCACTATGTTCATTAAAAAATTAAAAATATCTGACCATCATCAAATCAACAAATAAATAAATGAATTTTTCATGCATGTTGTTGGGTAATGGGGTTTTTTATTTTTCTAACTTAGACATTTGATATTTCTATAATTATTAATTAAGATCAACTCTTTCTTTTTGTAAAATTTTAAAAAAGTATGCTGGAAATAAATTTCTGCAATTTTATAATCTCCTGTCTAATAGCTCGTTCAAAACGACACGTCGATGGTGTCATTGAGATAAGAGATGTCGTTTTTAGTCTACCTGTTTCTATTTCTATATATATGGAAAGTTTAAAAATCATCATATAATAATCCAGAAATTGCAATAGAAAAGAAAAATAGAGGTTTGTGATGATTTTTAAATCTTTTATACTAGGTAATCTAGTATCCTTATGCATGAAGATAATGAATTCGGTCGTTGTGGTCGGACTCTATTATGGATTTCTGACCACATTCTCCATAGGGCCCTCTTATCTCTTCCTTCTCCGAGCTGGGTTATGGAAGAAGGAACCGAGAAGCTCATCATTTTAACTGTATTCACCCGGCCCAAATAAATGGGCCTAGCAATTCTCTATAAATCAATCATTGGGCCCACATAAGTGAGCCCAACGCCAGTTGGGTGAGAAAAGAAAAATTGGGAGGGAGCGCCTTTTATAGGAGGCACCCCCTCCTCCTTCAATCCCTTTTCGATGTGGAATTGTTGGGGACAGTGTTCAAAATGTCAATATCGATGAAAACATCGAGGTCCCGATTTTACGATAGACATGTCGACGTGAATGGATATTTTGGGAAAAATAATGGAAATTGTGGAAATTGATGGAAATTTTTTGAATTAGTAAATAAAACTTGAATTATAGCTTAATTAGCCTAAGAATATGACCGTTTCTTATGAAAATGTCGATGTCGATGGAAATATCGAAAAAATATTTTTTTCTTTAAAGATTGATGGAAATTATGAACTTTAATGGTAAACTTTTGACTATGCTTTTTATAATAGAATTCATTTGAAAATGAGATAATAATAAGATATGAAATATTGATATATATACCGTACAAATATTAAAAATAGAATTATGTGTTTGAAAATTTTGTAATTAAATTTAAAAAAAATGAAAAAAAACAACCAAAATAAAAATATTTAGAATAGTAATAATTGAAATAAATGTATAATTTAAATAGTAATAATAATAAAATAAAAAAAATTGAAAAAAAAAAGAAGCATCCCCAGCCTGATAGAAGTATTTAAAAAGAATCGTTACATGTGTTAAAAAGAATATTGATTTAGCGAAAAGAAAATTAGAATTAGGAAATGAAAGCAATAAATGCTTGAAAACAAACATCTCATTCAAATCAGTCTCAACGGATTTATTTTTAAAAATGAAAATATAATTTTGAAGATAGCTATGAGATTGTGTAAGTCAACAGTGCATTATATTTATAATATATGTCACGACAATTAATTATGAAAATCACTGAATTGTCGTTTGCATGTTATACACACACACGTACGAGGGCTTTTAAGACAAAGATAACTCTAAGGACCTATTTAAAGGTTTTAAATCTATTAAGAAATCTAAATATTTTTACAATTATTTATATTTTTATTTTTATTTTTTAAAAACATTCTTATTTAAAAAACGAATTTATTGTTTTTTATTATATTTTCAATTTGTTCTAATATAAATAAAAATAGTATTTTATCATGTTTCAATCATGATGTTTGTGTCATACAATTTTATTTTCTTTATTAAAAATGATGAAACAAAAATATGAAATAGAAACGTTATCAAATGAACTCTAAGAAACTTCACTAACATTTGTGCGACGTTTGTTTAAAAGACGGTTAGTAATCAAGTTGGATGTAGGTAACATATTCTAATAGATTTAACTAACATTTGTGTTAGTAATCGAGTTAGATGCCGAACGACGAGAGATTGTGAAGAACATTTAGTAGTTAGTTGAGAACTACTTTAGTTCTCTTGTGTTGATATATATAGAAATTTGGATATGTTTTATGATGACCAAAGTTCCAACAAACACCTGCACACAAGAAATTTGTACATGAGTATGGTGCTAAGTCCAACAAACTCTGAAATAAGCACATCAATATGATGCTAAGCTCAATATACTCCTTTACGTAAGTCAACAAAGGGTTCAGTTGAAGAGTAGCAAAAGTAACACACTCCAATGCCTAGGTCGGCAAAGGACGCTTTAGTTGAAGAATAGCAAAAATATGGTTGTGATAACATATGTTCCATGTCTCTCATTAGGGAGTCTATTTGGATCGATTTGAGTGTCGGATCCCTTGAGTCTGGTATGGGTTTGATGATCTGGTTTGGGTGTGATTTGACCTGAGTGACTCGACCCATATTGCTTGCCTAGCTTCAATTCATGTGAATATGATAAGATCATTTCACCTATAACATCTTCTATTACGTGAATAAAATTTAATTTGAGTGATCGTAGAGGTTCCTATTTATAAAATATGAATTTTAAATGTTTTTTTAGTATAGTGAAAGTAAGACTTTTTACCATATATATATATATGAGGGGATTCTATAAAATAATAATTATGGCAGACACATAACTCTTACAAGAAAACTCCAAATGTGATAGGACTCTTTGAAATAGAGTTCTCGTGGGTAGAGATAATACATAATGTAGCAACTAAGACCAAGCATAACACTTTATCAAAGAGTCAAGAATGATATTATTGATTTAGGTAAACGTTGTCACGCATTGGTTGAGCTAGGGTAACTAATCACAGGAGGTAGAGGCATGCTGCATGTTCAAAATTATTTGACGAGTCATTAACTGAACATGACTTGACTAAACACAAGACGTTCTTATAGAGTAGTCTCCTTCTTTCAAGTTGAATTGAACATTGTATCACGTGATGACATGTTTAAAAATTGAAAGACGCTATGAGCTAAACATGATTTGGCTAAGCACAATGACATACTTTGAAGTTGTTTATTTTGAACTGAACTATATGTCACATGATAGACACGTGATGTTATCTATAGTACCAACCCAATATTGAGACAAGTGAGAATTACAATATCCACCGATGAAAAACTATATTTGACCGTATAAATTATTGAAGCAATCTTCAAGAAAAACAAAAGATGTGTCTTTTTCTTTCCATTCAATTTTATTATTTTAATTAAGTGTGTATATCATCCCACCACCTTTTATAGTACAAATTAATTTAAGCTATTATATTTGAATCCATCTAATTAACAACTTAGAATATTAATTTTGTTTAGGCAACTGAAAGAGAAATATATGAGAGAATGCAATTTTAATTTGAATGTAGACTTTGATAAGTTTAATTTATAGAAAAACCATATGTAAAAGTGATGTGATTGGAGATTCAAAAAAAAAAAAGGTGATTGGAGAAGAATCAGGCGTCATTTACAATGTCCCCTCAAATAGATTCAAAAAGCTTAGAATGCAAAAGGAGATTTTTAAAAATTTGAATTGTTGTCCCCACCAACATTAAAACGTTAAACATAATATTAAATAAATATTCAATCCTAAATATATAATATTTGTGTCACTTTTCAATTTCATTCAAAAATTTAAAAAAAAAATCATTTTTTAGGTATGGGATGGTTTTTATATAACTTTAAAAGAAGCATATACCGAAATAATATAATATAATATAAATATATATGTTTTTTGGAATATTACATAATAATCGGAAAACGAGAATTTGAATCTTTGACTTATGCAAAAAGTCGTTTATCTATTTAGTTATGCTTAGTTAAATTGATATATAAATGTCCACATAGTCAATACAATATACATTAAATAAAAATTAATTTCATGTATTAAAAAATTGTTATATATGTGTGTTTTAAAAAATTCAACGTATTTATTATTATTAATAATTAATTAATGGTTAAAATACTATTTTGATCTATATAGTTTCAGCATGAAAGGTTAGTTTTAGTCTTTATTTTTAAAAAGTTAAGTGACCATTTTGATCCCTTAATTTTATTTTCAATCTTATTTTTTTCTATCACAATTTTAACGCCACAGTAAACTCGATATATTTCTTAAAATATAACCATTACTTTATACTAAATGTTTCCATTATTTGTATAATTTGTATTAAAATTTTGCAAATAGGGACTAAAATGATCGCTTTTGAAAAATACGTATACCAAAATAAATATTTTGAAAGTACATTGACTAAAATAAACTTAAAGTTAAAAATATAGAGACAAAAACGAACATTTAAAAGTACTAGTATGAAACACGTGCGGTGCACATGAAATTTCATAATTTTATTTTAAAGTATAAAACATAAAATTAATTAAATAGTTAAAATTTTTAATATAACTAGGCTATCTCTTAATGTTTACCTCACTAAGTGTCTTTTTTTTTGTATTTTACATGTTTTTCTCATAAAATTGACATCTCAATAACTCTCATCAGCTGCTAATCCGGTTGATGTGACTACAAAAATTGAGAAGTATCGATTACTTGAAAAGTTATTTCATCATACTTAAATGCATGAATGTTTGGGACATGCAATTCATTTTTCTTTACTAAAAATGAAGAAATATAAATAAGAAAGCCGTATACGATGCCAAAGCGAGCATAGTTTAGCGGTAATTGGTAAGGGTGTTCAAAACACCCGACGAACCCAAAATCCAAACCGTAAATGTTGAGTTGGGTTGTGATTTTCCCAACCCGACCGTGTTGGATTGGGTCCGGGATCAACCTTTAAAAAATCAGATCAACTAAACCCGAATTTATGCATATATGTATATTTTTTTAATTATATATATAATATTTGTATATTCAATGTAAATTGACCATTTAGTTTTAATCACAGCCTTTTATTTAAGATTTTTCATATTATATCTTAATATCAACCGTCTATTTAATTGAATCCTATCTCTCTATCGTGGTCGTGATATTTAAAAATTAAAAATTAAAAAGAAAAACACACAATCCGAAAACCCGACCCAAAGATATTGGATTTGGTTGACCATCCAATACAAACCCGACGATTCCTATGTATATATATGCCAACCTAAAAATACGACCTGATCATATATCCCTAACAACATGCTGTAGTCAATAGGGAAAAAAAACACCGTATAAGACCAGAAAATCACGACTCTTTCGTTCCGGTTCTAATTTTAATCAAATTTGGAGGGTCCCACTTTTCACGCGCTTCTCGACATCGTGGGACCACATCGAAATATCTTTTCCATTTTTCTCCCTTCGCTTCCCTTTCTCACTTTACTAAGATCTCCATCCTCCACGCGCTATGTTTCCTCGTAATTTTCACTTGCCAAATTTCCCCTTTTATTTCCTAAATATATTTGCTTAATTAATAATAGATTTAAATGCTATTTTAGTTTTTGTTTTAAACAATAGTTTTGGTTTATTTTCCTTGAAAGTCCAAAATATTTATTTTAATTACTGAAATTTTAATTTTATATTTTTAAAACATTTATTTTTATATCTCTACCTTTAATTATTTATTTACAAAATTTTAATACAAATTTTATACGCAATTAAATTCTCTAATATAAATTATAGTTATGTTTCCAGAAATTTAGTGCTCCAATGTCTTGTTAGGATTCTAATATAAATAAATAAAATAAAAATAAAGATAAAGAGACTAAAATGGTCACTATTTAAAATACATAGATCAAAAGGAATGAAAATCGTTAATAATAATTTTTTTTTATGTTCTCTATTTTTAGAATGATTTTAATTATTTTAGTTTATTAGATTTTTCAAATATATATTTTTTCATGGATTTAAAAAGAACTATTTTAGTTATTGTCATATGATAAAAAATCATGTTATTAATTGAATCTATCTCAAAATTGAATATTCTACTTACCACAGGTAACATAAAATACTATGTGTATGCATATGTTTCGGAATTTTAGAAATCAAGCCAATCTAAACTTAATCTAAATATCCGTTTTTTTAAGTTGAAGATTTAATTCTGTATCTCACCTTTGTTATACTAAAAAACAATATAAAATAAAATGGAGATGGAAACAAAAATTTAAACCTTTTTACAACATTATTTCATATCCTCAAAATATAACTATGATGTTTGCCATAAATTATTAATAAAAATTACTATTTTTTATTTTTTTCATTCTATTTCTCATTTCCACACCCAAAACTAAAAATTAGCACTTATTTTAAATTTGATGGGTAACGAAGAAGATGGTAAGCTTAAAAATATTATTGTTAAAATAATAAATCACGGAATATAACTTTTTCAAAACCTAAATTTCTAACAATTTTATTAATTAAATTACGTGGTGATATCATCTTTCTGGAGAGGTGATGTGGCACGCTAGGTGGGCCACAGCCACAGGTGTAAGAGAATAAAAAAAATATATCTTTTTTAAATTTTATTTGAAATATAATATGAGAAGTGAAGATATAAATTTCATTTAATCGTCTCTTTTAAAATTATTCAGGTGGGGAGTGAGAGTCCTCTCTCTTAATAGGAAATAAAAGTTTGACTTGTAAAGATTTTGGTCATGGAAACTTCCTAGATGACAGGTGTAAAGGGCATAAAAAGAAGGTCCAAATGCATCTTTAGTAACAAAATTTGTTCAATAATTTTCATCCCACCAATTTTCTTTCTGCCTCCATAACTAATGACTATATACATTTTACTTCTGTCTTTTATAACTCTAAATATAACTTTTTAGATTTACAAGTTATTTTGGTCTCTTTATTTAATATTTTAGTTTATTTTGATTTATGTATTTTGAATATTTATTTATTTTGGTCTCGGTACTTCTAAAACGTTCATTTTTGTCCCTGTATTTTAAAATGTGGACTTTTTGATTTCGTAATTTTGATTTTTGTCTTTTTTTATTGTAATTTTAACATGACACTTCACTCACTAAATTACTTGAAAGGTAGCGATAATTTATATTAAAGGATTTTCATATTGTGTATAAAATGTGTGTTAAAATTTTGCAAATAGGGACAAAATTAGTGATCACTCCTTAAAAGTATGGGGTGAAAATTGAAAATTCAACAAAAGTTGAAATTATAAGGGTGTGTTTGGGAGCGATAGTAGAATGAGTTATTTTGGGGAAAAAATTAACTATAATTTATTTTCTCAAAATCACCCTAGTGATAACTTAAAAATCAATTTAAAATAATCTTAAATTTTTCTAAAATCAATTTTTTAATTTGCCAAACATGATCGATAGAAAGGAAAATGATTTTGACCATAGGAAAAGTGATTTTACCCGCGTCAAAATCAAATCCCAAACCATCAAAATTAACCAAAGCTAAAAAAAATACATGGACCAAAATATACTTAAACCTACCTATTAATTGTATTTTCTATGGCAATTTATGTTTCTTCAAATATTTCAATTTTATTTTTTATTAAAGTGTTTATGTTAGAATCACTATCATAAAATGTTGGAGAACTTTTTAGACATTGATTCAGAAATTTTCAATTGTCATTTAAATTCCCCAGGTTTCCTTTTCACTCCTGAGTTTTTTCCCCTTAATATGTATATGTTTTTATCATTCTAAAATTAATAACTAAAGAAATCTCTTTCATTATATTGAAATGAAGATAGAGAGGGTAACTCACCCATGTAAATTGATCAAAGGATAAAAGAAACGGAAAGACGATGATACGCTTGTCATCTAAGATTGTGACCTAATCAATCAGTCAAAGTCTTTTGTCAGAGAAAATTAACATTAAACACATTATACCTAATTTACAAACTTATTATTTTTTAGACAACACGATTTATGGATAAAATACTATAAAGTGAAATGAAGTTGCTCATGTCGATACAACTGAGATCTATTAAAGTCTTGAGTGTTCATGATTGAACACAAAAAGTAGTCTTGAGTGCTCGTGCTTGAACACAAGAAATAGTCTATCAAACTACTCATATCTTGCATTGTGTGATCGTAATCCATCTAGACCTACTATCAGAGAGCAAAGTAATTCCTAAATGGATGAAAGAAATTCAATTGAGTCAATACTATACAATAAAACAAAACATATCGATTATATTACTGCTGTTATACAAAAGAGAAACGACAAAGCAAAAGACCAAGAGAGGACCAAAGAAGTCACTAGAAGGACCGGACAAAGCTGAGCACAGCTCGGCCCATTGCCAAGCCCGGTAATCGCCCTCTTCTGATCTCCACGCACCTTGGGCCTTGCAGCGACGAACTAGGGCTCATTTAGAAGGGTCTAGAACATTCTGAGCGACTATAAATAGGCCATGTAGCCTAACCCTAAGGTAAACCAAATTCTACACTTGAATTCCATTATTACTTAGGCATCAGAGCCCGTGTGACAAAAGTCACATCGGTCTAAGCCTTCTTCGGTTTTGCAGGTCTTCGATTACCTGATAATCAAGTTTGGTGCGAACCTCGGAAGGAACCGGGAGAACATAATCCACACATCAACAATTGGCGTAGTCTGTGGGAACGAGAAAAAAGTCGTACAGTTGAACAGCACGACGCCGGATGCAAGGAGGAAGTTAAACTTGGATGACCCCCAGCTAGGAGGACCCGAGGGCGATACGGGTCGACAAAACCCGGAGCGCCAAGAAGGGCCGCCTGAGGTGGCTACAATTACAGCCCTTGAACAGCTCCAAAATCAGTTCGCAGTCTTGGAAGAAAAGGTAGAGGGCATGTTTCAGCGCATGACCCAACTATGTCAACAACTAGAACAGAGGCCGGCGAGGTACCCCTCTTCAGAGGCCCCCGAAAGGGAAAAGGCCCAATAGAGAGTGAGTCTGAAGAATCAACGAACAGTGTAGGGAGCAGGCTGAGGTTAGAAGAAAACATCAAACGACGAACTCAAAATTTCGATTCTCGAGGCCAGCAAAAGGATAAAAAGCAACAGAAATCCCCGGTACCGGATGGGGGCAAAAGCAACCATGATAAACAAAACGCTGAGCCCATAGACCTCGACAAAGACAAATCGACAGATCGGCCCGAGTTGTCAGAAAGGCAACAAAGTAAAAAAGAGAAGGGGTTCGATCTCGAAGAGTTACTGGATCAAGCCGACTCGCCATTTATAGAAGAAATCATGGGGGAGAAGGTCCCTCCAAAATTCAAGCTACCAACGGTGAAACAATTCGACAGGTCAGCCAACCTAGTAGACCACCTTGACGCCTACCGAGAGTAGATGGATATTTACGGGGTGTCAGAGGCGATCAAATGTCGGGTGTTCTCGACAACTTTGAGTGGGTCGGCCAGAGTATGGTTTCGACAGTTGAAGCGAGGTTCAATCTCGAGCTTCAAGAGCCTGGCTAGGGCATTTGTGACTCAGTTTGTGGGAGGACGAAGCCGAAGCCGACCCGTGACTTATCTTCTGACCATCAAACAGAGAACAACAGAGAGCCTTCACGACTATGTGGCTCTATTTAATGAAGAGAAATTATAGGTTGAGGGACGGATGTAGTGTCTCTATTAGCTTTCATGTTCGACATCAAGGAAAAAGACGCCGAACACCTTCACAGAGGCGTTGAGTCGAGCTTAGAAATATATGAGCGCTGGAGAGTTTTTCCACTCAAAGAAAGAGCCAGAGGGAAAATGATCAGATCAGAAGAGAGAGAGGTCTGGGGATAAGCCACAGTTTTCGAGATGGGAGAAAAGAAATCGGACTAGCGAGAAGGATCCACCCTGGAAGTTCGAAAAGTATACCTCAACTACAGTTCCACTCGAGCAAGTACTGATGGAGACCAAAGACTAAAGATTACTCAAATGGCCAGAGAGGATGAAAGCACCTCCAAGTAAAAGAAGCAAAAGGACGATATTGCCTTTTCCACCGAGACCACGACCATGCTACTCAGTATTGCTTTGATCTTAAAGAAGGAGTGGAAGGGCTCACCCAGAGAGGATATCTGAAAGAATATATGGAGGAAGTGAATGAGAGTGATTTTAGAAATCAATTTAAAATAATCTTAAACTTTCTTAAAATCAATTTTTAACTTACCTTATCGATATAAAAGGAAAGTGATTTTAGCCACGCCAAAGTCAGTCCCAGACAATCAAAATTAACCAAAACTAGAAAAAAAAATACATGGATCAAACTATACTTAAACCTACCTATCAATTGTATTTTCTATGGCAATTTATTTTTCTTCAAATATTTCAATTTTATTTTTATTAAAGTGTTTAGGTTAGAATCACTCCCATAAAAGGTTGGAGAACTTTTTAGACATTGATTCATAAATTTTCAATTGTCATTCAAATTCCCACGGGTTTCCTTTTCACTCCTGAGTTTTTTTCCCTTATATATATATATATATATATATATATATATATATATATATATATCATTCTAAAATTTATAACTAAATAAACCTCTTTGATTATATTGAAATGGAGAGTAAGGAGCGTGTTTGGTTGAAACTCGGATTATGTTTTTTCTTTTCAGATTCACTAAATCAATGCGTTTGGCAGGATTTTGGAGATTCGTTTTTTAAAACTGTTTTTGGATTCTGTGATCCAAACAATATAAATTCTGAAAACGACTTTTTTATGTTTTTAGGGTTTTCAGATTCATAATTTGAAATTTTTAAGATGCAGAATTAATTGACAAAAACTTTGATAAATATTATTTCATATTATAAACTAATTTTATGTTTGTTAAAATTAAAACATGTAAAATATAATGTATTCTAAATTATATAACAGTGTAAAATAATAATTATACAGAATTCATAAAAAAATGTTAATAAATTAATTAATATAAGTTGGTTAAACTAAAATTTAGTTTGTAATTAGTTCTAGTTTACAAATATATTACTAAACACACATTGAATAATTTTTTAAATTGAGATTCAATTACCAAATCTGCTACCAAACACATATCTGAAAATACTGAAAACAACTTTGATTTTCGAATCAATTGTTTTTTCAAATTTCTATTTTCAGATCACCAACTAAAGACACCCTAACTCACCCATGTAAATTGATCAAAGGATAAAAGAAACGGAAAGATGTGATACCCTTGTCATCTAAGATTGTCACCTAACCAATCAGCGAAAGTCTTTTGTCGGAGAAAATGAAAATTAACCTAAAACACATTATACCTAATCTACAATCTTATTATTTTTTAGACAATACAATTTATATGGATAAGGTACTATAAAGTGAAATGAAGTTGTCCATGTCGATACAACTAAGATCTCTTAAAGTCTTGAGTACTCGAACACAAAAAATAGTCTACCAAATTATTCCTATCTTGTATTGTGCGATCGTAATCCATCTAGACCTACTATCAGAAAACAAACTAATTCCTAAATGGATGAAAGAAATTCAATCGAGTCGATACTATACAGTAAAACAAAACATCGATTATATTACCGCCAAAGTCAATAAATGATTACTAATTTTCCTTAAAAAAAAACTTATTTCTTGTTTTTTTACGCATAAAAATATATATCTAGGTACATTAAGCTACTACTTTTCATGTTTCAGAATAATAATCAATGCCACAAATACAATTATAATTTCAAATATTTAAACCACACGAAAAATACATATAATAGTAAGCATATCTACATTTTTTTATTAATAAAAAATAACACTATACAAAACTTTGAAATATCAGTAACTCAAAATTATAATTTTCACCATGTGATGAGACCAGTTAAATTATTTAAAATTCCCACCGAAACCTAAAACCTAAAAAAAAAACACGAAAATAAATTCTCCTGAAATGTCTAACCACGTGGATGAATAATTCATAATAATAAATAAATAGTAGACTTTAGGTTATTAAGAGTCATAATGATTAAATTGGAGGTGGGTGGGATGAGTAAAGAAATTTTTTGGAAATTAAAAAAAATTATTATTTATTTTTGTATAAGATTGAATTTGGACTCCTCCTAATTGTGTGTGCTAGCTTGTGATTACAAATGAATATATATGATGTGATATATATTATTAGAAAATCAACGTTTTTTTCTTTATTTTTTAATTTCAATCAAAGGAGAGGATATGATATTTAGTAATTTAGAGAATATTTTGTAATGTTTCGAGTTTCTTATTTATTTTCTGTTTTAGTATGTTTTTTAAAATAGAAATGAATCTCAATCAATTGTTTTTTTATTGAAAAATATCGATACATTCGGTAATTATTATATTTTTTCCCATAATTTAAATTATTCAATTTTTTATGGTTTTCAGAAGCATAATAAAACGATATTTTTATTCGCATTAGTGAAAAACTATAAACATGAAAATGAGGAAGTATTTTTGTTTCTAAAATTTAGTACACTTTTTGGAATACTTCTTTAAAAATTAGAAACCAGAAAACAACAAATGGTTAAATCTTCAATTTTGAAGACAAAAAACAATAAATAATGTTATCAACACCATGTTTAAGAGGCCATTTAAAATGAATAAAAGTTAGAAGTATAGAAATTGTAAAATAATATTTAAATTAAAATTAAAAATAAAAAAACCTATTAAATCCAACGTGAAAGTCAAACTAACAATTTAAAACATTTAGGATACGTTTTGTTGGTGATAAAAAAAATATAAATTTGTAAAAAGAATTCAATTTCAATATTTTTAAATATGTGATGACATTTAAAAATAGAATTTCAATTTTAAATTGTTCTAACTTGTTTTTAGTAATACCATCTAAATACTTAGTTTAATTTAAAATAATATTAATTAATTGTTATAAATTTTGTAAAATTATTATTTTACAATGTTGTATGATGTATAATATATTTTACACTGTTTTAATTTTAGTTTATAACCTGAAATAACATATTTATCAAAAATTTTATTTAAATTTAAATTTTTTATTTTTTTTAGAATGATCCTACAATTTTTAATTTTAAATTCAAAATTGAAAACACCACGAAAACACAAATGTTGTTTTTTAAAATTTTCACTATTTGTATCATAAAATTCGAAAATGGTTTTCAAAAACAAATATTTAAACATTATAATAAACATGTTCACTCGATTTATTCGATTCAACGAATCTGAAAATAATAACAATTTGAATTGTCATCTAAACAGGTATGTTTAATAAATACAAATTTCAAGTCAAATCGATAATTGATATATACCTAAACAAATTTCAAGTCAAATCGATAATTCATATATACCTTCAATTAAATTTAAATTCAAATTCCCTCTCCAACGTATCCTACTAAAAAATACAAATTTCAAGCCTGACAAATCAAAAGTTATAATTCAACCAAATCATTATGAGTATAAACATATATATATATATATTTTAAATGGAGTGTGGAAGTTTTGACTCCGGCGGCGACGGCGAGATTTGAAGCCTTAAAAAAATAAAAAAAGAAATTGTAAATTACTCTTTTGGCCATAGGTTGAATATTCATACTTTCATAGCGTTGCTTAAACGACTCATTCTCTTGTCGCATGTCTGACTTTCATCATTTTTTCTCTACCTTTTTTTCCCTCTTTTAACTAATCTGTGTTGCAAATTGACCTAATTTTTAATTATATCATTTTTTTATTATTACTTCTTTTCTTTTTACAATTGGTGTTGTCAATTCAATCCATTTTAGCTTTGATTGTTTCCCCCCTCTCTCAGTCATTTTTTTCTTTGTTATTTCTTTTAAATTATATGAAAGTTGGATAAGCTTTGGTAGAATGTTTTAATGAATTTTTGTTTTCTTAATAATTTATAATAGAGATGAGATCCAAAATGAACCACAAAAAAGAAACGCAAGGGAAACTTTTTTTTTTTTTCTATATGAGTATTTATTTGATGCTAGAGTATGATTATATTTGATGGACATTTTCAATTTTTCTATACATTTTTATCTCGATTGGTTGGGTGCAGTATTTTTTTTAGCTATGCAACATTTGCCATTATTTTGAGTAAGTTGGTTTTTAGTATAACGTGGGGGAGTAGGAGATTGAACTCACAACCTCTTTTAATTGGAAATACATGACAATTACCACTTAGCTATGCTCGTCTGACAGAATAAGTTGTTATATATGCAATTACTTTTCTCCTTTCTTTTTTACTTATATTATAAGATTTCAAATTACTCATTATATGATAATCAATAACAAACAACAAATTTCTTTTAAATTTTGTTAGAACTTTAAATTACTCAAAATCTTGAAGAAAAAACAAACCGGTAAAATTATAGGTCATAACGACAATATTTTTAGTTTTGGATTTATGTTTTTTTCATGCTTATTTACAAGTGGAGGTGGAGCTCAAACTCATGACCTCTTGATCATAGATATATGCCAATTGTAATTTAATTGTTTGCGAAGATTAAAAAAAACGCATGAACTTTGATATAATCATATACCATCAACCTTCTAACATTAGCAATTACTCGAGAGCTCTCTCTACAATTACAAAATCGCTTGTCCATTGTAGCTCTACTAATAGTACAACAATTTCATAAGTTTACAAGATATAATTACAATAATCTCATCATGATTTAGAAGTGATTCATGATTTGTCAAGTTAAGTATAGTTCAAGTAGATATATATCATCGATAAAAAAAGTCGAAGGTTTTGTTGTTAACTTAAAAACAAAAAATAGTGATTCACGATTAAATTGTAACAACTTTTACCATTCACACGAGTAGTTTATGCCACTTCAACTAATGAAGTTTGATGACATGATCAATTGTAACAATCTTATAGTTTGACGGGAGTAATCGATCCAATTAAAAGCTTTAGCATGTGATTATATACATTTTTTCCCTCGAAAAATTCATGGTCTTTTATTTAAAATAATTTTTTGTCTTTGGAACTGGAAAAAGAATATATTTCTTTTGCTTGCATTTACCTTAAGTTAGGTCCCACGTCGGGGTCAAATTTTCACCTAATCCACCACCACGTACGCTCCCTTGTATCTTGTACATTGTCTTCATTCATTCTTTTGTTAGTTTGTTTTCTTGTTCCTTATTCAATTAAAATTCTATTACTTCAACTTTAGTTTGTTAATAATTTAATTTTTATAATGAAAAATGTCGTTAAGATTTAATAAGATTTCTTATATACATAGATCCATCAATTGATGGGACCAAATGTGTTTTTAAATAATAAAAACTAAATCATTATATAATAAAAATCGACAACTAAATTTGATGAATTTTTTAAGTATTTATTACAAAATTTTAAACTATAAAGACTAAATTGCTATTAATTTCAAAAGGTTACATGATTTCATCCTTAATTTAATAACACAATTTTATGTAACATCATTTAAAAAATACGATATTTTCTTAAATTTGTTCAAATTAGTTCACTCGAGAAAACATATTATTGTATTTATCTTATGAAGTTGTCCATAAACGTATGGATGTCAGATATTATTTAAAAAAAGAAAAATGAAGCCACACAAATTTATAAACTTTATTTCAATCGGAAAATAATTCCTTGTTAAAAAAGTTATAAGTTTCATTATTAGTAATAACATTTATCTCTGTATTTGAGATTTTTTAAATATTTAAAAAAATATTTTATATATATATAAATATTGATTAATAACTAATTGATACGCTAAGGAAAAAAAAACCAATATTGATACTATCGATGTTAAAAATATTTTAATTTATAAAATATGGATGTGTGTGTGTATATATATATATATATATTAAAAATGGAAAAATCCACATTTATTGTTATATAAGACTACATTTCTTGAAATGAAAGAAAGAGACTAAATATAAGATAACACTTAATTATGCTGCCAAAACAGTGCGATCTTGGTTTGTTGAACTAAACAACTCAATTTAATTAAAGTAATATCACAAAACAAACAAAACTCATAACTTTATAAATAGTACGCATCATTTTTATAACTACACATTGTAAAATACATGAAAGCTGAAAAAAAAGAGAGAAAAAGACGAAATAAAGAAGTCCACAATTTCAAAACACATCCCTTTTGTCATTCACAAGCAAGCAAAAAGTTGAACATAAAAAACTAAAGTCTTGAATGCTATTATTTTCTGTACCGTAATTTCAATTTTAGTTTATTTTGGTGGGTATATTTTCAAAATTTTTATTTTTATATATACTTTTTCAATTTATATTCATTTTAGGTACTGTTCTTATTCACGTTTATCACATTTTACTCGTTAATTTTTTCGAAATGTAGCCATAAATTTATATCAAAGAGATTCTATTTTGTACAAAATTTATATTAAAATTTTGCAAATAGAGATCGATCAAATTGATGATAACTTCTTAAGATGACTTCCATCGTCTTTCTATGTTCTGGAATGACAACGATTTTAATGGTTACACAAGATCCCCCACCATTCCATACTTTTTAAGACGTAGTCTTCTTACTGTGACCCTGCTTGGCTCTCCCTCATTCGACCGRCCTACCTTTCAGATCCTCCAGCTACTGGCTCGCTTTCGCAGCAGTCTAAAACCTACGTTCATACTTCAATGTTATCCGGTCTTATGTTATCGATATTCCTGAAATGACTTTTCCTGCTTTCTCGAGTCTGGATTCTTAAGAGTATGTAGTTAGAAATTAAAATGAACCAAGGTTGAACGTATCGATAAAAATAAACCAAATAAAAAATACAGTATTTAAATCAAAACTAAATTAAAAATTAAATTAGCTTATGATAAGAACAATTCACAAGACAATATTTAAAAAGCAAAATATATATTATTTTTGATCTGGAATTTTAAATTTACAATTAAAAAAGAAATCAATAAAAATGAAAGAAAGTGGCGATCTCATGACGTGAAATGATTTAAAATTCGGGACATTGGTATCGTAGATTTTAAGGTACTTATTTTGGGGTATTAATTTTGCTAAACTAAAAGATACTAATTAATAAATTAAATACTTAATTACTAATTACCAACAAAGATAAGAAACAGATAAATGTTTTTTTTAAGCATTTATTTCTGGGGTTTCCATAAAAGTCCCCGTAGAGGCCCCCACGTCCGGAGCGTAAATCTTGGGCGGCCACGTGGCGAAATCTCAGACGTGGATTCCACGTTGACGCAGCCGATCGAGTTTCAGTCTAGAGAGAGAAAGTGTTTGACGAAAAAATGAAATTACGAAATGAAAAAAGAAATATTAGGAGAGAGAGAGAGAGGATATAGAGCGAGAAACAAGGCGCGGAGTGGCCGTCCGA
>NW_019104633.1:126982-155166 GCF_001995035.1 Momordica charantia
CCAAGCTTCCGAAACCGAAATAAGAGGAGAAGCCGAAATGCTGTAAATAGAAGGAAATCTATCCTTTAAGAGAGAGACTCCAATCCATAAAAAATGCCAGAAGAGAGTTCTCCGACCATTGCCAACTTTGAAAAAAGAGGATTTCTCCACCTGAAGCCACTGTTTGTTGATATTATTCCAAGAACTACGACTCGAACCATGAAGTTTAGGTATCGCATTCCAATTAAAACGGTCAGAGCCATATAAGCTGGCCACCACCCTACGCCATAAAGCTTCTGTCTCCATGCTGAACCTCCATCCCCATTTAGATAAAAGAGCATTGTTGCGCTTAAGAATACAACCAATGCCTAAACCACCTGCTTCCCGCRGGAGGGAGGCAATATCCCATCTCACCAAATGTCTCAAGGATCCTTTCGAAGAATCGCCCCACAAAAAGGAACGCATTTTTTGCTCAATTTGTTTACTAACTCTCACTGGGACTTGAAAAATAGATAAGTAATAAAGGGGAATGCTCCCAAGTACATATTGACATAAAGTCGCTCTTCCACCTTTTGATAAGTGATACTTTTTCCAACGATCAAGTTTCTTAGAAATTMTTTCTTGAACTGGAGCCCAAAAAGAATCCAGTTTGGGATTTCCTCCTAAAGGCAGGCCCAAATATAAAATAGGAAGACGTTCAGCTTTGCAACAAAAAGAATTTGCAACCTGCACAACCCTTTGGTCTTCCATATTTATGCCACTCAAAGATGATTTTTCCCAATTCACTTTAAGGCCSGACAACCACTCAAAAGCTTTAATGGCTTCAAATAGGATCTTAAGCATCTCATCATCATCTTTACAAAACAATAATGTGTCATCAGCAAATTGCAAGTGGGAGATGTGAATTGAAWCMCTCCCCACAACAAAACCTTCGAACACTCCTTTTTGGTAAATGCTGTCCAAAAAACTACTAAGYACATCGCTTATCAATAAGAATAGGAAAGGAGAAAGGGGATCTCCTTGCCTCAACCCTCTTGAAGCTTTAATTCTCCCTCTCGGTCTCCCATTAATGAAAACCGAAAAGTTATTGCCTCTAATACAACCGTTTATCCAATTAATCCACTTTTTGCCAAAGCCTTTCTGTTCGAGGACTTCTGAAAGAAATGCCCAATCAACTTTATCAAAAGCTTTTTCCATATCGAGTTTCAAAATCCACCCTTTCTTCTTTCTACTTCTATAATCATTCACCACTTCATTTGCAATGAGAATAGGATCAAGAATCTGCCTTCCACTTAAAAAAGCACTTTGATTACTAGAGATGGTAGAAGAGATAACCTTATTAAGCCTCTCTGTYAGCACTTTTGCCAAAATCTTATAAGTAGTCGTCGWAAGGCTAATGGGACGGAAATCTTTTACTTTCTCCACTTTGTCTTTTTTCGGAACAAGACATATAAAAGTCTCCTTAATACACGAGTTCAGTTTGCCATTATCAAAAAATTCAGCAAAGAATCTTGCAAAATCTGCCTTCAAGAACTTCYAGAATTTAATGAAAAACTCTGCTGTAAAGCCATCGGGCCCTGGGGCCTTATTCTTGCCAAGGCCTTTTAAAGCATCCCAAATTTCTCCTTCCTCGAAGTGTCTTTCTAACCAGACACTATTCTGAGCGGAAATAGGTCTCCAATTGAAACCAATTGGTAAAAATCGCTGCTGTCCATCCTCTCTGTAAAGAAATTCAAAGTACTGCACAATTTCCATCTCAATATCCCTCAAATTCACAAGAGAATTCCCTGCAGAATCTTGCATCTCAGAAATTAGAGCTTTTCTCCTTTTTGCTGCCAAGAATCAATGAAAGAATTTGCTATTTTCATCTCCTTCAGCCAACCACCTGATTTTACTTTTTTGCAAAAGATATTGTTCCTCTCGAATATAAAGATCAAGCAGATTCTGTTTTAATGAACATCTTTTCCCCACTTCCTCGATTTCTAATCCCGACTCCTCCTCTTTCTCATCAAGCAAAGAAACTTCTTCAATAATTTTTGCTTCTGCAACCTTATCCTTCCTTTCTTTCTGTTTGTGTCATTGCTTCAGAGCAATCTTCATCAGATTTCTAAGCTTAGCAGAAATAAGATAACCTGCCCACCCGTAGGATCTATCCTCCGAAAGCTTGGATTCAATTAAGTTGATATAGTCCTTATCTTTCAACCAGGAGTTAAAGAATTTGAAAGGGAAAGGCCCCCAAACAAATTCTCCTGAATCTAGAAGAATAGGGTAGTGATCTGATGTAATACGTTCACCTCTATATACACAAGAGTTATGAAAGAGGGAGTCCCAATCTGAAGAAACAAAAAATCTGTCCGGCAATGAATGCGTATTGTTATTTCCCATCTTTGACCATGTATACCGGCCATTGGATAAGGGAATTTCCTGGATTTCAAGCTCTTCAATGATTTTATTAAATTTCCTCATTGCCTTAGACTGCCTTCCACCCGAAGACCGATCAGAAGCCCATCTCGTGACATTAAAATCCCCTCCCATACACCAAAGTTTGATAGAGAATCCAGCAATATTACAAATTTCAGACCACAATTTCTTCCTTTCTTTGTAATTCGTTGGGCCATAAATGTTGGTGATACATATATCCTGTAGATTAGAAAAAGAGCACATTATGGTTAATGAAAAAAGAAAAAGAGCACATTATGCTTGATATTTACTTAGAAGACTGTAATTTCAGCTCAGAACATCCAAAACTGTATCTTTTATAATATAGATTTTTTCGGGTTATTATTAGATTTAATTTTTTTTTTTTATAGGAATGCTAGATCCGTATTGAAAAAGAGAAAGAGGAACGGCCTAGAGGCCGAGGGATGAGAAAGCCCCTGCCTAACAAAAAACTAGTGTAGGACAGCTTTCCAATCACGTATTAACGTCGTTAGACTGTAATTACAAAAAAAGGCTTTGGGAGGGAGATACCATGTAGAGGCCGTAATCTATCCATAGTTACAAAAGGAACGTGTTTTGTTTTGTTTTTTTTTATGAAACAAATATTTCATTTGATGGTATGAAATATACAAAAGGGCATAGAGGCAATTACAAGAAAGCTCTCCAACTTGTAATAAGATCGTTTAGAGAGTAATTGTTGAAAGGAGCTAAAAACATTTGAACGTGTTTTGTTTTTAAATACCCGACCGTTTCTCTCTTTCCAAAGACACCACAAAATGGTTCTAGGTGTACAGCCCTAAAGAACATAAGCTTTTCCTTTGATGAAAGTACATTGAAGAGCTTCAACGAGCCAGTCATCCACCTTCTTTGGCAAACAGCAGGAAAGAAAATACCACATTTCTGAAACCGTATAGCAGTGAAGGAAAATGTGGGGTCTATAGAATCAGAATACTTGTAGCAGAGGCAACATACAGTCAGGGAGACACCAACCTGAGAGCTTTTTTTGTAGGGTTTCATGAGTGTTAAGACTTTTATAGGCCAATCTCCACAAAAATACCTTAACTTTTTTTGGGGAATTGAACTTCCAAATCACCTTGATCAAGGGGGCGTTTAACTTTAGGTTGCACACCACTAACTTGTTGAACATAGAACTAGTAGAGAAAGACAGCTTACTATCAATGGACCACAAAATTTTGTCACCCCCACTGGCCAGTCTAGTAGAACTCAATAAATTCTTTAGAGAAAGTAGACTACCCATTTCACTATCCTGAAAATCTCTTATGAATCTCAGATTCCTGTTAAAGTGCTCGTCCACCCAGCAATTAGCCACCGTAGCATCTTTCTTAAGAGAGATGCTGTATAAATCAGGGAAGAGAGGGTCAAGAAGAGTCTGCCAACCAAATATCCTTTCAGGAACGAATTCTCTAACCATTTCCTGCTTTGAACTGAACAAATCTCGAAAAGTAAGTCCCCATCTTTGCAATATCAAACCAATGTCTACTGAAGGCTCTCCCTTTTGGAGGAAGAGCTGTCCATCCCAAAGGATCTTCACTATAAAAGCTGGCCACAACTCTTTTCCACAAAGCCGTCTGCTTATTTTAGAATCGCCGTAACCATTTGTGGAGAAGAGCTTCGTTCCTCTGTTTTAGGTTGCCTAAACCGAGCCCTCCAAGCGCCTTGGGCAGGGAAGAGGTTGGCCAATTAACTAATTGCCTTTGAGGGTGTGTACCTCCCCACTCCAAAAAAAGGAACGAACCAGCTTTTCCATCTCCTTTATCACCTTTGCCGGTGCCTTAAGAAGGGAAAAGGCATAGATTGGAGTCAATAATTTTGATTAAAAAATCAGGATTTCAATGGCTAAGAGAAGATGATAAAATTCTGCCCTTTTCAACAGAATCTTAGTAACAAAAAGAAGAAAATTCTTCATTTATGAGATTTCATCAGAAAATGAGGGGAGCCTAGTCAATGATAGACATTGAGGAAGAAATTGTGGGTTTTTTTTCAAGAAACTGTACAAGAAAGAGAACGATCAAAGATGTATTCCAAAATGAATAGAAAGAGAACGATCAAACTATATTCCTCTCTTTGTCGTTAGAAAATTTTCTTTGTGTATTTTTTTTTATTTATGAGAAACAAATACTATTCATTACTCAGAAAAGAGACAGTACAAAAAGGTAGATAGGTATCTGCCAACCCATAGGAATTACTAAAAAGATTTCAGATATGAAATTATCCTTCATATTGGTAAAATTTTCATCGTTTTTAACTTACAGGAGTGTTCCGCTTTTGGTTGCCTTGACATCCTCTTATACGAATAAATCCACTTGCATGTGATTAGTGTTCAATTCAATCCATCTTAGATGGTACACAATTAGTACTTTATCATCACAACAACTTACAAGATAATTGGAGATGTGGTTGAGTCAATAACCATGCCCTTTAGGTTCCTCTATAAATTTTATATTTATTTGTTTCTTGCTTGATTTTGATTTTCGGTATCAATAACCTTACCTATTTTCATGTTTCTCATGTAGATCGAGGGCAGTGTTATTCATATCATGAAGGCTCTGGCCAGCCATCCTTCAGCTGCCCAGAGTTTGATTGAGGATGATTCCCTTCAGATGCTTTTTCAGATGGTTGCAAATGGGTCCTTGACAGTCTTCTCTCAGTATAAGGAAGGTCTTGTTCCATTGCACAATATACAACTTCATAGACATGCTATGCAGGTAAAAGCTAATAGAATATTACTTGTGCTTTTTATGCTGGTAATGTTAATCATTACGGAATATATTGGCTATGGATTTTTTTTGGCGGGAGTTTATCTTCTTACATGCATCTTTCTCATCATTTAGATAGAACTTCATATTCAGATGTAATTTTTCTTCTTCTGATGAACTTCAGGTACTTGATCTTCTTCTGGTCAATGACAGTGGAAGCACTGCCAAATATATACACAAACATCACTTGGTAAGTATTTTCCGATGATATATAAATGTGTTGATTCTTGAATAACAGTACTTAAAGTTATTGAAATTTGTACATCTTCCTTTCTATCTCTAGTCTTCCCCATTATCTCTTGCACATGTTTGTAAGATTTAAAATCCAACCATTTTCTTGAGCGTTGTATCTGATTCTAAAAATTGGCACGGGAGTATAACTTCAAGAAAAGTGGCAAATGAAATTGAGAAAAAGCTAGGGAAGCATTGGGGCACTGGGTTGGCTTCGTAAACCTAGGTTTAGGTAGCATGGGGAGTTTAATTCGTGGGTTTAAGAAGCATAGGGTCTCGGAAAGCTATGTTTGAGGTATAGGTTTAGCAGAGCTGAAATTAGGAAAATTTTGTTTGCGATGCAGGTTTAGGAGGTGTGAGTTTAAAAAATCTGTGCATTAAGTAATTTTTTGGGAGGCAAATTTACTTAAGTTTCTCAATTTTAATTATTTACTTTGGAAACCCAAGAATATAAAGTATAGTGTAAATTATACTGTGAGTTTTTATTTGAGTATTTGTTGTTTCCAAATATATTAATTTTTTAAAATGAAACGTGTTTCCATCCACTCTCAAAGACTGGATTTATGTCCATATTTAATTGCATTAAATCAAATTCCGGATTCTAGATTTCTTCAACTTTATCCTTTTAATTATTTACTTTGTTATTTTAATATGTTTAAGTCAAAAATAAAATATCTTGAAATATAACTATGTTCAAAATTAAAATTGTTTCTTACACTTTTGTTATTTTATTTCTAACTTAAAAACAAAATACAAATACATTCTCTAGGGCATTTAAAAATAACTTAGTTAAAAATAAAATACCATATATATATATATATATATAAGCTATTTTAATATGACTAAGTTCAAAATGAATTGCACTATACATATACTTTTGTTACTTAATATATCTAACTTGAAAATCAAATACTTTCTTTAATTCTTGGGACGGGCGCAGGTGCCCTTGGGATAAGGGAGCAAAGTTCTGGCTCCTAGTCATCAAAAAAAAAAAAACCTTTCTTTAATTTGACTAATTTAAAATTACATATTATTTGTTTTACTATTTTTATTTTAATAAGTCAAAAATAAAATACCATATGCTTTTATTAGTTTAGATATGACTAATTTAAAAATCAAATAACTTTTAAAATTTAACATGATAACTTAAAGTTAAGTACTGTATATATAAATATGAGATATATTATTTTAGTATTCTTCGAAGAACAAACAGAACTTCTTTCGTAATTATATATTTTCCATAAGGTTAGTATGCTTTCTTCTCTCTCTTCTCTTTCCTCCTCGCATAGGCCTTCATTCCCGTAGTTTGTTCGAGTCTGAAGCTTGTTCAAGTTTTAAGATTCCTTGGAGTTTCTTTCGGTTTCAAAGTTGGTTTTTTATCCAAGTTTTAGACGGTATGTACTCTAAAAGTTGCTGTATTGGGAACGAATTGGAGTGAAAACGACATTTGTTTTGTTAAAGATTCTAACAATGTTCATCTTCTTCTTCACAAGTCCCAACTCCATGGTTTGAGAACGCTTTTGGTGGATTGTTTGCACACTCCCATTCATTTTAGGTTCTTCAAGCAAGTCAAAGATGAACATGGGGCTTGTCGTATTCAGAAGAAACACTCTTTGCTTGGTTGGCTACTGGAATTAGTTGGTAGGTCCTCTTCGGGTGGAAGAAAATATATTTCTGTGCTTGCTGGTTTCAATAAAATTGCTTGGTCATTTCTTTTTTTGTGAAATGATAAGTGACTACTTGTTAGTTAAGGCTTCCTCAAAGTTGCATTCACTAGATGAGTCTGTTGAAGATTGGGGAGTTGGGATCTTTAAGGGAGTCAGTAGAATTTGCCAAGGCAATTCTAACGACTTTCTGAATTAGGAAAGAATATGAAGTTTTAAAGTTGGATTGGGATAGTTATCTTTCATTCTTTTGAGAGTTTGCATCGTTGAACATTTATGTTCCTTTTCATTAGTTCATTGAGAAGTTTGTTTCTGGTTCAAAAAATGGAAAAAAAGTTGGATTGGGATAACCTTATGGCTATCACAAGGTTTTGCGCTCATGACGATTGGAAAAAAATCACAATCGACTTAAAAAATCAATTTTCGTAGAGTTGTCAAATTAACCCTTTTATGGCATGCTAAGGTTTGAGGATGGTCGAACGTTGAAGAAAGGCTTTGTCAATGGGAAGTGGCGTAAGTTGGGAGCTTCTCATGTGAAAATTGAGGAATGGTGCTATAAGTAGTGTTTCAAGGCCATTGAAACTCATCTTGGAGGTCTGAAGAGTATCGCGTAAAAAACCCTTGATTTATTGGATTGCTCAGAAGCTTGGATTAAAGTAGGAGATAATTTTTGTGGTTTTTTACCCGCCTTGATCGAGATTACTTCTCCTTTAAGTTCCTTCTTAGTTCGTGTGTTTGATTCAAATAAAGTTGTAAGCGACTTGGATATGTGTTCATACTTGATCACAGACTCTTCAAATCCGTTGGATAATTGAAGATACCAAAGTGTTTTAGCAGATGAAGAGTCTTTGTTTGGGCAAGAGGCCTTTTTTATCGAGAAAGAAAGTAGGGGAGAAGACGTGATTATGGGTAAGTTCTTGGAAGAACCAACGGTCGCTTCAGGAGTTATTGTGACAGCAAACTGTAGCCCTGAGCCTCAATGGGAATGTAGCTTTATTTTTGGTCGGGATAAATTGCCGTGTAGAAACTTCATTCCTACTCTACCATTCTCTTATTCAAGAAAGAAACATTCTTTGAAATTTCATATTGATCTTGAATTTTCAAAGACATTTGGCATATTTACAACCAATTTGGAAAATGTATTTAATGAAGAAAGAGAAAGTCATCAGAATGGGAAAAGTCTAACACCAAATGCGTTTCCTTCTGTTGATAAGTTTTTGAATTCTGCAAAGGTGTCCCTTTAAATCCAGTCACCCCTTAAAACCAATTTGGAAAATGTCTTTAATGAAGAAAGACAAAGGCTTCGGAATGACAACAGTCTCACGCAATTTGCGGCTCCTTCGGATGGTAAGCTTTTGATTTCTGCAAAGGAGTCACTTCAAATCCAGCCACCCCTTATTCTCGGAATTATTAACTCAACCAATGATGTGACTAAGAAAAGATTCGTGGATTCTACCAATTCGGATGATGAGGAGGATTTAAATCTCAGCATAAGTATTAAGTAGTCAAGATTCCCCATCTTTTTCAGAAAATCAGGACTATATTCAAGAGGATTTTAACGTATTTTCTTTTGCGGAGGATTTTAATTCTCTCTCTAAGGAAGATCGTCTCTCTATTTAAAGGTTTCTCTTTGCGACTTAAAAAATAAAATGTCTGGCAAAGAAGATGGTTTGATTGACAAAGAGGAAACTTTGAGCTCTTAAGATCAAGGGGTTATGTCTTACTTTGAAGCTGTTGGAATCACTTTAGTTCCAATCTTACCAAATCTTTGAAGATCTTATGTTCTGGTAGAGGTGCGGTTCGATTTCTTGATCTTAAGTTCTAGTTTTCGGATACCTTTTTAATAACTCTCATTAGAATCGCATAACTATTCCATGGCCCTTGCTGGGAGATATTTTCGAAGAGCTCCTTGTGATATTCAAGAGTGGATGATTTGAGCTTTGTTTGAGCTTGTTTCGGAGAGAAGTTTGTTTGATGCATTGGTCCTCAAGCTTCATTGGTATTGGTTTATGAGAGGCTTGGCCTTTGGTGTTTATTATTTCTGTTGGCTTGAAGGTGGAGGCTTATGCCAAGTTTTTTACTTAATCTTTTAGAGATTCTTGCTCGTTGCTCTTGGTTTTGTTCTCTTCAGCTTCTTATTCTGCGGCTTGGCGATTGCATGCTTCTTCTTCTTCGTTTTTGCATACTTTGTAGTTGAAGCTTATCAGGCCTCTGTTTTTCAGTTTTTCGTTTTTCCTTTGGCTTTTGTCTTTTTGGTGTTGTTTGTTAGTTTGTAGTTGGTGGTTTTAGCTACTTTGTTAGTTGGTGTTACTTTTTTCTTTTCTCTTCGCTTCCTTTGGGAAGTTTGTATACTTAAACATTTTTCTTCCTTTTCATATATTTAATGAAAAGTTTGTTTCTTGTTCAAAAAGAAAAAAATATGAGATATATTATTTTAAATAAGAGATACGATTGTAATTTGTTATAAGAAGATTTAGTTTAAATAAAATATTATAGGTGACATGTGGAGGAAGCGAGTGGGAGATAGTTTCCTTAAAAAAAAAGGAAAGTGTAACCCGTATACTATTCAACCCTGTGGGTATGGGTTTATGAAGCGGGCTTCCTAAACCCACCAAAGTTAGGTATCCAAATCCAATTTTTGCTTGGTAGTGACATTGAAGATAAGAGATTGAGACAATTAGTTGAGTGGAGCAAGGTTTAAACCCTTGTCTAGTGGTGGCTTGGCCATGGGTAGGATAAGAAAGAAGGCCGAATTGTTGGCAAAATGCTCTGGGGGATTTCCAAGTGGACAAAGTGAAGAAGCTCCCAAGGGACAGTCCAGTTGGCAAAAGCTTGGATTCTCTCGGTCATACTGGCTTAGAGGTTTTAAGTTCAAACTTTCTAGTGAGCTTAATACCAAAAATCCTGATATTTCTCAGGTCTGAGCCTTGGGACAGGCGCGGGCGCCCCTGGGTATAGGGGAGCAAAGCTCTGACTCCCAGTTATAAAAAAAAGAAAAAAGAGGGCAAAGTGAAAAAAGTGTTACGAAATGTAGGATAACATTTTTGAGCTAATAGATTTTGGTTGGTTATCTAATTCTAAAAAATCGAGGCTGTTCAAGAAGCCCATGTATCTTGGAGAAAAAGACCTTTCCTCTAGGTTTTCTTCTTTAAAAAATGGTATTGGCGAGAATGATTCCCGTTGGCATGATGTTTAGGTGGGAAGACAGCCTGTCCTTGCTAGATATCTCAATTTTATTATGTATTTTCTTATATTTATATAAATGAGAAACCCACTTCATTTAAAGGATGAGAGTAAATTTAGAGATGCAAAATTTCCTGCAAGCCCCCATTCTAAATGGGGATTGGGAATCCTCGTCTCACATTTAAAACAGGGTCAAGGGCGCATACATTTTTTTCTCTTGATTCTTTTTCAAGGGATTGGGAATGCATTCCCCACCCTGTCCATGCCCTAATCTTGGATCCCCAATTTTTAAATGATTAATATATATTTGTTGACCTTTTATATTAAATTATTAATTAAAAAATGATTTATTTAAATTAGTAAATAGTATAAATATAAAATCATCCATATAAATTATATGTAATTGTAATGTATTTATTAAACCAGCAAACCCGAATCAGTGCTAAAATAATATTCTCCAAGAAAAACTGGTGCCGTTTTACAATTGTTTCTTTGGGCTTTTATTTTTCTCTTATTTCTTTCATTTCACATGCTTAAATTTTCTTGTTTATCAGATTCATGTGACTTCCATTATGCTGATTCAATGTGCAGATAAAAATTCTTTTAATGGCAGTGAAGGATTATGATCCTAACTGTGGCGACTCTGCTTATACCATGGGGATAGTGGACTTGCTACTTGAGTGTGTGAAATTGTCTTATAGGCCTGGTAAGTAACTTGCCTTTTGACCATTAACTCCGGCAATTTAAAAGCTATCCCGAGAGGTTTAATGCATATGCGATATTAATATCCGAAAAATTTCTCTCGCAAAGCAACATTTCTAGACATTTGGTAATTCTAATTATTAGGATTAGTGCATAGTTTTTAACTGCTGCTTTTGTTTCAATTTTAATTTGTAGAGGCCAATGGTATAAGTCTCAGGGAGGATATACACAATGCTCATGGTTATCACTTCCTTGTCCAGTTTGCACTGACTCTTTCTACATTGCCAAGGAGTCAAGCTTTTCAGTCTATAAAATCTAGTCCACCACAAGATCACATTCAAGCCGCAGATGTCTCCTTTGAAATAAATGATAGAGAAAAACCAGATTATATGGAACAAGATGTCCCTTCCCTGCAACTTTTCCCTACATTGTCAAGGTTGCTTGATGTTCTTGTAAGTCTTGCCCAAACTGGTCCACAGGAATCTGAGGGTTTATCTACAGGGAGAAGATCTAAATCTACTCATTCCAAGAACACTGGCCATAGCAGAAGCAGAACATCCTCGTCTGATCGGCTTGCTGATGATCTTTGGGAGGAAGGCAATAATAAAGTCAAAGATCTAGAAGCTGTCCAAATGTTGCAAGATATTTTCCTGAAGGCAGACAACAGAGAATTGCAGGCAGAAGTATTAAATAGAATGTTCAAAATATTCTCAAGTCATTTAGAAAATTACAAGTTGTGCCAGCAGTTACGAACTGTTCCACTTCTCATCCTAAACATGGCTGGTTTTCCTTCATCTTTGCAAGAGATAATCTTGAAAATTCTTGAATATGCTGTAACTGTTGTAAATTGTGTACCCGAGCAGGAATTGCTTTCACTGTGTTGTTTGTTGCAGCAGCCAATAATGTCGGAATTAAAGCATACCATACTTTCCTTTTTTGTAAAATTATTGTCATTTGACCATCATTATAAGAAAGTCCTGCGAGAAGTTGGTGTGCTGGAGGTTTTGTTGGATGATTTGAAGCAGCACAAGTTTCTTCAGGGTCCTGATCAGCACGTTGGTAACTTTCACCAGCTAGAAAGAAAATCCAGCACCAGCAGCTTCAAAAAGCATTTTGATAATAAGGACACAATTCTTTCTTCACCCAAGATGGAGTCTGGCTCGGGGAAGTTTCCAATTTTTGAAGTGGAGAATACTACTACTGTTGCATGGGATTGTATGGTCTCTTTACTGAAGAAAGCTGAAGCCAGTCAAACATCATTTCGATCATCTAATGGTGTGGCCATCGTCCTTCCATTTCTAGTATCTAATGTACATCGTCAAGGAGTTCTCAGGTTGCTGTCATGTTTGATCATTGAGGATACTGCACAGGTACTATCTTCTTAAATAGGTTTTGCAATGAGCGGGCATTTGGATCAAACATCTCATTTGCATGCTTTTGCATGTTAAAAAATATATAAAATTAATCAATATCATCAAAATGAGTGTTTCAATAATACAAAATTTGACCTTTTTTTCCCTCTTCCTACCAGGCTCATCCTGAAGAATTAAGTACCATTGTTGAAATTTTGAAAAGTGGAATGGTCACCAGTGTTTCAGGGTCTCAGTATAGGCTTCAGAATGAGGCTAAATGTGAAACAATGGGAACCTTGTGGCGTATTCTGGGAGTCAATAATTCTGCACAAAGGATCTTTGGTGAAGTGACAGGGTTTTCTCTTTTGCTTACTACACTTCATAGTTTCCAAAGTGGAGGGGACTCATATCAGTGTTCAATTGAGGATCGCATCAAGGTATTTATGTACTTACTGCGTGTTGTGACAGCTGGAGTATGTGATAATGCTGTGAACAGGGTAAAACTGCACACGGTTATTTTGTCTCAAACATTTAATGATCTTCTGTCTGAGTCTGGCCTGATATGTGTGGAGTTTGAAAGGCAAGTCATACAGTTACTATTGGAACTTTCTCTTGAGATAGTTCTACCACCATACTTGAAATTAGAAGATGCTCCATCGTCAAGTTTTGTGGAAAACACTTCATCCAGTTTTCACTTAACAACTCCATCAGGTTCATTTCATCTTAATAAAGAACGCGTATACAATGCTGGAGCTATAAGGGTTCTTATCCGTTTGCTGTTGCTATTTACTCCCAAGGTACAGTTGGAAGTTCTTGACATCATTGAAAAGCTTGCTCGTGCTGGCTCCTTTAATCAGGAAAATCTCACATCAGTAGGTGTGCATTAATCATACAACCCTTATAAATTGATCAGACCTAGTTCATGTTCTTCAAGTCTTACCTTCTTCTCCTTTTTTTTTTTAATTTATTTTTTATTTTTAATGTTAAGGTTGTGTGGAACTTCTATTGGAGACAATTCGGCCTTTCCTATTGGGATCATCTCCATTACTTGCATATACTCTGAAGATAGTGGAAGTTCTTGGGGCATATAGGTAGAAAATTACGTCACATTACTTTTCTGTAATCTGTACCATACGACTAATTCAGTTTAGTATTTTTTCACTTCCCTATTGTTGGAGTAACTTTTGTATTTCTCTTGACAGGTTATCTGCATCAGAACTTCGAATGATAATTAGATTTGTTCTCCAAATGAGATTGTTGAAGTCAGGTCATATTCTTATTGACATGATGGAAAGATTGGTTCATATGGAAGATATGGCATCAGATAGTATTTCTTTGGCACCATTTATAGAGATGGACATGAGTAAGATTGGGCATGCCTCTATTCAAGTATCTCTTGGAGAAAGATCATGGCCTCCAGCTGCTGGTTATTCTTTTGTTTGCTGGTTTCAATTCCACAATTTCCTTAAATCCCAAGGAAAGGAATTTGAACCCTCAAAAGTAGGCCCTTCAAAGAGGTCGACGGCCAAAAATGCTCAGCCCCAGGAGCAGCAAATTCTCCGTATATTTTCTGTTGGTGCAGCAAGCAATGATAATACTTTTTATGCCGAACTTTATCTGCAGGAGGATGGTGTTCTAACCCTTGCCACTAGCAACTCTTCCTCCTTATCATTTTCTGGCATTGATCTTGAGGAAGACAGATGGCATCACCTTGCAGTTGTTCACAGCAAACCAAATGCTCTAGCTGGACTATTTCAAGCTAGCATTGCTTATGTGTATCTTAATGGAAAGCTAAAACACACTGGGAAACTGGGTTATGCACCATCTCCTGCCGGAAAACCTTTGCAGGTGAATATTGGTACCCCAGTTGCATGTGCAAAAGTTAGTGACATAAATTGGAAGCTCCGTTCCTGCTATCTTTTTGAAGAGGTGCTTACTCCAGGCTGCATATGTTTCATGTACATACTCGGTAGAGGATATCGAGGAATTTTCCAAGACACAGATCTTTTGCATTTTGTTCCAAACCAGGCCTGTGGTGGTGGTAGCATGGCTATTTTAGATTCATTAGATGCTGACTTGGCTTTGACCCACAATATGCAGAAGCATGAGGTCGCAAGCAAGTTGGTAGACACAAGGGCAGATGGTAGTGGGATAGTTTGGGATATGGAAAGACTAGGAAATCTTTCCTTGCAGCTCTCAGGCAAGAAACTGATATTTGCATTTGATGGAACATCTACAGAAGCCATGCGAGCATCGGGAGTTTTATCTATGCTCAATCTAGTAGATCCCATGTCAGCCGCTGCTTCTCCTATTGGGGGTAAGAAACTAAGTTGACAAACTAGGTTTTAGGTTTTATATTTAAGTTTAAATTTAGCTATGACTTGTTTGAAAGCAATTGGGTTTTGTATTGATGAAGATGTAACATCATTGCCGTGGGTAAGAAACCAAATTCATGAACTTAAGCTTTACATTTAAGTTTAAATTTAGCTGTGGCTTGTACTGAGAGTAATTCGGTTTTGTATTGATGAAGGTAATAACATCATTGCAATATTAATTATTTATTTTAAATTTTTTTGGGCATGTTTTCTTCAGGTATTCCCCGTTTTGGACGTCTTCACGGAGATGTTTATGTTTGTAAGCAATGTGTAATTGGTGACACCATACGCCCTGTTGGTGGGATGACTGTTATCCTTGCCCTTGTCGAAGCTTCTGAGACGAGGGATATGTTGCACATGGCCCTTACATTACTTGCATGTGCACTTCATCAAAATCCACAGAATGTGAGGGACATGCAAACCTACAGGGGTTATCATTTACTAGCTCTCTTTCTGCATCGGCGTATGTCACTATTTGATATGCAGTCACTCGAAACCTTTTTCCAGATTGCAGCATGTGAAGCTTCGTTTGCAGAGCCCAAAAGGTTGGAAAATATTCAAACTACTTTCTCACCAATTAATACTTTTCAGGAGAGCAGTTATGAGGAGCTTAATTTATCAAAATTGCGTGATGAAGTTTTCTCTGTTGGATCACATGGTGACATGGATGATTTTTCTGCTCAGAAAGATTCATTTAGCCATATTTCAGAGCTAGAAAATCCTGAAATACCAGGTGAAACTTCAAATTGCGTTGTATTGTCAAATCCAGATATGGTGGAGCATGTGTTGCTTGACTGGACATTGTGGGTAACAGCACCGGTTGCAATTCAAATTGCCCTTCTGGGTTTCCTTGAGCATCTAGTCTCTATGCACTGGTACAGGAATCATAACCTTACGGTTCTTCGCCGAATTAACCTTGTTCAGCATTTATTAGTGACTTTGCAGCGGGGTGACGTTGAGGTTCCTGTGTTGGAGAAATTAGTTGTCTTGCTTGGAGTCATTTTAGAAGATGGGTTTTTGGTATCTGAATTGGAAATTGTAGTGAAGTTTGTGATCATGACATTTGATCCACCTCAACTGACACCAAGGCGTCCAATTTTGCGGGAGTCTATGGGGAAGCATGTGATTGTAAGAAATATGTTGCTGGAGATGCTTATTGATCTTCAAGTGACCATAAAATCAGAGGAGCTGCTAGAGCAATGGCATAAGATTGTTTCATCTAAGTTGATAACATATTTTCTCGATGAAGCTGTTCATCCTTCAAGTATGAGATGGATTATGACACTTCTTGGGGTATGTCTTACTTCTTCACCAACATTTGCACTTAAATTCCGTACAAGTGGAGGTTATCAAGGTTTGGTGCGTGTTCTTCCCAGTTTCTATGATTCCCCTGATATATATTATATCCTTTTCTGCCTTATATTTGGAAAGCCAGTTTATCCTAGACTACCTGAAGTCCGAATGCTAGACTTTCATGCCCTTATGCCAAGTGATGGAAGTTTTGTGGAACTGAAATTTGTGGAACTTCTGGAACCTGTAATTGCAATGGCAAAGTCCACATTTGATAGGCTCAGTGTTCAGACAATGCTTGCCCACCAAACTGGTAATCTTTCCCAGGCTAGTGCTGGTCTTGTGGCTGAACTTGCTGAAGGGAATGCAGACATGGCAGGAGAGCTTCAAGGTGAAGCTCTGATGCATAAGACCTATGCTGCTCGTCTAATGGGTGGGGAGGCATCGGCCCCTGCTGCTGCTACCTCTGTTCTTAGGTTTATGGTTGATCTTGCAAAAATGTGCCATCCTTTTTCTGCAGTTTGCAGACGGACAGATTTTCTTGAAAGCTGTGTCGACCTCTACTTTTCTTGTGTTAGGTTTGTCTTTTAATACCATTCTCTATTGCATATACTTCACTTTTGTTAAAAACAATTTCATGCACAATCTCATTGAATTATATGTCCACTAACTGAGATTTTCCTTATTCTATCCTTTTCTTTTTGCAAATTAACTATCCTACAGAGCTGCTTATGCTGTGAAGATGGCTAAAGAGCTATCGGTAAAGACTGAGGAAAAGAACTCAAATGATTGTGATGATGGTAGTAGCTCACAGAACACGTTCACTAGTATACCACAGGAACAGGATTTGTCTGTGAAAACATCCATTAGTGTTGGAAGTTTCCCTCAAGGGCAGGCAAGTACTAGCTCTGATGACACTGCTGTGCCTCAAAATGAGTCAAGTCATAAAGAGGAGAACAATACTGTTCCATCCCCCCGACTGTCAAGCAAATCAGGGCATGATTTTCAGGCCGTTGAGAGCTTTGAAGGTGATAATATTGACCAGGAGTCTGTCACATCCAGTACAAATGAGTTTAGCTTCAGGGCAAGAAAAAGCAATCTAGAACCCTTGCAACCAATTGATTCTCATAGCACTGCTTCTCTAAATTTTATTGATTCTCCCATCCTATCAGAGAAATCGAGTTATCGAGTCCCCCACACTCCCTCATCATCTCCAGTTCTTGCATTGACATCTTGGCTTGGGAGTGCAAGCAATAACGAATTAAAATATACTTCAGCTGCTCCGCCGTCTGTGGAATCTTTTGCGTCTGCTGTAGAATTTGATCCGTCATCAGATTCAAAATCTGCGTCTCAAGGACCATCAGCTGCAAATACTTTCTTTTCGGTTAGCCCAAAGCTACTTCTTGAAATGGATGATTCTGGCTATGGAGGTGGTCCTTGTTCTGCTGGTGGTACGGCTGTCTTAGATTTTGTGGGTGAAGTTCTTTCAGATATTTTGACTGAGCAGATAAAGGCAACACCAGTCATAGAGAGCATCTTGGAAAATGTTCCTTTGTATGTTGATATGGAATCTATGTTAGTCTTCCAAGGTTTGTGTCTTAGTAGACTAATGAACTTCGTTGAAAGGCGCCTTCTGCGGGATGACGAAGAAGATGAAAAGAAACTGGACAAAACTCGCTGGTCTGCAAATTTAGATGCTTTTTGCTGGATGATTGTTGATCGTGTATATATGGGTGCCTTTCCGCAACCTGCTGGTGTGTTAAAAACTCTCGAATTCTTGCTCTCTATGTTGCAACTGTCAAACAAGGATGGTCGAATAGAAGTATCTCCTTCTGGAAAGGGACTTTTATCTATTGCAAGAGGAACCAAGCAGCTTGATGCTTACGTACATTCAATTTTAAAGAATACCAGTAGAATGATATTGTACTGCTTCCTCCCATCATTCTTGATCTCAATTGGAGAAGATGGTCTCCTTTCATGCTTGGGTTTGCTAATGGAACCCAAGAAAAGATCATACACGGGTTCATATCATGGTGATTCTGGAATTGATATCAGCACAGTCTTACAGCTATTAGTTGCTCACAGAAGAATTATCTTCTGTCCAAGCAATGTTGATACCGATCTCAATTGCTGTCTTTGTGTCAATTTAATAACTCTTCTTCGTGACTCCAGGCAATATGTACAGAACATGGCGGTTGATATTGTCAAGTATCTCCTGGTGCATCGAAGGCATGCCTTAGAGGATTTGCTTGTCTCTAAACCAAACCAAGATGTCTTACGTGGAGGTTTTGACAAATTGCTGACTGGAAGCTTATCTGATTTCTTTGATTGGCTTCAGACTTCTGAACAGAGTGTAAATAAAGTATTGGAGCAGTGCGCGGTCATAATGTGGGTGCAGTATATTACTGGATCTGGAAAGTTTCCTGGAGTGAGGATAAAGGCAATGGAGGGTCGTCGTAAGAAGGAGATTGGGAGAAGATCTCGAGATACTTCAAAGTTGGATGTGAGACACTGGGAGCAAGTGAATGAGCGGAGGTATGCTCTGGATTTACTTCGTGACTCAATGTCTACCGAGTTAAGAGTACTTCGTCAGGATAAATATGGATGGGTTCTCCATGCTGAGAGTGAATGGAAAAGTCATCTCCAGGAACTTGTTCATGAACGTAGTATATTTCCTATGACCATATCTTCTGTGACAGAAGATCCTGAATGGCAGCTTTGTCCCATAGAGGGTCCATATAGAATGCGCAAGAAACTAGAGCGTAGCAAATTGAAGATAGATACCATTCAAAATGCTCTTGATGGAAAGTTTGAACTAAAAGAAGCAGAGCTGATAAAAGGAGGAAATGGCCTTGATGCGTCTGATGGTGATTCAGAATCCTATTTTCATCTTTTAACTGATAATAATGCCAAACAGAATGATTCAGATAGTGATATTTATGATGAACCTATGTTTAATGAATCAGATGATGTCAGGGATGAAACATCTGTTAAAAATGGATGGAATGATGATAGAGCTAGTAGTATAAATGATGCAAGTCTTCACTCTGCACTTGAGTTTGGTGCCAAGTCTAGTGCTGTTTCTATTCCAGTAGCAGATAGCATACAAGGAAGATCTGACCTGGGATCCCCTAGACAATCGTCGTCTGCTAGAATTGATGAGGTAAAAGTTAGTGATGATAAATATGATAAAGAACTACATGATGATGGTGAATACCTTATAAGACCGTATTTGGAGCCTTTTGAAAAGATACGATTCCGCTATAATTGTGAGCGTGTCGTTGGCCTTGACAAACATGATGGAATCTTTCTGATTGGTGAACTTTGTCTGTATGTGATTGAGAATTTCTACATTGATGACTCTGGATGCATTTGTGAAAAAGAATGTGAAGATGAACTGTCAGTTATTGATCAGGCTTTGGGTGTAAAGAAGGATTGTTTGGGCAGTATGGATTTCCAGTCCAAGTCAACTTCATCTTGGGGAGTTACAGCTAAGTCATGGTCTGGGGGAAGAGCGTGGGCATATAGTGGTGGCGCGTGGGGAAAGGAGAAAGTTGGCAGCAGTGGTAATCTACCTCATCCTTGGCGTATGTGGAAGCTTGACAGTGTTCATGAAATTTTGAAGCGAGATTATCAGCTCCGACCAGTTGCTGTTGAAATATTCAGTATGGATGGATGCAATGACCTCCTGGTGTTCCATAAAAAGGAGAGAGAAGAAGTCTTCAAAAATCTTCTTGCCATGAATCTTCCCAGAAACAGCATGTATGGAATATACTATCAAATACTTCTTGCGTATTTTCTCTAAAGCATTCACTTCTATAATTTCTGTCTTGTCCAAATTTTCCTCTATTCAAAACTTTACTGACACAAATATCTCCTTCTCTCAGGCTGGACACTACAATCTCTGGAACAACCAAACAAGAGAGCAGTGAGGGCAGTCGTCTTTTTAAGATAATGGCCAAATCTTTTTCAAAAAGGTGGCAAAATGGAGAAATAAGCAATTTTCAGTACCTCATGCATCTTAATACCTTGGCAGGACGAGGGTACAGTGACCTTACCCAGTACCCGGTGTTCCCTTGGGTCCTTGCTGATTATGAAAGTGAAAACCTAGACTTGACAGATCCAAAATCATTTCGAATGCTTGCTAAACCAATGGGTTGTCAGACGCCCGAGGGAGAAGAGGAATTTAAGAAAAGGTCGTCCCTCTTATAGCTACAGTGTCAACATCTCATTTTTTGTTTTTTTAATCTACTTTGAAGATAATTTTTTATTGTTTTATTCAGTGTAATCAGGTGTATGTTCACATGATGCTACTGCATAAATGCGTTTTTGTATCAGGTTTTGATGTTAAATCTTTTACCTTCTTCAGATATGAGAGTTGGGATGATCCAGAGGTTCCAAAATTTCACTATGGTTCTCATTATTCTAGTGCTGGAATTGTCCTCTTCTATCTGCTGCGGCTCCCACCATTTAGTGCAGAGAATCAGAAGCTTCAAGGTGGGCAGTTTGACCATGCTGATCGTCTTTTCAATAGCATTAGAGATACTTGGTTAAGTGCAGCTGGAAAGGGGAACACGTCAGACGTGAAGGAGCTCATTCCAGAATTCTTTTACATGCCAGAGTTCCTTGAAAATAAGTTCAATCTTGACTTGGGAGAGAAACAATCTGGAGAAAAGGTTTCTACAATTTTTTACTATTCTTCATATCTAATATTTTTTATGACTAATTCAGTACCATTCCCTTACAAGTTGCTGATATATTTAGATCTATTAGTGGACTGGGGTTGGGTGTGTGTCATGGGGAAGGAGTCGGAGCATAAATTGTTATTTCGAAATACTTAAAGAGATAATGGAAACACAAAATTTAGCCAAAACCATGCTCCAACTGCTGAGTCAAAAAACTATTTCACAAACTAATGTTAATCATTTGAAGTGGTTTTTGTACCAGGTTGGTGACGTTGTCTTACCTCCATGGGCCAAGGGCAGTGCTAGGGAGTTCATCAGGAAACATAGAGAAGCGCTGGAATCTGACTTTGTTTCAGAAAATTTGCATCATTGGATAGACCTCATCTTTGGATACAAACAGAGAGGGAAGGTGGGTTTTGAAGTTAAGAGCCTTTGTTCTTCAATTTATGCTGTTTAGTTTTTCTTATGAAAAGTTCATTGAACTAACGCAATTGCCCATAGCAATTCAACAGTCTTGAAGGTCTAACTGTGTTAAAACACTAGCAGTGGAGCAGACACTTTATTTCCACGCCCTGACTGCTAACCATATGTTAAACATCATTTTCACCTGTTGTAAGTGGCATAATCTTTTCTTATAAGGAAATTTCTAACTCCTAGATATTTTGCACCTGACAGGGAGCAGAGGAAGCTACTAATGTTTTCTACCATTACACATATGAAGGGAGCGTGGATATAGATTCAGTGACTGATCCCGCAATGAAAGCCTCAATTTTAGCACAGATTAATCACTTTGGCCAGACACCGAAACAACTTTTCCTCAAGGCCCATGTGAAGAGGCGGGTTGACAGAAAATTCCCTCATCCACTCAAGCATTCTAATTTTCTTGTCCCGCATGAGATACGTAAGAGCTTGTCTTCTATAACCCAGATTGTCTCTTTCAATGAGAAAATTCTTGTGGCAGGGGCTAACACCTTGCTTAAACCAAGATCATATACCAAGTATGTTGCATGGGGATTCCCAGACCGAAGCTTGAGATTTCTGAGCTATGATCAAGACAGACTCCTATCTACTCATGAAAATCTTCATGAGGGTAACCAAATTCAGTGTGCTGGTGTTACTCATGATGGCTGTGTTGTGGTAACAGGGGCTGATGATGGACTGGTTTGGGTTTGGAGAATTACTAAACTTGCACCCCGTCTTGTTAGACGATTGCAGTTGGAGAAGGCTCTTTCTGCTCACACCGCGAAAATCACATGCCTTTATGTTAGTCAACCATACATGCTTATTGCAAGCGGATCGGAGGATTGTACCGTCATTATATGGGATCTGAGCTCCCTGGTTTTTGTCAGGCAGCTTCCCAAGTTCCCAACTGCAGTTTCAGCGATTTATGTTAATGACTTGACTGGGGAGATTGTGACAGCAGCTGGAATTCTGCTTGCAGTTTGGAGCATCAATGGAGATTGCCTTGCAATGGTCAACACATCCCAGTTGCCCTCCGATTCTATTCTTTCAATAACAAGCAGTACGTTTTCCGATTGGCTGGATACAAATTGGTATGCAACAGGTCATCAGAGTGGTGCTGTCAAGGTTTGGCAAATGGTTCACTGCTCCAATCCTGCTTCTCAGATCAAATCTACCGGTAGTAGCACATTTGGTCTGAATCTTGACGAAAAGGCAGCGGAGTATCGATTGATTCTTCATAAGGTACTGAAATTTCACAAGCATCCAGTGACTGCACTTCACCTAACAAGTGACTTAAAGCAGTTACTGAGTGGTGATTCCAGTGGCCATCTTTTTTCATGGACATTGCCAGGTGAGAGCTTGAAAGCAGCAGCTTCAATGAATCAGGGGTGAGAAATGGCAATCAGAACTAATGCAAATATCTCAACTTTCAAGTTGATAGTTGATGTGCTCTTCATGGGCGACCGTCAACGGTCTCGTTACTGTCCTTACTGAGGAAGGAAATAAAATGCATGATCAAATCAAAAAATGACCGCAGGGCTGGCCTGGTGGTGAAACATGATTAACTTGTGAGCAAGACTGGGCTTCTCAGCAGCATGAGACTAACATCTGAGACATGAATAGCATGAATGCTTCTACTCTACTGCATTATACTCTGCAATTTGGTGAAGAGTAAAGCAGGTCTAATTGACAGCAGGCAGTAGGATTGTGATTCAACACGGTTTGTTTGTATGTTCGGGTGAAATTTAGTACATTCTCGGGGTTTGAGCGAGAATGTTAGATTTCCCCCCTCTTTTTTTTCCTTGGGTGTAAATATAGATTGATCGAGGGTATGAGTATGTAATGAGAATTGTATATAGGAGAAGTTGTGCTATCAGAGAGAGAGAGCTGGGTGAGATGGTGCTCACCATGGTGTCTGTGTTGGAGGATGTTATGGCCTCATTGTATTCATTTTGGTAATAGTTCTCTTTGCATGGTGCAATGGAACTCTATTTCTTTTCTCATGAAATATACAGAAAGACAAAAGCACGTTTCGTTTTGTTTCGTTGTCTCGGATGCTCGAAACTTTAGTATTTTGATCCTTGTGTTAGTGACTGGTAATTCCATTCCAATGCCTTGTTATGTTATGATGTTAGATGATGAATACAATGCAAATTGTGGACTAGGAAACTTTTCCCATTCTATTCATTTTTTCTAAACATAATTATCTAACCATTAAAACATTATAACTCTCGACTTTTGAAATTCCACTTTTCCATTCTTTTCCTTATTTTTTTCCTTTTCACTTTAACTTGGGTACTAAAAAGATAAGAAAAAGAAAAATTAGGAGGATAGCATAGTTTGAGAGAGAGGTGAAATGATAAAATTGCCACTAACCTAATAAAGAAAACGTTAAAAAATATATTTAGTCCTTATATTTTTACTAAAGTAACAATTTAGTCCTTGAACTTTAGTTTGGGACTAAGTCCCTGTATTTTCACTAAAGTAACAATTTAGTCTCTGAATTTTGGCCTACAATTTAGTTTAAAATTTGTAACAATTTAGTCTCTATCGTAACAAAATTTATTAAAATTAAGTGTTAAATTTTATCATAATAACAATTTAATATTTTTAATTTATAAACATATTTTGTCCCTCTTTAGTTTATCAATCTATTTATATAAGAAACTTAACAAAAAATTTACTCAATAAGGACTAAATCATAACCAACCGTTATCGCTATAACTCCTTTTATATATAGTGTAGATTTTACAAACAAGCGTCTTTTGTAAACTTCAAAAACCAAATAGATAAAATGTATTTTGTCTTTTCTTTAGGAAAATAAAATAAGGCAGAATAGACAAAATTATTGCTAGAGAAAAAAAATCTAACTCAAATAAAAATGAAAAATGACTCCTATTTGAAAATTTTATATACAGTAAAAAAAATTTCAATATAAATTTATGTCTACATTTCAAGAAAATTTATGTCTACATTTCAAGAAAATTTTAATTCGAGAATGAAAATGAAGGAATAAAAATAATTTTTTTAATATATAATAGTCTTAAAGTTCGAGACTTCTTTGGGTCAAAACGAGTCGATTAAGAACTCCACTCCTGGGACTAAGAGAGAGACCTCCTTGATGAGAGATTTTATATGATCTCTTATGAAATGAGACCTTCCTAAATTTGAAATTTTAAACGATCGCTTCATTTGCCTGCAGTTGTCATGGGACTTGATCACACTCAGCTCACAGCTTCGATTTGCTATGCCAATACATCACTATTATGGGGAACTCAATCTCCAATTCCTACAGCAGTTCCTCATCAACTGCGCGGAGTCTTTTTCATTCCACATGGAACCAGACCCATTCCTGTTTTCACCGCCAGTTTCCCAAGAATTCAATGAAATCGATTAGTACCCGCGGTCTGAATCTGTTTTACAATCACCCAACCCTTCGGGAGGCATTTCAATCAATTGGGAATTCTTTTGGGGACGAAAAAACACCCCAATTTTCCTCAGATGAGGTTTATTCACCACTTCTCGAGCTCTGTGCGAGTAAGAAAGCTCTATCCCTTGGGCGGCAGATTCATGCCCACTTGATAAAATCTTTTTCCCTGTCCGATTCTGTGTTTCTGAGCACTAAACTCATTTTCATGTATGGAAGCTGTTGGTCTCCTTCGAGTGCAGAGAAGCTGTTTGACAAAATGTCCGAAAGAACAATTTTCACTTGGAATGGGATGATTGGCGCTTATGTTTCGGTTGGAGAGCCTATGAAAGCACTTGAGTTGTATAGAAACATGCGGCTTTTGGGTATTCCTCTTGATTCTTGTACTTTCCCTTGTGTGCTTAAGGCTTGTGGTATGCTTAAAAACCCATATTCTGGAACAGAAATTCACTGTTTGGCTATCAAATTAGGATATGATTCTGTTGTTTTTGTTCTGAACTCACTTGTTGCAATGTATGCAAAGTGCAATAATCTTCACAATGCGAGATGTTTATTTCGTGGTATGAATGGAAATGGTGATAGTGTGTCATGGAACTCCATGATATCTGCATATTCTGCAAATGGGTTATCAGTAGAGGCATTAACACTTTTTAGGGAAATGCAGGTTGCCCCCCATGTCACCAATAATCCTTACACTTATGTTTCAGTTCTTCAAGCTTGTGAGGATTCCCATTTTTTGAAACAGGGCATGGAGATACATGGTTCTGTTTTAAAATCCTACCACTATGCTGACATTTTTGTGTTAAATGCTTTGATTGGCATGTATGTGAGATGTGGTAAGCTTAAAGAAGCTGTTGCTGCTTTTAGTAGAATGGATGAGAAGGATTGCTTCTCATGGAATACCATTCTCTCTGGTTTTGTACAGTATGGCCATTATGATGAAGCGCTCTTGTTCTTCCATGACATGCAAGACCCTGGTAAAAAATTCGACCAAGTGGCGATATTAAATGTTATTGCAGCTTGTGGTCGTTTGGGAAAATTAATGAATGGAAGGGAGGTTCATGCTTATGCTATTAAACATGGATTAGATTCTGATTTGCAGGTTGGGAACACCCTTGTTGATATGTACGGAAGATGTTGTTGTGTGAAGATCATGGGTCATGTTTTCGATGAGATTCCAGACAAGGACTTCATTTCCTGGACAACGGTTATCGCTGGCTATTCTTTGAACAATGAACATGTAAGTGCCATAGAATTATTCAAGAAGGCTCTGATAGAAGGAATAGATGTTGATACAATGATGGTAGGAAGCATCTTGTCATCTTGTATTGGACTGAAATGTCTTTCCTTTGTGAAAGAAATCCATTGTTACATAGAAAGGAGATCTTTATTTGACCAGGTACTCCAAAATGCCCTTGTTGATGCATATGGAGGCTTAGGGAATGTAGATTATGCAAGACATATGTTTGAATCTATTGATTCTAAAGATGTTGTGTCTTGGACCAGCATGATATCCTGCTATGTGCGAAACCGGCTTCCAAATGAAGCTCTTGAACATTTCAATTGCATGAAAAAGAGTAACATTGAACCTGATTTCGTGTCACTAGTGAGCATACTCTCTGCTGCTGCCAGTTTATCTTCATTGAAGAAAGGAAAAGAAATCCATGGCTATCTGATGAGGAAAGGTTTCGCCATTTTCGGATCCGTTGCAAGCTCTTTAGTCGATATGTATTCTCGATGTGGAAACATAGAGATTGCAGAAAGGGTATTCCATGGCATCAAATGTAAGGATCTCATTTTGTGGACTACAATGATAAATGCAAATGGAATGCATGGTCGTGGTAAAGCAGCCATTGATGCATTCAATGAGATGGTGTGGAAGTTTTCTCCTGATCATATTACATTTTTATCTCTCCTAAATGCTTGTAGTCACTCAGGTTTGATTGATGAAGGAAGAAAGTTTCTTAGAGTTATGAAATCAGAGTACCAATTAGAGCCATGGACGGAACATTATGTGAGCGTCGTTGATCTTCTTGCCCGTGCCAATTGCTTAGAAGAGGCATATCGATTTGTCGAAAGCACAAAGATTACACTCTCTGGTGAAGCTTGGTGCTCTCTCCTCAGGGCTAGTTGGATTCATGGCAATAAAGAGTTGGCTCAAGTTGCAGCTCAAAAACTGTTGGAGTTGGATTTGGAACCGGGAAACTATGTCCTAGTATCAAACGTTTTCGCCACCTGCGGAAGGTGGAAGGAAGTAGATGACGTGAGAATGAAGATGAGGAGAACTGGGTTGAAGAAAAGTCCGGGATGCAGCTGGGTCGAAGTCGGAAGCGAGGTTCAGACCTTCGTGGCACGAGATAGATCACATCCGCAGTCCGACGAGATTTACCAAAAGCTAGAAATGATTACCAAGAAATTGGAGAAGGAAGGAGGTTATGTTCCTCAAACCAAGTTAGTTGTACACAATGTAGATGAGGAAGAGAAAGTTCAGATGCTTTATGCACACAGTGAGAGGCTGGCCATTGCATTTGGCTTACTTAAGACTCCCGAAAGAACCGCTATTCGTGTAACGAAGAATCTCCGAATCTGCAACGATTGCCATGTTTTCGGTAAGTTAGTTTCCAAATTCTTTGGAAGAGAGCTTGTTGTGAGGGATGCAAACAGATTCCATCATTTTAAAGAGGGTATCTGTTCTTGTGGTGATTTCTGGTGACTGTCCATAATGAAGAACACTCCCAAAAATGGGTTTGAGAAGGTGATTTAAACGAAATTAATAACAAAATATAAGGGGAAATTTCAAAATTTATTATTTTTATTATTTTTATCTTAATAAACTTACTTTAAACTTTTAATTTCATCAAATTAAACATTAAAACTAGGTACATGGTGCAATTTTTATCTTGAATACGAGAGCCATCATGATTTCGTAATTAGGCAACTTAAGAAGCTAACTTTCCAATTTTAGAGAAAGTTCAAGTGATTTTATTTGTTCATAACTTAGAGCAAACTAATTTTTAGCATTCTCTTAACTTTAGACCATCAAAATTTCCTTAACAAATACTACACTAATATCTTCTTAGTTCTTTTAAATATATATCATTTTTATGTGAGTAGAAAATTTAAAGAAAAGTGTTTGACATATATCTAACAAGTGTCAAATTCATATTCAAATTGTACAACTAATCTTTGATACGTGTTTCTTATGCTAGTACACAAGCAGCTGAAGAACATAGCTCCCAATTATCAATATCGGGAATCTTTTAGCTCAATCTTTATACAAGATAGCAGTACTCATAATTTTCTAGTTTCATGGAAACGTTATCTTTGGTGTAAATGAGGCGGTAAATTATATGTTTATCTTCACCAAATTTTTAACACAAAAGAACTAGAGATTAAACATAACCGTCTTCATTTAACAACCATTAAATTTAACTTTCTTCATTTAACGAGTACGTTTATTTAAAAAGTTAACACATTTCAAATAAGATTTCGTTAGAAACCATTAACTTCAAACTAACTAAGATAGTTAAATTAATTAATTCTACAAATTATCATGTCTTTTTTTTTTAGGAACAAATTATCACGTCTTTTTTATTAACTATTGAAATATGATTTTTA
>NW_019104633.1:155431-184211 GCF_001995035.1 Momordica charantia
AAGGTGTGCCTTCTTTTAATGTGTTTTTTATTCCTCTAATTTTCTTTTCTTAAATTTCTTGGTACAAATTGCAAAATCGTGATATCTAGTGATTATTAAATCAAATATTAAGAAATACTTTCTGGCAGACTGCACCTTTCACGATCTTAAAAGTCATTTGAGACTCGTCGAAATCTGTCTTTTTAAACTTTGAAATATGAAATCATTGAACTCCTCATTTAAAATATTTGTAAATTAATCCAAGTCAACAAAAATGTGCCTTTCTTTTTTATTTTTCCTACCAAGAAAGCGAAGGAGGAAGATGCTAGGAACTTTCCTTGACCGCCACCATAATTTCGCTTCATCGACAGCATTTTCCCTTTTTTTTTTAATTAAATTACGTTCTCGTTCAGAGCCTGTTTGGTAAGGACTCATTTAGTAAAGTTATTGTTTTTTTTTTCTATTTCTTTATTTTTTAATGAAGAAAAATGTATTGGATGGTGATTTATATTAATTGAAAATAGAAACAAAAAGGAAGAAATAATAAATGAAATTAGTTGTAAAATACTTAGATTTCTTAAGAAAATTGAAAACGGGAACGGAGACGCTACCAAACAGGTCCCATTTTCTTGTTTATTATTTCACGTTTCCTTTTATAAATAGTAAAATATGCTTTTAGTTTTGGTTAATTATAAAGAAAAGTAGTTGATAGAAAGCAAAAAACTTTTAGTTATAAAAGCAAATAGCCTACCCTAAGGTTTGTTACCGAATAACATGTAAAGCAAATAGTTACAAAATGATAGAAACCAAACAACTTATAAAAGTATTTCAATTAATACATAAGTATTTTATACCCTCTCAATAAATCATAAATGTTGTTATTCAAGTTCATGATTTTTTGTATTCGTACAATATTGGACTCTCAGTGTAAATATGATTAAAATATCAGTTTTCGTTCGTTTTAATACTTGTACTTTTAAAATGTTCCTTTTTGTCTCGGTATTTTCAAAATATTTGTTCGTTTAGTCTCATTTTTTCTACTACAATCTCAATACAACATTATACTCAACATATTTCGTAAAACGTAATCATGACTCTATATTGAAAATTTTTTGTTAAGTGTAGAATTTATGTTAAAATTTCTAAAATAATTACCAAAATAGTCAATATTTTTTTCAAGTACAACGAATAAATGAACCAAAATTAAAAGTACGCCGACTAAAATAATGCAAAAACTAAAATGAATTAAAACCGAAACCGTAGATTCCAAAATAGTATTTTAACTAGTAAATATTTTAATCCTCCCTGTGTGGTGCATGACTTTTTAGACGTGGAAACTTTATTTCCTTCTTTTTTGGCCATTGTGGGTAGCACTTTGGATTCCTTTTAAATAATCAAATAACTTTATACTTAATAATATTTTATTATTAAATCAAATAAATGATTGGAAAGTTTTGCCCCAGTACCTACTCTCCTGCTTCACACTATTAAGTTTTCTTCGTAAATAATTATTTAATGCTACTTAGTCCTACATTTTTAAATAAAATTGATGTAGTTTAAACGTTTAAAAATAAAATTGAATATAATTAAGTGGCAAAAGATTTTACTCTCAACTTTGAAAATATCCATTCAACTTTTAATATTAGAAAGAAAAAGTTCACATTTTACCAACTTATGTGGCATTTAGTAAAAGAAAAATTGATTAACCATTTCGTTTTTTTTTTCAATATTAAAAAATTAAACTGAGAAACATTACTTTCACCTATGTAATTCTTTTGTTATAAATATTTTATTAACATTTTCAAAATCCAATCCAAATTTTGAATTAAAAAAAAAATAGTTTTTGAAAAATTAATTTTTTTTCGAAATTTTTCTAAGAATTCAAATATATTTTCTGGAAAGGTGAAAAACTTAGTCCCCGATAACCATTTCATTTCTTGTTTTACTTTTTTAAAAATAAAGCTTAGAAAAATTACTTTCACCTATATTTTTTTTTGTCTTATTATATAGTTTTTATAAACATCTTCAAAATCTAATGTAAAATTTGAAAACCAAAAAAAAAAAAATTCTTTTTTTTAGTTTTTCTAAAAATTTAAATATGTTTTTAAGAAAGTGAAGGACTTACCCAAGAAAGTTTACAAAAACCGTCATAATTTTTAAAACAAGAAAACAAAAGCCGAAGTGCTACCAAATATCCCTTAACTAACGAAGTAGATACCATATTTTGTCCAGGTCATTTTTATTTTTATTACTCCAACATCTTCATTTGTTTTAAGTTAAAATCTAAAATGTCAAAGCGCGCATAGCTCAAATCCCCTCCCAACATGTTGTACTTAAAAAAAAGTTAAAATCTAAAATCATAAAAATAATAGAAATAAGAGAAAATTAAATTGAGTTGATGAATAAAGTTTGAAATTTGAAATTAAGAAAGCTAGGTTGAAAAGTATCTCTGGCCTATATAAAGAGATTGATTTGTATTGAAAATAAGCAAAAGAAAAGACTTTGAGAACCAAAGGATGCACAAAATCTCATTTAACTCAGTATAAGGTTTGAAGTTCTTACTATTTTATTTAATTATTATTATTTTTACTCTCCTTACAAATAGTAAATTGGAATAGGAGGCAATATGATTTTGTTTGAACACTGTAATTTTGTGGGATATATATCTTGTTGGCTGTAACTTATTTAACTAATGTGGTCGAAATTTGAATATTTTATCATCTTTTCATTTTGTAACAATCTAGATGGCAGTGAAGATCTAATTTTTGAAAAGAGTTATTAGTACTTTTTTAGAATTCAAATCACAATATCCTCTCATTTCGAGTTGTATATATTTATTTTTTATATTTCTTAAATCTTGTACACCCACCAAGTAAAGATAAACTATAATGCTTTCTAAATTTAAAAATAAATATTAAATTTTCGAGGTTGGGTAGTATTTTCTTTATAAATTTTTGCTAAAATTTCATAAATACACGAAATTTCTCACCATAACTAGCTTTAAAAAAACCGAACAAACAATTTTAAAAAACATGAATTAAAGAATCACTAACAAAAAGAAAAAAGAAAAAAGAAAAGCAGGGTTCTTTTTTTTGGGAATTTATTAAATTCCTTAAATACATGACATTTTTAAGAGATTAGAAAATTAAAAAAAATAAAATTTCTAATATTCTTGAGGTGAAACAAATTATCGTGGTAATCAAAAATAAATTTTCATTTTTTTTAATGGTATCTATGCCACCCATAATCACTAATTTACGGGTTACTTCTAAAATGTAATTTAATAAATTGATACTTTTAAAAATAAATTAAATTAAAATTTGGAAAATCTTCATTAATTTAATAAATTGGATAATAAAACTTAAAACACCATGCACCAATTTTTCCTTGATCAATCACACCCAACAAAGAGTATAACAATATTGGGTCGGGTCGATTTTACGACAAATGAATAAAACACAACCTAACTCAAGTAGGTCATTTATACCCGAATTGAGTCTAGTCGAGTCAATTCGTGGGTGGTTTTCTTCCCTCTCCTACAGTTTCTATTTTTAGCCTAAAAAAATGATGTGTCAACTTTTATAAATTCTTTTTATTGTTTTATCTCATGCCATTTTTTCTTTTCTCTTCTTGTCTCCTTTCTCTCTCCTCCCTTATCCTTAGTTTCACCTTCGCTTTGACCTCCCCACTCTCTGTTCTCCTACCTTAGAGAAGGGAAGAGAGAACGATGGTGATCTGCGTGACAATTCATTGATGAAACTTTGTAGATCAAATAAAAACCAAATTCAAATCTCAAGTCCTATGAAATATATATATTATTATATTTTTCCAATTGCGTGACATCTTATATTAAAAGTTTTTTTTTTTTGGTTGGTAATTTGAGCAATCAAAAGCAAAAACATTGACCAATCAAATGTGAAGGGAAAAAAAGAAGAATCTTTCTATCTGAATTCAGAAAGCAAAATCGAGTTTGACTAACCATATATTGGTCTCCACGTTTCCATTTCAGATCCATCCTTTCTTATCAATTTAAGGGCCACCCCACACCTATTCACACCAACATCTTTCACTGTTTCTTTTCCAAGTTCAATTCATTCGACAGCACGAAAGAAACCCAAATCAGCCATTTCGCTGAATTTTCCACCTGTTCATAATAACATCACAAATACTTTGTCCCCACTCCACCTGTGAATTTGTCTGGAACAAGAAATCAAACAAATACAGTACAAGTTTCAGATTATGATATAAGCCAAGAATTGGCTGGAGTTCCATCTCTCCAGATTTTTCCTGAAAGCTCGTATTTCGATATTATTTGAGTTTGATTCATAAGAATTGACCAATAAAGTTACTCTGCTACAACAAGTCTTTGTTTAACCTGTGAAAGATATCTATATATATATATATATATATATATATAAATAAGCTTCGTCGGCCACAAAGTTTAGGAATTTCTGGCACCCAACAATGAAGCAAACAGCAACGGGTATGAGGAAGTACGAATCCATTGACCATGGAATCTCACTTCTTGATAGCGCCAGAGCTCGAAGGAGGTGGAGATTTGCCTTTACAGCGATATACTCCATCCGGGCCATGCTATCTCTTGCCGTGTCCAAAAGGGATGACTATTACAACTCCGGCATGTTCGAGTTCGGTTCCTACATGGGGATCGATATGGAGCCAAGGTACTCTTGCACTTGACTCAAAAGTTTAAGCTAATAGGTTACGATAGATATAATATTTTTGATACTTTAACACTCTAGTTATCGATATTAATTGGAGAGATAATAAAATCATTGGGGTTCGAACACATGACCTCTTGCTTAGATATCATGTTAAATGGGTTATGGACCTTGTGGTTAATCTAAGCGTTTATCAAACTTTTAACAGGTACGCTGCAGGGACGATAGAAACCATGAAGATCAATAGCAAACATGAAGCCTTGAAACGTTGGCACGTTGCCTACGCAACGATCTCGTTCGTTCAGAGATTGATCTCCCTCGTCGATCAAGATATTATATCCGACAAACAGGATTTGGTCAACTTTGAGATCTTACAGGAAGAGTCCGATGTGGTTGATGTTAATGAAATAAGCTGCAGCAAAGTTGATCAGAAGAAGCTGATTGAAATGGTGAAGAACAAAAACATGGTGGCTCTGCGTGAGTTAGGGGAAGCTGCAGCCATTGCCACTTCTCTTGGAACAAATCCAGAGAATGGAATCAACGACAATGGTGACGATGTGAGCAAGCGTCGCGACATGTTCGGTTCGAACACTTACCACAAGCGACCCCCAAAGAGTTTCTTTCATTTTGTTGTGGAAGCTTTCAAGGACACCACCATTCTCATTTTACTTGTATGTGCGGCTCTGGCGCTTGGGTTTGGAATAAAAGAACATGGAATTCAAGAAGGATGGTATGAAGGAGGGAGCATATTTGTAGCTGTTGGGTTGGTTGTTGTGGTGTCAGCAATCAGTAACTTCAGACAGGAGATGCAATTCGAGAAGCTATCGAAAATAAGTAACAATATCAAAGTGGAGGTAGTATTAAGTCGATAGGTTATGATAAATTTAATCTTTTTCTTCCTATTCTTAAACACGGCAAGAGTTTGAATATAGTATTCTTGCTCCGATCCTATTTAAACTATTACTAAAATCAAAAGCTTAAATTGATAGGTTGCAGTGAATTGAATCTTTTCTTCATATTGAATCTTTTCTTCATATTCTCTTGAACAGGTGCTGCGAGATGAAAGACGCATACAAGTTTCCATCTTCGATATCGTGGTCGGAGATGTGGTGGTTCTAAGGCTAGGGGACCAAATTCCAGCTGATGGGTTGTTCTTAAATGGCCATTCTTTGCATGTGGATGAGTCAAGCATGACAGGAGAGAGTGATCATTTGGAACTCAACTCCACAGAGAACCCCTTCTTGTTGTCTGGAACAAAAGTAGTCAATGGACATGGCCAAATGCTGGTGACATCAGTGGGAATGGACACAGCATGGGGTGAGATGATGAGCTCGATATCTCGGGATTCTGAGGAACAAACACCATTACAAGTTCGTCTTAACAAATTGACCTCTTTTATAGGGAAGGTAACATTAAACCACTACTAAACCTACAAAAGCTTAAGATGATAGATTGCAGTTATAACTTATAAATTTAATCTTTTAATTCATATTCTTTAACAGTCTTTTTCGCTAGGTTGTTGGCTTAAAAATTACTACAAGACCCAAAAGTGATTATCCATATGAATTGGTGATGATATGACAAATATAGGACTTTATCCATATGAATTGGTGATGATATGACAAATATAGGACATCTTACTCTAGTACCATATTAAAATCGCCGCTATATCCCAAAAGGTTAAGCTGATAGCATTCATATTCTTAACAGGTAGGTCTCTCTGTTGCTTTCCTGGTTTTAGTTGTGATGTTAGCACGCTACTTCACAGGAAACACAACAGACGATTTTGGGAATCAGGAGTACAAAGGTCGAAAAACGGATGTAGACGATGTGCTCAATGCAGTTATCCGTATAGTTGCTGCTGCAGTTACCATAGTAGTGGTTGCAATCCCTGAAGGCTTGCCATTGGCTGTGACACTAACACTAGCTTACTCTATGAAGAGAATGATGGCAGATCAGGCAATGGTGAGGAATCTGTCAGCTTGTGAAACAATGGGATCAGCAACTGTGATTTGCACTGACAAAACAGGTACTTTAACACTAAACCAAATGAAAGTGACCAAATTTTGGCTTGGCCAAGAATTCTTCGAGGAGGAAAACTCTTCCAATACCATAGGAGAGGGTGTTCATGAGTTAATAAACCAAGGGGTTGGCTTGAATACAACAGGAAGTGTCTACAAATCTTCATCATCAGAATCCAAAACTGAAATTTCTGGTAGTCCAACTGAGAAAGCGATTCTCTCTTGGGCTGTAACAGAATTTAGTATGGACATGGAAAAGTTGAAGAAATCATACGCCATTCTTCATGTGGAAACCTTCAACTCAGAGAAGAAAAGGAGTGGGGTTTTGGTAAAAAGAATAGCCGATAACACAATCTATCAACATTGGAAAGGAGCTGCTGAGATGATCCTTTCAATGTGTTCAAGTTACTTAGAAAAAAATGGTAAAACATATCCCTTAGATAGTGATAACCAAAGGAAAATTGAGAATGTAATCCAAGGAATGGCAGCAAGTAGCCTAAGATGCATTGCCTTTGCTTATAGACAAATCTCAGAAGAAGAGGAAAACAACACCACACCAATTGCCTCAAACTTGAAAGAAGATGGCTTTACTTTAATGGGAATAGTTGGCATTAAGGATCCATGTAGACCGGGGGCAAAAAAAGCTGTGGTAGCATGTAAATCAGCTGGAGTTTCCATCAAAATGATCACAGGAGACAACATTTTCACAGCAAAAGCTATAGCCACAGAATGTGGAATATTAGATTTTGATCACCACAACTCAGCAAGCAGCGGAGAAGTGATAGAAGGTTCTGAATTCCGAAACTACTCAGACGAAGAGAGACTACAGAGAGTTGATCAAATCAAGGTGATGGCAAGATCCACTCCATTTGACAAGCTTTTGATGGTCCAATGCTTAAAACAAAAAGGCCATGTCGTGGCCGTAACTGGAGATGGCACGAACGATGCTCCGGCTCTTAAAGAAGCCGACATAGGTCTCTCGATGGGCATTGAAGGCACAGAGGTTGCAAAGGAGAGTTCAGACATAGTTATATTGGATGATAACTTCGCCACAGTAGCCACAGTCTTGAGGTGGGGAAGATGTGTATATAACAATATCCAAAAATTTATCCAATTTCAATTAACAGTCAACGTAGCAGCTCTCACAATTAACTTCGTAGCAGCAGTATCAGCTGGAGAAGTTCCCTTAACAGCAGTTCAATTATTATGGGTAAATCTCATAATGGATACATTGGGTGCTCTTGCACTTGCCACTGAGAGACCAAATGATGAACTAATGCACAAACCTCCAGTGGGAAGAACAGAACCCCTTATAACAAATGTCATGTGGAGGAACCTTTTAGCTCAAGCTTTATACCAAATAGCAGTACTCTTAGTTTTCCAGTTCCATGGAAGCACCATATTCAATGTAAGTGAGGGGGTAAATGATACACTAATCTTCAACACTTTTGTTCTCTGCCAAATCTTTAATGAGTTCAATGCAAGGAAACTAGAGAAAAGGAACGTCTTTGAAGGAATTCTAAAGAATCATTTATTTCTTGGGATTGTGGGAATAACAGTTGTTCTACAAGTTGTTATGGTAGAATTCCTAAAGATATTTGCAGATACAGTAAATCTAAATGGTTGGCAGTGGGGACTTTGCATTGCCATTGCAGCTGTGTCTTGGCCAATTGGTTGGACTGTCAAATTCTTGCCTGTTTCTGATAAGCCTTTCCTTAGCTACATCAAGTGTTTTAAGAGCTGATCGGTATATTGAACCTTTTTCCACTCCCACCTATTAAAAAACTCATGAGAATTAGATCAAACTCCAACTCTTCCATGCCCCAATCCTTAGCCCATACATCTTTCAAACAATAAACGAGATTTTTCATTGATAAAATAAGAAGAAACAAGAGTTCTTCAACTCGTTTTATCAGCTGCCTGAGAACAAAGGATCTAGCACAGAGAATACAAAGAGAGATCCCCCCACCCCCCACCCCCCACGAGAATACATATATCATAAAGAGAATGATATGAATTATCCAGCCAAGGTTTCAAGTCAAACAGCTACCAGGAAAATCAAGAAATGGATAATAATATGCTAGAAATGGCATAGATCTTCAATGAAGGAAAGAGAGCCTCATATCTATCTACACCAACAACTTTTCAAATGGGAGATTGCATCTTTAGATAAAACTTTCCAGTGTAATTTTACAAATTTTAAGGGCAAATTGCCCTTTTAGGTCATGTTTAGTTAGTTAGGGTAGTTTAGTTATTTGATATAAGGCCAAGTCTTTAATTTATTATTGACTCGTTTTAGATATATCTTTATTTTCCAATTAGGAAAACCCTTATCTTACTAGGAAAAGGGATTAGGCCCAAACAGCCTCATTCAGTATATTGTATTGTATTTTTGAGGTTTTGATAACTAATAAAATTCACTTTCGCAAGCCATGAGCCTGGCCCCATTTTTGTGATTATTCTGCTTAAGGAGGAATTTAGTTCTTACCTCGAGTCGCCGTTGAGGTAGTCCGCTCCTAACTTTGGGTTGATTCTAAATCAATTTGGGGTCTTAGGATTTAATCCCCCAAACTGGGAAAATAAATACCATTGATAATAAAATTAAGGTTGAAATACTATTTTTGTCGACATACTTTCTTCTGTTTATTTTGGTCCATCTACTTTCAAAATATTCATTTTTGATTTTTTACTTAACTTTTATCTATTTTAGTCCCTTCATTTGTTTTTTTATCTCATTCTTTTCGCAACTTCAACACGACACTATAGTTATAATTATATATTTCTTAAAGGTAGCCATAACTTTATATTAAAGGATCTCCGTTGTATACAAATATCATATTAAAATGTAGCAGCCAAGATCAAAATGGTCACTTATAAGAGTATAGGGACCAAAGCGAACTTTGAAAGTATAGGACTAAAATGAATCGGAGTTGAAAGTATCGTAACCAAAATGGACATTTAAAAAGTAGAAGGAGCGAATGAACAAAACAACTACAGTTATCAAAATAGTATTTTGACCTAAGAGGCTAAGATTAATGAATCTTAGCATGAAGCTATTGCTGCCCTTCAAACAGCAGGGCATGAATTTTTGTAAACTCCATGCCTTCTGTATGTGTATCAATATTGCAAAAAGTAATGTAGTTCACTTGAAGTTGTTCTAGGGATAATTTATTATCAATTATCATCAAGGATTTGCTATTCATACGAATTGAATTCTTGGTTTTTCCTATGTAAACGAATGTTGCCTTCTTTCTTGTTTCTACAAGAAGAAAAAAAACCAAGAAAAGAGGGGGGAAAAAATGGCGTACCGATGGCGATGATCAATTGTCGAAGAGCTATTTCCTTCGCAAGAATACTTCAATCTCTAGTTTCCTTTTCGCAGTTGTCGATATAGAAATCCACCGTTAGGAATTAGGATACGAAGCACTTGCATTCGAATTTTGAAGGTTTTCATGTGTGAATTTTGAGGGTTTATTTTGTACGTATAAGCAACCATATAAATTCTCGGATTAAATAATTTATTGGTGTTATAAATTATTCAATACATATAATAATTTTTTTCCTTTTAGCAGAGGAGTTAGAGCTTAAGTTTTTTTTAGTTCAACGAAGTGCGAATTGGAGATTAAATTTTTAACAATGATTCAGCTTGACAAATCATCGATCAAAAAGGTTGAAATTTTGAATTCTCTTATTCGGAAAAAAAAGACGAGTTTCAAACATAGCATCTTATTCTCAACTAAAATAATAATAATAACGATAAATATGTTTTTTTAGTACAATAATTTGGGGACATCGAGGATCGAACTTCCAACTTTAAGATAAAGATGTCAATTATCGTTGAGCTATGCTCATTGACAAATATGTCAATGAACAGTTTTGATTGTATCGTCCATATTTTTTACCATTAAAATGTGTTATCCATATTTATGTAGATAAGATTTTTACCATTAAAATAAAGGTAATTCAAAGATATTAGTGACATTAGTCCAATTTATCATTTACTACCTTTTAACTAATGTTACAAATGATTAGTTATTGATTTATTAATTTTTTAATCTTTTAATTTATTATTATTATTGTTATTATTTTGGTAAAACTTGAGCAATGACCCAATTTTATGGGCTCCGTGAAAAATGGTCATGAGTTTTATATTTGTCAATAATAGTCGATACTTGTTTCTTAGAAATGGTACAACGGATCAATTTTCGTATTTACGCCCTACCCACATCCACCTACCATTATTTTTTTTATGGGACTGTCGAAATATCAATTGTTCATTTTATCCTCCCACATTGTCCAACTCAACTCACAGATTCTGTTTCAAACTCAAAACTAAATTCATGAAATCTTTACCTTAAAATCTAGCCGTTCAACTAATTTAGATTATGTTTCAAAGTCAAATCAATATCTTCCCATCTTACTAAATTACAAAATAAAACTAATTAATTTCCCATACTTATTATTCTTCCATGCTTTCTTCCCTTATTTTCGAACTTTTTAAGGTTTGTAATTTGATTCAACTGAGGTTGGTTTGTAGTTATCTTTGGGAAAATGATACTATTCCACATCTGGTACGCACATTCTTGAACTTCGTTGAGGTCGTTAAGAGAGATATTGTCAGATAAGGAAATTATTGATAAATTTGTTACCGTCACGATATGCCTTGGGGATCTTCATGTTATGCTCGAGGTTGAGGAAAAATCTATTGTCTCACCTACCAAAACTTTTGATCTTCTTCCTACTGCTATGATCGTGGAAATGTAAATCATAGTGTTGTAATGCGAGTCCTATCACTTTTCAAATGACATGGCCAACGACTTCGTGGATACAGACCCTGTAGATAATTCCACGGAAGTGAAAACGTGAATGTCACTCAAGTAATAGAGACTCTATAATAGGGAGCATATAGTCATTCTAGACGCACCAACAGACGTGTTCTTCAGAAAATAAAAGAAAGAGAAGATCGTATAGAGAAAGGCGATATGCTTTTGGGGAAGAAGAAAAAACTTTGTGCTTTGGGGAAGAAAAATACCTAACATGATATGATTATTATATTTAATTTCTCAATATACTTACTACCTCCATATTTCAAAAATCCTAGAACCCTAAAACTGTTGTCTATAGTTGTGGATATAGCATGTAGATAGGTCCATATACAGAGGAATAAAAAATGTGATTGTCACTCGAGTCACTCGAGACATAGACGCACGATCACACACTCTACATAGACTTTGTAATGGAGAGCACATATCCATCCTAGACACACGGCAGGGACTTTACACTTTGAGGCAAGAAAAACTTACGATTATTTAGTCTTTGCTCTCAATATATTTACTCCCCTATATTTTAAAAACCATAAAATTTCATTTTCGATTTCGAGTCTCATTTTTCTATATTAAATCTTAATATTTTAACATTAAATTACATATGTTTTTATTTATATTTGATTTTTTTTACTGCAACTTAAATTATTATTTTATGGTTTATTACAATATTTTCCCAAAATCTAGAACTTCAAAAAATGTAATCTTTGATATTTTTACTAAATCTACCATTTCAAATAATTAAATGAGTTAGATTTTAAAATACTGATTCTATTTTTGTTTCAAGAGTATATTTGTCGCAAAACAAAAATTGAGAATTATAAGTTGGTTAGAGAATTTCCTAAAGATGTTATTGTATGAGGGTATATCGGTCATAAACAAAAGGTAGAATGTCGATGCTTTTGGCCATTTGATTTTAGGGGTATTTTTGTCCTAAATAAATTTAAAAATTAAATCATAATTGACCGTTAGCCACCGTTCAAATATTTTTTTGTCATTTTTCAAAACACATCATTTTTTTTTTTTGGCATGAAATAGTTTGATTTGAAAAATGGCCAAAAAAATCAGATATCACGAAAATATAGCTAAAGGGTAGTTAGAGTTGAGCTACAAGATTGTATGTGACCAAATTTACCTTCCAAGCAAAATAGGTAAATTTATCCAACCATTACCCCTATAAATTTGTGACGAAAATACCCTCCAATAAATCCTAAATTTTAGAAAACAAGATTGTGAATCAAAATTATAAAGTTCCAATTTTAAATAACACGTCGATTTAGAAATTTCAAAATTTGTAAGATAAAATCTGTTGAATGCATACTTTGAAATCAAAATGCAAAATGGACGAAAAAACATAAATCAATTTAGAAAAGTGGAAAATGAATAAAAAATAAGATTGAAACTAGAAAGTACTGTTTTTTTAAAAAATATAAATGGGGTAGTTGCATTAAAGAAGATGAAAATTAATACCATGTTAGGATCCATCATTATGGGAGGGAAGGCAACTTACTTTTGCCCTAACTCCTTCCTAAATAAAAATTTATACCTCCCATCACCATCAACCTCATGTGCTGTGTACGTCCCTGCATAAATACATAAAGTAAATACGCGTATAGACAAACTAAAGACAGAGTAAGTAGAGGCACGTATGGTTCCTGGATTTTTATCGATAATCCTACTTGCAAAAGACGTGATGATGGCGTACGATTGTTCCACTGACCCCCTTAATGAATTTCTTCCTCATAAGGTAAACTGTATTCTGATCAGCGTCTGCACTTCCACTGTCCCGTACCGTAGATAGTGTTATATATGGGGTCAGTAAGGTAAACTATATTCTGAGCGGCGTCTGCACTTCCATTGCCCCGTAGATGGTGTTATATACAAGGTTAGTATCCTCAACTATGCAGCAATCGCTACACATGACTTCCGACAAAAGGGATATGGCTCACGCCCACGCCACGTCCCTATCTACTGACAGTAAAAGTCGTGTAATTTTTTTTTCCTTCTGGAAAATGAAGATCTCTAGAGATACATTCATTGAGTTGTTGTAAGGTGGAATTGAAACGTGCCAACAATGAACCCTTGATAATTTTCCTACTCCTTCCAACTTCCATCATGTAAAATTGTTGCTAGAAATGATTGCATAATGTTCCCACGTTGATTTGGTTTAATTCCTCAAACAATGTAATAAAAATGGGTGGGGATTGATGAAATTTTGTGTAAGAATATTAAAGAGATATCATAATTAAAATTGCTGAATGTAGTAGAATTTATTGACCAATTAGTTATGTTTGTTAAAAAGAAATTAATAATATTTTAAAATAGTTTGAATGATATAGGTAGATTACGTGGTTTCAATATTAAGTCGAAGTTTGTGGAAAAATTTTAGGGATTATGTAGAATTGGTAGTTACGGTGGTTTCAATTTTAAATCGAGATCATCTTGCTAGTTTGTAAAGAGATTTTAGGGATTTCATTTCAAACATGTGATTTGTCGAATGTGGGAGGCTGAAACGTGGATGAGTAAAACTGGCTGCAAGGGCAATTACGGGCATGAAATATGTGGAGTGACAAATATGGAATTAAACACCTCCCTAAATTCTAGGAAATCAAATTTAGCCGTGTAATTTAGAAAAACTTTTGACCATTTTTTAACCCTAGCTATTTCTAACGATTTCATTTCTTTTTTATGGTCATTCCTCGCCTTTTTTTTTTTGGAAATTTAAGTGGATGACCAAATTTTGCCACCCGTTTTAGAAAATGTCTATTAGTTTTAAATTTTGCATAAATGGCTAAAGGGTATTTTAGAAGTTTTACAAAAGAACGTAGTTTTCCAACAATACCTTCTTCTATGTCTTTTTGGTTTTTTCTTATATTCAACTACGTAACAAACTTTGTTTTGAATTCAAAATGATTTTCCTACGTTCAAGAGATTTTTCAAGTTAATTATTTTAATTACTTTGTTTTGTATTTCTGTGTACAACGATTCATCTCTCATCTCATCGTTCTGTAATTGTTCTACTATATCTTCCTAATGTATATATACATATTTGCATCAATTGGTATATATACCTAACCACTAAGGAGTATATTCTGTCACAGGTTATTTGTATTCTTGTTTTCCTATTTCTTTATCATTTAATAAATCATCTATAATAAAAGTAAATTAAAAAATCGAAGACTAACAACCTTTAAATCAAAACGATTAGGAAAATGGGTGATGCCTCTTAAATTTGTAGTCTTTGGGCGTGTATCGTCATCATATTCAGTTTCTTAAACTTCTTTTGACGATGAGTTATTTTTCTCATGTTCATCGGTGGATTAATTATTCACTATTTCATTCTCTTTATTAGACTTTGTATCGTCCTTTAAAACATTAGAAAATTTATCAAAATTAAAAGGTCAATAAATGTATATACCAATTAAAGAAAAATCAAAATTAGAATTCAATACACGTATATACCACCATGAAACTCAATTATGTCAATACATGTATATACCAATTCAAGATTTAACAAAATACGAAAGTCAATACATGTATATACAACTATATAACTCAAATATATACCAATAATTACCTCCTTAATACGTTCCTCTTCAACTATCTTGAGACCCTTTCTTTTTTCTAAAATATACGAGTACAGTTAGCTCAGTGAATCTAATTTGTAAATATTACTGTAAAAATTAACAAACAAGAAATATATAAACTACTGCATCTATACCCCTTTTTCACTTTCTAAGTTGATTTTGTACGATTCCTTTGAACGTCATGTTATACCAGTAACTTTAAATCATAGTAAGTCTGTTGCGTAGATATATACTTCTCAAATCTAGTTATAAACAAAAGAGACATGTCGGTCCCACACTTGTATTTTTTTAAATACCCTAAAATATAGGAAAAATCAAAAATATATTTTTAAATACCCCTAAAATACGCAAAATCTGAACAAAGGGTCTTACCTTCCTCGAACAGTTGCTAGAAGATGGAAGTTGAGCGGCAGATCGAAAATATATCAAAGCGGCAATAGGTGGATCTGGTCTGGGGCGGTCGGGGGATCGTATTGGCCTTGGGCGGATTTGGTTGGACGACGGGACGGTAGATCTGGTTTGGGACGTGGTGTATCAAGCAAATATGGTACGTGTTGCGGCCAACGGGGAGGGTGACAGCGGTTGGGTGCGGTAGCGACGGGTCTGGTTTTGGTTCGTGGATGGCGGCGTGAAGGTGAGCGGTGCACGAATCTGCTTCGTGAGATGAGCAGCAAGACGATATGGTGGCCTTGAAGGTGAGTGGCGAGATGACGACTTGCGGATCTGCTTCGTGAGGAAGACGATGGCTGTGGTGCGCATGAAGTTGCGTGAGACCAAAAGGTGGGAAGAAGGTGAGACTCCTAAAACCCTAACTCCTCTAACTCAAATGAAAGTAAATTTTATCATTTGCCTAGTAATAATCTTATTTATCTCCTTATTTTGGAATTTTAGAGGGGTAAATTTTAAAATCTACCCCAACACATTTTTAATAATTTTTTCTTAAATCAACTCTCAAATTCGATTATCAATTTTGAATTAGATTTAAGTTAATTATTTAAATTTCATTCATTTGATTAGATAAAATTGATCCCCTAAAATGAAGGCCGGTTGTTTTTGCTATTAGTTAAAAATCCTAAATCCCTAAAATTATGTATATATACTTAATTGGTTACAAGACTATATTTGTCTACAAAATATTTTAGAATTTAACGTAAAAAATCAATTAGCCATTATTGCAATATTTCATAGGTTTGGACATTTTCTAAAACGCATTATTAATTTTAGTCATTCCGCACCCTTTTTTTTTTCTATAAAGTGGGCTCATGGCCCATTGGCCAACAGGTAGGTTTATATATCTAATTCTAGGCTTCTTGTTCAATTATCCTCGCTCTTTAAATTTTTTGTTTTTTTTTTCTCTTAATAAAAATATAAAAACTATATTTTTTAACATAATCTAAATAATCTAGACTTTTTATGTCCGGTAAATTAACATTCTAAATAAGGTCTTATTTAACAAATTTAAATCCATCTATAAAGTGTCTACACATGACAAATATACTATAGTTTTGTCCTTTTTCTTTCTTTTTTGGGTTTCTTCTTTGAATTTGACTTTTTTCTTAATATCAAATATAGATTAAAAAATATATTTTTTTAACTTTTAATAAACTATTCTAAAATTTAGATGCATGAAAGAATGCTACTCGATATTTAAAATTTCATCATCTTTCTTGTTTATCGATGTATATGATATAGAGATACTTTTATTCAACGAACTAATTTTTTTTTTTTTGATGGAGAACAAACTAACATTAAACTATATATATAAATATACACTCCACCAAACATATAAGTTATTGCTAAGGATAGTAGGCAATAAGAGGGCACTTGTTTCTTTTTCAAAAAGAAAAAAAAAAGTTATTGTTGAAAAAAATATTTACCCCTAAACAATGTGGCCAAGTGCTCCTTACAAGCATGTGTTGGTAAATGAGCCCTTGGTTTGAAGTTCTTAAACCCAAGGGAAGGGGGAGGGAATGAGGTGCAGGCCGATAAACATTAGTTATCTTTTACGAATGGGAGATAAATATAAAAAACATGCTCTTTTAAAAAATAAAAATCTGTTAAATTTTTAATGAGAGTGAGCAATAAGATAGTTGCTGACCAATGAAGAATGATATTTAGGTATTTGTTGGTTCATAAGAGAGAAGTAGAAAACAACACATCTTTGATTTTTTTTTCTTTTAAATAAAAAACTATCAAATTTTTAATGATGGTCAACAAAAATATAAGTGTTGACGAGTGAACACTTAAATATAATTCATTGAAAAGGATAATATTCTGGAGTCAATACTCACCTATCATCAACCTTTCAAGTAGGATGATAGATATTAACCAATAAACATCTAAGTATTGTTCAGAAAAAAAAAAAGTAATTAGATACTTATTTGACCCTCACCTCTTGCTTCCTACCACCATTGAAAAGTTTAATTTTGCAGTCAAGGTTAGTAGGACACTCGTATCTTCCCAGCAGCAAAGACGATACACGTTGACAAGTCGTTCGACATGGGAGTTGGCATAGACAAAATGAGTAAATTTTATTATTATTATTATTTTTTTTTTAGTTGTAAGAGTAGTCAAATCAAAGGGTTTTTTTTTTTGAAATAGTTGTATAGGGGTCTCTATAAGTAGAAGTAGAAGGGTAAAGTCTAAAGAGGGTTTAATTTAGAGGGTAAGGGGCAGGCTTTTACAGGCGTAGCTGTCTCTCAGTCTCACATGACAATTGACATGAATCGCCTTTATAATCAATCTATTCCATTTTTTCTTCTGACAACAACAATAACCAAAAATAAATAAATAAAATTAAAAATTCAGGTGAAAGTCCCACTATGAGTAGTCCCCATCTTGCTCCTTCATCTAACGTGTTACGTGCTCATGGTTTTTGTTTTGGTTTCTTTGTCGAGTTTCGATTTCCATATTATTTTATTGTTCCTATTTTCACTTTTGATTTATTTTCTTCTTTATATTTTTTTTTCTCATTTTAGTTGCTATATTAAAAAAAAAATTCTATTTTGATCTCTTTATTTTTATTTTTATCTTCTTTCTTTCGATCATTATTTTAATATAACAATTCATGTTAGATACATAAATATTGATCTATTGAAATTATCGAATTTATACCACTCTTCTAGAATAAAAGGGATTTGAAGAAACCTGCCAAATATAAAAGTCGCACATGGTATGGCTCTGATGGGTAAGTTGGAATCTAGATTTGATGTGAAAATGTATCTCAATTATTTGTATTTATAGAGAGAATACGGGTATTTCCTAACATCCGATATTATATCCATTTTAATTATCTATGGAATTCAAAGGAGAGAAACTTAACTTTTTTCTATCCATGACAATTCATTCACTAAATCTCTTAAAATTTTGCAATAGAGACTAAAATTATTGTTTTTTAAAAAATATAAGAAAAAAACATATATTTCGATAGTAATTAAAAAAAAAAGAATAAAAGTTAAAGCTACAAGAATTAAGATAAACAAAAATAAGAACTACAAACATTGAAATTGTATTTAAACCTTTATTCAATTGCAACTCTTTTTAGTTCCTAAATTTGTAGGTTTAGTTCATAATCTCGAGTTGGAAATGGATTTGAACTCCATTTTGAAAATAACACAACAAACATTCAAAAAAATAAAATAAAAAAAATCTTTATAAATACATAAATATGTATAAAGTCAACACGATACAATAAATATTAAATATTACGTGTATCTATGGATCATAAAAAATGTTAACAAAAACCACCAACTCATAACAAAAATCCTTAACTTTATTTAAAAGTATGGAAATCTAATGTTTTTTTTTTAAGTTTATTGATATACATAATTTTAAGAAAATATATATTTATATTAATATTTTCATAGAAAATAAATTATTGATTTTTCCATTATCATCGGCATCAATTCAACGATGAAAAACTAAAAAAAAATGACTTGTTATAAAAACTATAAAAACAGACTCTATTGTTTGAAGACTATAATTTGTAAAAGCAAAAAAGAGGTTCAAATCTCTTAGTTTATAAAGTCTAAATTTTAAAGTTTATTACATTTCTTTCACTATAAAAAAATATTTTTTCGTCTATGAATTTTCAAAACTTAACCCCTTTACTTCCCGTCATCATCCTACCATCAATTATATAACATTTTGATTACGTGACTCTAAATACGTGTATTTCTACCAAGTGGGACGAGTAGAATTCAAATTTCGACATGTACTCTTATAATTAATTATATATGTGTATATATTTATTTAATTTGTTTAGAAATGATAATTATTGTGCAATAAAAATTGAAGAAAGAAAAAAAAAGGTTGGTTTGCGATGATGATGGTTGACAGTGATGTAATCGGACATGGAAAGAGGAAGGAGAGAGCCAGCTGCGTGAAATTGACAACTGAGTTTTGGAATAAGCATGCGTTTCCTTTTTATATTTATTATTTTAAATCACTTTTCTTTTCTTCTTTTTCTCCCTCGAATTTAAATTTCCAACACTTTTAATCTGGTTCATTTCTAACTCTGAATTTTTAAAAAGTATTTTTATTTATAATATCAAATTAACATATTTCTCCCTCCAACTCCAATTACACAAAACACTCTTTCAAAACAAATACCGCTCAGTTAATTAGAGTTAGTATATCAGGCCTAAAGTTTTCTGATGTGGGACAACTTCTAGCACATGTTCATTGTATTCTTCCAATGTGGGACAACTTTAATTCCAATATTTTGCCAAAACCCAACACAAAAATCATTTAATATATATTTATTAATACATTACAGAAAATTTATTGAACATACTATCGTGCTAAAATTAAATAAATGGAGTAATCAAAATACATTAAAGCCCCGTTTGGTAAAAGTTTCCATTTTTGTTTTTAGTTTTCAATTTTATTAAGAAATCTAAACCTTAGATAAACTATTTACGTCTCTTCTTTCACGTTTTTTTAGAAACAATCTCAAAGTTGTATATAAATTTTGAAAACAACAAATACAAGTTTCTTGTTTCTGTTTCTAATTTGTTCCAATATAAATATACAAAAATTTTATTTTATCATTATCGAATAAATGAGTGTTGGAAGACATGTAATTTTATTTTATTTTTATTAAAATTGAGGAAACAAAAGTAATAGACAGAAAAAATACAACTATATATCAAAATAAACTAAAATTTATGAGACAAAAATAGTACTTAAATTTTTTATTTTTGGGTTTTGAAAAGGGAAAGAGAGGCAGCCAAGGCATCAGTGGTTGTCTTGAATTGTCTAAACCGCAGAACTTTGTACGAAACAAACCCTACTCTTCCATCTCTCACCCCTCTATTTCTAAACCCTAATTCCACCACGCTCCTCTATTCCCCTTGTTTGTGTGTGTACCTTCGACATGTTTCGACGTTTTTATTTATATTTGCGGTACGATATTGATATAAGAGATGAATGAAACTTTTCGGTAGAGACGGAATATATCGTTGATATATATGTAGATAGACTAACCAGTTTGAGCTATATTATCTTTGACATTAATAATAAGAAAAATGACAAAATGTTGGTTAAATTTAAATATTTTTAGTGAATTTCTCTATTCTACTTTTTTTTCATTATACGAGAGTAAATGGTATTTAATGTTAAGCTATGTTCGTATTGACATTGATACTGATTGGTTTATCATTCGTGGAGCTTTTTATTTTAGATAAGCTTTAAATTCCATTATTGTTCGTGTGTATTTTTAAAGTTCATTTTAGTTCTTGCATTTTTAAAATGTTTATTTTAATACGATGCTTGCATGTTATAATTTTTTTATTTGTTATTGTTTTGTTGTGTAATCTTTGTTTATCGAGTAGATGCATATGTTAGTAGGTTATTATTATTCTAACATTTTGCTTGCATGATCATATGTAAAATTATATTTTGTCCCTTCCCTCTCAAGTATTTATTCATTGTTTTTTCCTTTTTGTTTTCTATTGAATTAATTTTTTTAGGCCGTTTACAATTTTCAAATTTTTCTTCTTCAAATTTTCTAGTTCATTTTGCTCGGTGAATTTTATTTCATTTCTACTTATTTGCTGTTTATTCCATTTTTTCTATTGAGTTTAATTTTTTTCCAATTTGAATCTCTCAAATTTCTCCAAGCAATAACGTAATTTTTGCACTGTTTATTTTATTTTATTTTTATTTGTTCACTTTAATTTCATTTTTTTCTTTGGTCTTAAAATCAAAATATTGATTTAATTTTTTCCCAACTTGAAATACCAAAATTTCGCTTCTCTTTTCACGTTTTCTTAATTGTTTTTTTTTTTTAAATTTTTTTCTCGTATCTCTATCTCCTAGAAATTGAAAGAGAAAAATAAAATATAGACATGAGTAGATGTAGGAATTTAAGTATAGACATAGGTAGCTGGCGCTAGAGATAAATAAATAATCAGAGTTGAAAATTTTGAAATGAAAGATAAGGAATCATATTTGAGGGAAAAAAATGAAAGAGAAAAATAAGAAATCAAGAAAAAAAAAATGAAAGTAGGTTGCAAATATAAATTATTGCTTTTGCTATTACCGTTATTATCTAACGCTATCTCTACTATTATCGTTATCGCTATGAGATGAAATTGGAAGTATTTTGCCAATATAAATTATTGTTATAGCTACATTTATCGTTATTCTCTATCGCTATTACTATCGTTACCGTTATCGCTATAACTAAAAGAAATAAGTGAGGAGCATAATAAGTAATTTGTCGTGATAGGATGATGTCATCACGGTCAGAATAATAAAATTTATAGAATTGGATCATATCTTATTGACGCCACCAAATTTATATTATCCTTTCGATTATCCCTTATTTGTTTATTTAGTATTTCGGTCTTTTTACTTTAAACTTTTATTCACTTTAGTTTCTCTACTTTTTACTTTTGTTCACTTAATTTCAAAATATCCATTTTGGTCTTTATAATTTTTAAAATGGATTATTTTGGTCTCTATTTATATCATTTTAATACAAATTTATAGTTATATTTCAAGATATTTAATAAGTGAAGTATCAGAAAAACGAGGCAACATAACTAACACTTTCCTTTTTTTTAATTCACTATTTGGGTTCAAATCCGAGACTATCTACTTTAGATTTATCGTCCTATAAATTTTTTGAACAACCAAGTAAAGTAATACCAGATAGTTGTTCCACGGGATTAATAGAATACATCCTCTAAAGATCCAACAACTTCTATCCCTTTTTTCCTTACTTTTTCTAGCCATCTTTGCCATAGAAGAGTAAGCGAAAACTTATTGGAACACTCACAAATATTAAGATATTAAGAAAGAAGAGATAAAACCACTATTTGGATATGACCAGGGCTACCCTCAAACTCTTCTCTATAAATAAACCCATGTCTCCACCTTTTCAAAAGAGCCCCCCTCGCCATCGCTTTCCATTTTCAACTCCTTGGTAGAACCCCTTCTTTTTCCCCCCTTTTCTTTCTCTTCTGGTCCCTCCATCCTCCAAATCCATGGCTTCCATCTTCCAATCTCCCTCCCTTTACCCCTAAAGATCGCCGGCTTTCGGTCGCTCTTCTCCATTTTCTGCTCCTCCTTGAGACTCGCGAAGCGCAGACCACATTTTGCCCTTTTTTTTTTTTTTCAGATTGTTCTTCGGAACTCTCGATTCGATCGATTGATTGATTGCAAAAGCAATCGTTGACGCTCCTTTTTCTTTTCGATTTGAGCGAAATCGTTCGTTCGCGAGGGAAAAGGTGAAGCTGCCAGCATGATCTACCTCTGGTCGGCAATGGCAACGCGCACGAAAAAGAGAAAAAAAAAAGCTAAAAAAAGGAAAAGTTATTTCTGGAGTAACGCCTTGATTGCTAACCCTAGTTAGGTCATGCTCTGACAGCCTCACTCCTTCCTACTTGGGAACAGTGGAGAAAATTCTTCGATTCCGCTCCGTTCCTCGAAGATTTATCGGTAATTGTTTCGATTTCGATTGCGATTTGCCTTTTTGTTCTTGCTCGATTTATTTATTCTAATCGTTATTGGCTTGCTTGGCGTGCAATCGGAAACTTCTTTTTGTTTTTTTAATAAATGATCTCTCTGCTTTATTTTGATTTGTTTGTTGCTTCTGGTTTTCTGTTGGATTTCTCTTTTGCTTTTGATTCCTGCTGCTAAAGCAAAGCATGCCTTGCTGCCGGTGCTGGTGGGGAACCACTGCCCTATTGTGTTTAAAACTGCTTTTGCTTGTACGAATTTATGCTGTTGCTGTTGCTGTAGCTGTAGCTGTGGCTGACTCTCTCCATATATTTCTCTCTTTTTTTTTTCTTTCCTATTGGATCTAAAATCATGCCTGGGAATTTCTCGTTAGGGTTCAGATTTGTTGGACTTTTTTGCTGGGTCCAGGGCCCTCTGTAGTCTGTAGATTTAACTTCTTACTTTCTTCACCTTCCATGCAAGTTTTTTATGGCATATAATCATTGAAATCACCTCCTTTTGTTTTTATACTGGAATTAGGAACTTCTTAGATTTGAACACCAAAGGGTTTGGTTCGCTTCATGCTTATTGGTGATTGATTTTGTGTTTGTAGTAGGTCGTATTAATTTATGCACTTTTGAGTCTGCTGTAAAAGTTGTGTTATGAGTAGTTTAATTTAAACTGTTTAGAATTTTTCATTAAAGTAAACCATATCAGTATGAAGTATGAACAATGAAGCCCTATTCATTGCCTTGTAGTTGTAGGCAACTCTTCTTTTATAATTTGATATCTATATCCTTTTTGGGTGTAGTCTATAAATATATACATAAATTAGCTCCCACCACAAGTGCCCATTCGGTTCAGCTAGAGTCTGTGGGTTCTTGGTCATATCAATTTAGAAGCCTCAAGTTTTAACTATTGTGCTTTTGGGGTTCGGGCTTTGGGAGCAATGCTCTGGCTACCTATTATCGAAATATATATACACATAAAATTACTAATATTGAGAATTTTGGTATAGGAATTCGATTGTCTTGTAAGATTAGTAGAGTCCAAGTTGGCCTAGACACTTACAGAAATAAAAAAAAAAAAGTGGAGTTAGTTTCTACTCGAACTCTCCATCAGCAGATAAATGTTCTAATGATAGGGGGTTAATTTTTATTACAATTTGGAGATTTAAAATAGATTTTCTTTATTTATTCTGCCGTGGTCAAATTTATAAATTAAAGAACAAGTTTTATCGTATCCTTCTCTTCTGTACTATTTTTGTTATTTTTCAAAAAGTTAATTATGAATTTTATTATGCCATATTTTTCCAATTTAAGTCATTTTACTTTTAAAAAAGAAATTAAATTTTATTATTATTGTTTTTGAAAATTATATTCAGTGATTGGAAATAACAATAAATAATAATTTTAGATAATAGTTAATTATATATTGATAATTAATATTCATATATAGTATATAATATACATCATATTATTATTTTATTTTATTATTTCTTAAAAGAGAATTAATTACGAGTTGGAAAAGTAAAAAGATAAAGCGAGGAAATCATAATTATGTTTAACTTTAAAAGAAATTAACAAATAAAGATATAAGCATGTTTATTGAAAATTTACTTCCTAATCTTCGCTTCATCACAACTCATTTACGCGTAAAAGTACTCTTTCTATTTCTAGCATTGCAAAAGTTTTTAAATACTATTTGGGTTTCATAAAAGTTTTTTTTAATCAATTTAGTTATTGTATTTCTAAATATTCATTTTGATCTTCTAATTTATGTTCATCTTAATTATTGTACTCTAAAAATGATATTTTAATGAGTGGAGTGCTATACTTGTAATTTCAAATTTTGTTGATTTTAACTAAAATTTTGATTAAAATAAATAAGAGGTCAAAATAGTTATTTTTTAAAAGTACGTTAATCATAATTAACATTTTATAAAATTTTAGAAGAAGTATATAGTTTAAAATAAATGGGATTGAAAATATAAAGAGTAAAATGGACTTTTGGAAAATAGTTGAAAATCTAACAATCCTAAATAAAATAATAAATTTTTAAATCACGACTAAAAATGTGTATAAATAAAAGAATAGCAGCAGTTCGTACATGGGTTATATATGTTTGTAAATCATGAAATTACTATGTGACCCCTAATTTTGGTGGGAGCAGCACGTGATTGTAGAATAGAATCACGTGGTGGTAAACCGGCGGTATTTATGTCCCCGATGAATAATTATGTAGCAGAGTATAGACCCAGAGAACAAAGAAGAAAGGCCTCTTTTTTAAGAGAGAGAAAAAATAAATGCAAACAGAAGAGGGTAGAAAGTCATTATTAGCCCTATGGATATAGGGTTTATAATGAGACAGGTCAATGGCCGAAGGGTCTACTCCTCTCTTGTAGGCTGTATAGGTTAGAGTGATTCTTTTATTATAAATTTGTTTGATACAATTTAATTTTGTGTATAATAAAAATTTAAAATTTTAATTGGGTGTTTAATATACAATTCTTTGTCGGTAAATGACTAATATTGTTAAACACAACAAATTGTAAGTATGGATTTATTTGACATATACTTTAAAATTATAGGACTTATTGGATATTTTTTAAAAAGTTTAAAATGTAGAGATCTATTAGAAATTTATTAGATTAAATTTATAATTTACTCTTCATTAATATTATTGCTCTCTATGGTCTGTAATGGGATATATTTTTTAGGGGTTGTTTAATTATGTTTTTTGGTTTTTAGATTTTTAAATGGTTTAGTCTTTAGTATTTATTTTATTTTTTTGCTTTTTTGTCTTTAAATGTTTGGGTCTTATTTTCATCCTTCAAATTTCAGCCATTTATAAATTGTCATGTGTTCTTTTTATCATCAATTGATCACACAAGCTAGCTTGATCAAATAATTAAGACCATAGATCGAATTAGCTTAAATTAGAAGACCATTGTAGTGGATTAGTAGTCTAATTATGGCCGAATTTGAATCTACTAACAGAATTTGGATGGTAACATAAATTAGAGTTTAAGGATAAGGGTGGAGTTTAAAATCATTCAAATTTGGATCTCTTAAACTCATAGAAGAGAATTGAGCTTATGACTCGCCCTTGTCATTGAGTTAAGTTGAATCCCTCTAGGCCTCAAGCACCCTTTTGGTTTGGTGCAATTACTAAACTCTCCACTTGTGGCTCAGTTCATAGACCAAAATAATTTGTGTTTTTATTTTATTTTTTTTTACTATTTTTGATATTTTTCAAAAAGTTAATTAAAAATTTGATTATGTCATATTTTAACAATTTAAATCGTTTTACTTTTAAGAAATAAATTATATTTTATTATTTTCTTTCGAAAATTATATTCAATAGAGGAAATAACAATAAAGGATACTATAAAATAATAACTAATTATATAGTCATAATTAATATTAATACATAATACATAATATACAACATACAATATATTATTACAATATTTTATTTTATTGGATTGAGCCATTGGCCAACTGATCGAACCGATCAAAATACGATTTAAATAGGTCAGCTAAAAATTTAAAAAAACAAATATCTATATTCAATCTAACTTATGGAACTATTGGGTTCAGTTGGATTGGTCAAGTGTCGACCTTGGGCTTAACTGATCGAGCTTGAACTGAATTTAGGATGACTTTTGGACTTTGAGTTCGATGATGAAACTGAGTTATGACCTAAAAACAAAGCTCAAGTTTAAAAAGGTTAGGTCTAAAATCATCCTTGTTCATGCCCATTAAAGTTGGTAGAAAACTCTAGAAATAGAACCTACCTCCATTTTAGAGGTCCGGTTCAGTAAATTGAAACTCTGTGAAGGCCATTGGATTTTTGAAGACCAGAAGTCTTTGAAGATCATCAAATTTGATTTAAAGAAATCAACAAACTTAGAAACGTAGATTCTAAAGAGATTAACAAACCAAGAGGCTGATGCAAAGAATTTTCTAACACCTGTGGACAACTAACTACATCAAAAATATTTTAATTTACTAACAAAATGATGAAATCTGAAGTAGAATTTATAAGTTTGAATTTAATAAAATAGACTTTGTCACTCACTCATTTACCAATACTATTTCGATCTTCTACACAAATGAAAAGAGCAGTATTAGAAACAGTAAGATAACTTTAATCTTCATGTTAAATTAAAAAATAAATAAATAAAGTTTGAACATTCTTAAATTTGGAATTATTTAAAAGCTAATCTTATCTACTTTGCATTTTGGTCTCATCTCACATAATTATAAATAGGGTCCTTACTCCTTAGGGTACTAAATAGATATATGAAGGGATGAAAAAGGGTAAGCAATTGGAGAGGAGAGGAGAAAAGGTCTGACCAAAGTCTTTCAAGAGTTGAATTATTTTATCTTGCTTTTTTTTTTTAATAAGGCATTTCACTCAAGAAGATGTGTTCATGTTTGTGTTTATGAAGACACTTTGGGAAACTTGTTGGATTATTGTTGTCTCTTGTATCAATAGGTTGTGCACTTTGTAGTTTCAATCAAGAGTTTATTGAAGGTATGTGATTTGTATTCTTTTTTTTAAGAAAAAAATTTAAAGTGACGGGATAATCGTACTTTATAGTTTTGGATTTTTTTTAGCACGACAAATGTGGGAGTGTGAATTTTAACTAAGTTATCGTAACCATCTGTTATGCTCATGTTGCCAGGTCTTACGACAATATCTAGTTTCTATTTTTTATTTTGGTTCATTCATCTCTCTATATTTATTTTGGTCTATTTATTTTAATCACTATATTTTTAATAATGTTCCCTGTATTTTTAAAAAGAGATTATTTTGATCTTTTAATTTTATAGGTTCTTAATTTCATTTTTTTACTTATTTTGATCTCTTAATTTTATATGTTCTTAATTTCATTTTTTTTCTATTACAGTTTAAACACGATTTAAAATCAATATATTTCTTAAAAGGTAAATATTACTTTATACTAAAAAAATTTCTGTTATGTGTAAAATTTGTGTTAAAATTTTACAAAAAATATTAAAATAATCACTTATTAAATATAAAGATTAAAATGAACATTTTCAAAATATAGAAACTAAAATAAATGAACTAAAATAAATAAACTTTAAGAGTACAGCGATCAAAATAGTATTTTAACTTATATATATCTAGTTTCTAATATTTTAACTTAAAAATTTAGAAAATAGAAAAAGAAAAAAGTTTCTTGAAATTTAAGGGGAAAATAAAGTGAAGAGAAAGACAATTTTGAAAATTAAAACAATAATTGTTTTAAAAAACAAATTTCTATTAATTTTTTGGTAAAAAAAAATCACTTGGAGAATCATCATCCAAGTGATTAACCGGGAATTACTTAAGGAGATTTTGAATTTTTTCAAAATCACTTATGAACTCTAGCCAAACACAATCAATATAAACGGGAATGATTTTGACTAGTATTAGGGTGTTGGATATCTTGATGTCTCTTACCGATCACTACTATATGTAAGAGATGAACGCATATAGAAAGAGCATATATATATTTTTTAAAAATACATAGGTAAATGAATGACGAAGAAAAAGATTTTTATTGACCAATTAATAGGTAAGTAATCTATTATTCTTCAAATAATAGATGCGAAAGTTCAAGAGATAAAATTGAAATTTAAACGAAAAAAAGTATTTTATCCAAAAATAATAATGATGCTACAAACCCAACCTTAAGTAGAGTAGAGTGGAGCATGGGTTCTAGAAAAGAT
>NW_019104633.1:191199-204426 GCF_001995035.1 Momordica charantia
TTATATTCCCTCTTCTCTCTCTCTCTCCCTCTTTAAACCCATCTCTCTCCCATCTCTCCGCCGTGGCCTCCGCCGTGCGCCACTAGCAGTTGAAGCTGCCAGCATGATCTGATCTGAATTTCCGCCGGAGACCGCTCCGCCCGTCGGAATATCGGATCATATTGGTAGCTTCATCTGCTCATGGTATCACGATTTTTTTGTCTTATATAAACCCTAATTTCATCCACTACTCCAATTTTGTCCCCAAATCTCAAGGTTTGTTTTCCTCAATTTTTTTCTTTTTCTTTTGGTGGGTTTGTTCTTGATTTTTCTTTTGGGGTTTGATTTTTGGATCTTTTTGATAATTATTTCGTTTTGTTTGTGGAAATTGTGTTGAATTATGGGTGTTTTTGTTTTGATTTATGATATTTTGGGTGTTTTTTGTTTCATTTGTGATATTAGGATGTTGGAATTTCTGGCTGGATTGTATTTAGAAAATTGAGAAAAGGGGTTTGTGGAATTTTGGAATTTTGTGGATTTGTGATATAGGATTTTTTTTTTTTGAAATTATAGCCAAATTTAGAAAATTAAAAAGAAAGGCTGTTTTTGGAATTGATACTTTTCTTTGATTTGTAGTGTATGAATTGTTGTTGAAACTCTAAGTTTAGAAAACTAACAAAATTTTGTTTTCAGATTTGGTTTTTTGCTTTGATTTGTAATCTATGAAATGTTTTTTTTGAAATTCTTGCCAAATTTGTAAAAGCTCATATAGAAAAATGTGTGTGTGTTTTTTTTTTTTTTTGAATTGGGATTTTTCTTTGAATTGGTTGGAGTTGTAGCCAAATTTAGAAAACTAAAAAGAAAAAGTTGTAATTTAGAAAACTAAAGTTTTTTTTTCCCTTCAATTTGTAATGTTTTTGAAATTTTAGTCAAGTTTTAAAAACTAAAATAATGCTTTTTCCTGAATTGGTGATTTTTCTTTCTATCTGTAATCTAATTTTTTTTAACTCTAACAAAATAATTATTAAATGGAACTATTTGGTACTTCTATTTCATCAGCTTGATTAAAATAAGATTAGAATAATATTTTTTCTATAAGAAGTTTTATGTTCTTTTTGGAATTGGCAATGGCTGGCATAAGAAGAAATACAATAATAATAATAAAGGAGAGAATTAAAATAAAAAACAACAAAGTTCGTAGATTTGGACCCATTTGGTAACGTTTTTGTTTCTTTTTCCCATGTTTCTCCCTTTTCTTTTATTGAAAACATAAACATATTTGGTAACTAATATTTGTCGTTTCTTGTTCACTAATTTTGTTAAAAGAAAATAATAAACGTTGTATATGAAAATTAATTTTTCAAATTAAATATTCAAAATTTTAATGCTATATTTATTTTTTTATCTTTATTATTGTGACACCGAGTAGGTACATGTGGAATGAACTGGCATGGTAAGAATTGAACCTACGAATTCGTCAATCCTAAGATAATGGAAGCATGCCTTCCTTTTCGGTGGTATCCGAATTTTAAATCATGGGCCTGCAGTGTTACAGTTATACATTTTTATAAATAAAAAATAATAAATAATAAAATGATACATTTATCTATTTTTGAAAAAATATAGAAAATAAGAATAAGAAACAATAAACTTGATTTTACTCCCTTTTAAAAATGATGCAGTTAAAATTGGAAACAAAAAACAGAAACATTGTGGAAGAAATTTTATTAAATTATATGATGAATGAGATTTAATTGGAATATGGGAATCTCTTTTTTGTGTGGTTTTTGTTTCCTCTTTTTGTGGAGATTAAGGCATTTGCTTGGGAATCTCAAAAATCATCTCTGCACAAAGATTTGGAGAGAAGACCATATATGTTGATGTTAGGGTTTCCATTTCAAAGAGGATTTTCAAAATTTTTAGGGTTAGTGTGTGGCTCACATTCTATATTTCTTTTCAATTTAGTCAACTGGTGTTTAAACACTTTCAATTCTAGTCCTTTGAGTCTAAACATTTTTTTTTTAATTATGGTAATGTTAAATTGCGACTAATAATAAGCTCCCGTAACATGATAAATTTAAGTTCCTGTTGTTTAAATAGTTTTAATTGAGGTATTTGTATACCTATAAATATTTTTTTAAAGGTTTAAATATTGTTTTGGTTTTTGTATATTTGATTTTGATGTGTACACTTTGATTCATTTTAGTTCGTGTACTTCACATGTTGATTCTGGTGTTCGTGTAATTTCAACTTAGATTCATTATTTTAGTCCGTTTACTTTTGAATGTTCATTTTGGTTACTTTAAAAAAGTTACCGCCATTTTGGTTCGTACTAGTAAATTTTAACACAAATTTTATACACAATAGAAATTCTTTGATATAAATTTTATTATTACTACATTTTAATAAATTTAGTGAGTGAAAAGATAAAATAAAAATGAATAATTCACTAAAATGGTCACTTTTAAAGAGTGTATGGACCAAACTAGACGTTTTGAAAATATATATAAGACTAAAATTAACAAAATTGAAAGTATAATTTCCGTTGTCAATGTTAAAATTTGACTAATAATTATATGCCTTTGTGGCATGATAGATTTAGAACAAGAAAATACAATTTCTGCTCAATTCATAAATATTTGGAGGAGGAAACCATGTGGACTTGTACATCATAAGCTATTTTAATTAACATTCCCAACGGAAAATATATAATTGAAAATATTAAAAATGGACCAAATTGGAACATTTTTTAAAGAAAGAGACTAGATTGAAAAAATGCTCAACTAATTAAAACCTAAATTATATAAAAGTAAATCTATACTTGGAAGAAAAGGTTCAATTTATTGACCAGTGACTTGATGGAAATTTAAAGAAGTTACGTCATGGAAGAAAAGTTCATAATTTCTACCAACTTCTTACAAGTAATCAAAAGAACTAGAAAATTGGAAAAAAAAATTAAAATTTTCATATCTTATATGCTCTAATTTCTCGAAATTTTTACTGACTCGCTAATAAATTTGACATCAACAAATCTTACTAATCAAAACATTAATTATAAGGAGAAAATATCATAATATTGGGGACTATAATATATTTATAAAGATGGAAGGATTAAATCGTCTAATATCGCCAACATGAACATAACTTAACGGTATAAGCATCTACTCCTTTAAAGTTAGAACTCAAATCCTCACTGTCCATAATGTTACTGAAAAAGTTGTATAAAATTAAAAAAAAAAATCATAAATGAGTCTTTTTTAGGGTAAATTTACTCTCATTTATTTTAACTATATATATAATCAGCAGCCAAAACATTACCAAACAAAATAAAGGACTAAAAAGTGTGTTTTAATTTATATATTTTAGTATCCATATTTTTTTTTGCTACTTTTTAATAAACATTGAAATGACTACTCATTTTTTGCTAATTTACATTTATTTTTTTTAGATAAAAACATAAATAAAGTATTTGAAAATAACAAATCGTCTAAATTTATATACGAAAATATAGATGTTAAACTAGTTGAATAATGCTCGAGTTGTTACTATATATTACTTTTAATTTTGGTAATGTAAAATTGTGTTAGGTGCGTTGAGATGAAAGCCCATAATTTTCGGTGGGTTTTTACATTAGGGTATATTTGCCCTACACATATTGGGCCTTAAAGTTAAAAACCACATGAAATTTGAGTTCTTGTGAGACAAATTTAAATTAATAGTTGTCAAACCGAGCATAGCTCAAGTGGTTAACACACTTGTTTCTGATCAAAAAGTCATAAGTTCGAATCCCCACACGCGTAGTTGCTAAATTGATAAAAGTAACGACACAGAATAGAAAATTTAAAGATATATATTAAAAGAAATAAAAATACAGACACCAACGAGAGGACATAATCTTAAAAGTTTAAAGATTCACTACAAATTACATAGACTAAATTGAACATGTTGAAACTAGAATTATTAAAATGAATATTTTAAAAATACAGGAAAAAAAACCAAGTCAAAATAGTATTTTAACACTAAATTTATATATAATTTAACTTATAATTTACGAAAATGACTTTGAGTGAAAAAAAAAATTATTTGGTAAAAAGAAAAAGAAAAAAAAACCCATAGACACTGAGATTCAAATACCAAAACCCAACACACTTCGACGAAACCTCAGGCAACACAGCCGTTCTTCTTGGTGGAGTAAGAAATTCTGTGCGGCAAAGCTAATTTCCGAGCTCTCCTCAAAGCCATTCGTTTCCAGATACGTTCAATCTAAGGTAATGAATCTCGTTTGAATCATGAGTTACTGTTGGCTATTTTTCTATATCCATAAGTTTCTTGTAGAATTTCTGTTTCGACCACGTTTTTCTGTTTTTTTTCCTCGAGAATCTGTATTCGGGGAGTTCCTAGAGTTTGAAAGTTAGTTTTTATGCGAATTTAGTCTCTTTTAGTGAAATGGGTCTTCGTTTAGGGTTTAGGGTTTTTGTGATTGTGATTCTGCCGCGCTACTTGAGTTGGCGTTATGTTTTCTTTTATTGGGTGCAATGTAATTACTCGACTTTGATAGACGGCGGCAGTGGGAAATTAGGGCTGATGCTTTTGTGGGATCTGATATGTTAGTTTATTATTTTATTTTGCTTAAGATCATAAAGGAAGCCGCGTTTTTATATTTCTGTTGTGCATCTTCCATTTTGCGGTGATGTGGTGTTATGAAACGATAACGAGTTCAATTTTATGATTTTCTTTGGTTTTATGATCCTTTTCTGTTCATTCAGAGTTCAGTTCGTTCTTTGTGTATTTATCACCATTTTTCTGCGGCATACGGTACAGGATAAGATTGCATGCTTAGACTAGGTAGATGATTTGGATGTACTAAATTCTTCTTTCTCTGAAGCTACAAGTAATGAGCAAGAAGAAGAATCCACTTGTATTCTTGGACGTTTCAATCGATGGGGAACCAGTGCAAAGAATTACTATTGAGGTGAGTAAATAGACCCAAAGGATAATCTTGTTAATGTCTTGGGTCGCTTTCCCTGTTGGAAGGAAGCATACATATTTTCCATGCTTCATCGCTGATAACTTGTTCGTTTTTAAACAATGCAGCTCTTTGCTGATGTTGTTCCTAAAACTGCAGACAATTTCAGGGCACTCTGTACAGGTAAGTTTTAGGACTTGTAAATTTAAAATCTTGTTACTGATTAAGCAAGAAATATCAAGAATGATCTAAGCTTGGTACTTTTTCTAATCTTCATTTATTTAATTCTTAATCTTTTTTATATCAGTTTTCAAAACCATCAATAGATGCCTGATATAAAGAAAATATTCTTAGAAATCCTTTTTTTTTGTGTGTGGGTAATCTAGACATGTCCGATGGTTGTAGTTGTATGCAATAGTAACAAGTCCACAACTAACTATTAATATAATTAATTCTCTGGTAAGGGTAAGACGGTGTAATAATGGCGAATACAGCTTTTTGGCCCTTCTCTAATGACATTGCCTACCTCAGCATCTTGTAAGAACTTATTGTCATTTCTTGTCTTTCATTATAGGTGAGAAAGGGATTGGGAAGACTACAGAGAAGCCTCTTCACTTCAAAGGAACATTTTTCCATCGAATAATTAAAGGGTTCATGGCCCAAGTATGTATTGCGATTTGCGTTTGTTTTTTGCTTTGGTCATCGTCATTAAACACTGATCCTGGTACAAATAAGCAAACAAATGTAGGCTTTTGATTCTCTTATAATAAAGAACTAAATAAAAGAATAAATGCTTTTGATGCACGAATGACTTAAATATTTGTAAAGACTTGCAGTGAAGGCTTCTCTTTTGATGTGATAAATGTAAGCTTGTCTTTAATATGAGTGAAAAAGAAAATTAATACATCGGTTTTTTGTTGTTTCTGATAAATCTGATAACGGAAAATTTTAAATGGTTGGTCAATGGAACTTCTAGGCATGTATTTTTTTTTTCCTTCAGAAAAGATCACAATCTTTTTCAATGTAAATTAATCATTTGATTTCCCATAATCATGCCTTTGGACATTTCTGTTATCACTACCGGGTTTTTTTATCTTGGAATGTTAGGTACTTCAGAAGTTTGACATACTGCTTTTTGCTAAATCTAGGGCCAAATATCGTATTTCTCCTTAATATTCTCTCAATACCAAATTTTCTTATTTTTCTTTGCTTCTACAGGGTGGTGATTTTTCAAGGGGAAATGGTATGACCTTATTTCTTGTCCATGAATCATTTGAAGGGAAGTTCTTTTCTTCTAAATCCAATTATTTAATGCTTGGCCATCTAATGGACAACATTTAACTACCTTATAGGGACTGGTGGTGAAAGTGTCTATGGAGGAAAATTTTCAGGTATTTACCAGAGTACATTGAGCTCTTGTCAAAATATATGTCCATGTCGTGATCATACAAGTTTGCAAAACTGCAGATGAGAACTTCAGACTAAAACATGATGGGCCTGGCATTCTTTCCATGGCAAACAGCGGTCCAAACACAAATGGATCACAATTCTTTATAACGTTTAAGCCCCAACCTCACCTTGATGGGTAATGTGTATTTTCTTGTATTCTCCTTAGTTTCTGAAGAATAATTTTCCAATCATCCTTCTGTCCTCTTTTCACAATACCAAGAATCGAATCAAAATGATACAATTTTGTGGTTTGTGAATATGTAGATTCATTTGGCTTGTTCCTGAATTTTTGGACAGGAAACATGTTGTCTTTGGTAAAGTTGTGAAGGGAATGGATGTTGTGAAGAAAATCGAGCAGATAGGAACAGCTGATGGGAAACCTGGGCAGCCTGTGAAAATTGTAGACTGTGGTGAGCCATTAGAGAGTAAGGGTCAAATTGTGGTGAGAAAGGAAAAAGGTAGTGCTAATGTATGTTATATTGGGTCCACCAAAGCAAGAAATAAGGAGTTTCTTTTTAATGCCTATGCATGGTCGTTTGACCTTTTTCAGAGAAAAAGAAAAAGTTGAACAAGATTACATCTTCAGAATCTAGCTCTGATGACCAAGTGAGAGGCAGACAGAAGAAGTCCAAGGACCGAAAAAAGAAGAGAAGAAGATACTCGTCATCTGATTCATACAGCTCTGATACTGAATCAGATTCGTATTCGTCAGATTCAGATTCGTCACTTTCTGATTCTAGTTCCTCGAGTGATGGAAGGTACAGGATCACTGAATCAGATTCTTATTCTTCAGAGGTTCATCACTTTCTGACTTTAGTTCTTTGAGTGATGGAAGGTACAGGAAGAGGAGATCCAAGAAAACAGCAAAACCCCAGCATGGAAGGAAAAGAAAAGGTCGACAAAGAGAGAAGAGAGGTCGATTAGGAAAACGTTCAAAGCGCAAGGCTAAATGGTTGGAGTTATATGTTTATTTGGGCTATAGCTTTCTTCTTATCTCTGTAATATTCTTTCAGTACGTCTCTGGACATTGATAATAATTTGCCTTCAGGAGCTCTGGGAGTTCAACTGACACAGGGAGTGAGAGTACAAGCGGTAGCAGTAGTAGTTCCGATAGTGACAGAGTTGATCGCCGTGCTGCTATCCGTAAAATCAAAGATTCGATGCATTCTGAGACTAAATCAAAAGGAATTATTGGTATAGTATCTCATCCCATTCATATATGACTTTTGTTGGGATTTATTACAAGTCCACATTTTACATTTCCACGATGATGATACTGCAGTATACACTCAGATGGTTTGGATATTGCAGATGAGAAGGAATCCTTGAATCCTGTTACTGAGACTGCTGTGGAAAAACAGAAAAATCAGGACGTCAATTTATTACAGGAAGAAGGTGAACTGTCCCCAAAGCATGAAGATATTCTGAACAATGGTCATAAAACTGAACCTGTGCAACTTGAGAGATCTGCTAATCAACGCCCTGTTTCAGATGGCTCTAACTATTCCAGGTTTCTACTTAATTCTCGTTTCCTGCTCTTTGTTTCCTTCTTACATTGTTTTCCCTTTTCATATGAATTGTTCTGAGTTCATATACCAGCAGTTGCTTCATGAACTCATACATATGTGACTAACAGGAGCCCTACCCCTGAAAGGCCAAGAAACAGCCCCAGGGGCAATCTTAGTAGAAATGCTGATAAAACATTTGGAAGTCCTGGTATGAAGTATGGCGAGCGGAATAGGACAATGCGTTCACGGAGCCCAGTTCGTAGTCCTGTTAGAAAAGCTCCTGATCCTTCTGCTTCTAATCATGGTCAAACTTCATCAAGAAGCCTCTCTCCAAATGGCACTCCAAAACGTGTTAGGAAGGGGCGTGGTTTTACTGAGCAGTACTCATTTGTGCGTCGTTACCGAACTCCATCACCTGAACGTCCTCGCAATTATGGTGGTAGAAATATTTATGGAAGAAGTCGTAATGGGTAAATATTTACTTTAAGATATTAACTATATTAAGCAAGAATTTGGAATTTAATTATTTCATTTTGTATGAACTATGAAGGTATTCAAGCTACAGAAGCAACCGCGATTGGTCACCTGATAGACGATATCGGAGCCCACCTAGAGGCAGGAGCCCTCCAAGGTTTCTCTCTCTTTATGTCTCTCATTCACGGTCACACACGTTCACACAAACCCAGAAAAGCCAATATGACCCTTGTACAAAGCCTATCTTTTGTTCTCGAGGTCAATTACCTGCGGGGCGTAACTTACAACTAAATGACAAATTTTATTTGGAAGTTGCATGGGGGAGCCTTCACTTTTTCCCCCAAATATTGATACAATAAATATATGTTACCCTAAAGCTTAAAAACAACCAATGATTACACCCAAGAAAGTTTATTATTTTCACATGCAACATAATTAGTCTCTAATGTATAAACCATTAAAAACTTGAGTCATACATTTGCACATGATTTAACAACTATTTTTATTAAATTTATGTCGAATGATATAAATATAAAAATGTTTAGGTGAAGAAGACCAATTAGAAGCTACGAATTTGTTCAAGTTCCACAAATCTTCCATCTCCTTCCCTTTGAAAAAATCCTATTGTTTTATTCTATCTACAACCCCCAAAGCAGTGCCCTCACACCATCCATTCATCCAAAGAATTTTCGGCTGCTCTTTATGACTATTCACAAAGTAATTGAGTGATGTTTTCTTTTGCCTTGTTGTGGCTGACTAGAAACGTTGGAAGATAGCATTCCAGCAGAAGGTACTTTACAGGCAAAGAAAGAAATAATGATTTTGGCATTCTTCATTTCGGTACCACAGTACAGTAAATACGAATTTGGTCTAAGCATCATGTTAGGTCATGGTCACCTTTGTAGAATTCCCGTTTTAATGCCTTGAGAAGAAGAGTCCGTATAAAAGGAAAAACTTGGTTTTCTAAGCCCTTTTCTTTTACCAGACTGCTTTCACCACCTCAAATGGCAAGTCTTCTCGTTTCCATAAAAAAACTATACAATACAACGATTTAATGGATCTGTAACCTTACATTAGACTAACATTGCCACCAGTCTTTCTGCATCTTCAAGTTCCCCCTGCCTTTCAACGGTTCCAACTCGCCTATTCTAGCCCAGTAATCTTTGACCAGGAAATCTATTGGAAGGAGCCCCTTGCTCGATCTCAGAAAAACCTCCAAGAAATGAAGTTCCACCCCCTACCCATCCTCCCCAAAAAGAACAGAACTATCTTTACCTACTTTTAAGGGCAAGTGGGGTTATCCACCAAATTTTTTCATTTTTATTCTTTCAAGGGCTTCTATTAGAAACATCTTTAATGCTGTTGTGTAGACCAACCATGATGTATGACCCCATGTATACTCACCAAACCAAAGAGGATTAGCTCCTAGTGGAAACCTCCACAACTATTTTGCTAACAACAGCTTGGTTCCTCAACCTAAAATTTCCCAGGCCAAAGCCTCCTCCTTCCAGTGGTTTTGAACAATCCCACTTGACTTGATTCGCCTCTACCTTCCTGATTTTGGCACCTACAAAAAGTCTCAATCTTCTTTTCCAACTGCTTAGCAACCTTACAAGGTATTCTTAAGATAAAAATAAGATGGAATAACCTTCCATCTTTTGTACTAACATCTTTCCACCTTGATAGTTCCGTGGAAATCCTCCCAAGTACTAGACTCCAGAAAGCTGAATACGAGACACTCCCTGCCCAGGGATCATCTAGATACACCAATGCAAAATTTGTGCTAGCTAGATCAGCACAAGCTTGCTGCGATCCTTCTAACTTCCTCAAGATTAACTTTAACGATGCTTTCTAGTAGAGATTCACTCCAGTTTTTCTCCACACCAGAAACTTTTAAAAAGGTCTCCCTCACCTGCCTCAGAAGTTTCCAACTCTGTTGACCTTAAAAAATAATAGAGTATTATCATCTATAAATTGAAAACGGGTTTATGGTAAATTCTCTTTTCCAACCTGAAACCCTATTGAAGACCAAAAACCATGTTTCTGTCCAGCCTCCTACTAAAAACATCTGCCACAATCTAAATCGCAATTGCAATGAGAGATAGTGATAACTGGTCAAGTCACCTTGCCTTCACAGCTCTGCCTCTAGGTCACAGGCAGGGATGCCCATTGTTTCCCACTCAACTCCCATTTCCTCAGATGAAAATTTGAGAATTCTCTTTACAAATGAAACTTCTCATCCAGTTCTTCCATTTGCTATTGAATCCTATCGCTTAATTCCTACTGTTATTCTGGGCATTTAAACGAATTCAGTTATACTACTGTGAATTGATAATTGTCATAAAAGAAAATTAGTTTAGGTTGGAAAAGAGGTCTACGATAAAATAATTGTTTTTCCCCTTAAATTCTCCTTTATATTTAGTACCTAGCCTTTTATACGTTTTTCTCTTTATATATGTAATTTATTTGAGTTGGAATTTCTGTGCATCTAGATACCGGAGGAGGAGCCGAAGTGTTTCACGCAGTCCAGAGAGTCACCGTGGTCGTTACAAAGATCGTAGCAAGAGTAGGAGTCCAGTACGAAGCCCTAGCCCTTCAGAAAAGCGAACTCAGATAAGTGAGAGACTAAAATCACGTCTTGGACCGAAGAAAACTTTTTCCCCAGAGAAAGAAAGGTCGCGATCGGGGAACCGCAGCTTGTCGCGTTCGAGATCTCCAGACAAACGTCGTGACGCAGCTAATTCTGCATCTCCCAAACGGTCTAGATCCAGATCCAGCTCCTTGTCTGGACAAAAAGGGTTAGTTTCATATGGAAATGGTAGTCCTGAATCCTGATAAGGGGATAATCTTGTACTAATTAATCTGCAAGTTAAAATTATAGGAATGCTAAAACGCTTGTCCTTCCTTAGACATGATGTTTGTAATTTCTGTAGTGTAGTGAACTGTCTCTTGATTTTTTTATATTTAATTTTGCTTATGTTATTTTTTTAGCCCAACACTTCATAACCTTGACTGACTTCTCTGGGGTAGTCTTCATATTTTGACCTTAATTTTGATTTGTTCATATAGGTCTAGCAATGTACTTCTTTCTGGTTGTGGTTGGTGCATAAATTAATAATTATTAGGGAGAAAAGACTTGGAAGAAAATTAAATATATAATATATATTTTTCCTTTAAATATTTAGTGCTCATTTTGAAATGGTTTGTCCTATAGATGTGGTGTATTCAAGTAGATTTAGCAATCTCATGAATCACTGTCCTTTCTGCAAAAAGTACTGTTGCTCTATAATGTGTCAAATGATGTTTTTTAACCTTAAGGTGAGATTTTTTAAGATAAAGATTAGATTGTTACAAATTTTAAATTAATGCAACTAAATTATTATATAATATAATTTAGTGGTTAAATTATTGCTTGCATTAAATTGTTACGGATTAAAATTTACAAGTGTACTGGTTCCTTTCCAAGCATTTTCAGCAAAATTTGAAACTTTTGTCATTTTATGTATAGAAAGGGTAAAATTATATTTTTGTTGTAATTTTATATTGTCCCTTTCTAAAACTATATTTATTTCCTCCAGCTGGAGCTTTTCTATACGTGCCACCATTAAGCTATTTCGAAGAATATGGAAGTAAGATTAGATTATTTGAATTGAAAATCTATCTAACAAGCAAGTTTTTGTTGAAGAAATTTCGGAAATAGGTAACAATGGTGGAATAGTAAAATAAAATTATAGTAAAATAATTTTCATTTTTATCTCATTTCTTTCGATCACAATTTTAGTCCGAAAAACTATGTTGTGATAGTCTCCTGTATTAATATTTGAAGTATAACCTTGCCTTAATAAGTACAAGGTGTTCAATAGAAAGTAGAAAATGACAAAAAAAATTTCGAGCCACATCAACATCATTTAATGATGTGGATCCAAGGTAAAATTGTAACGTGAACAAAAGAATAAGGGCAAAATATATTTTTGGTTGAGGTAGGTGTCTACTTGGTCACTTTTGGTCCCTTTGAGGTATATGTCTACTTGGTCCTTGAAGTTTCAAAATGTACACTTTTGGTCCTTGAAGTTTAAATTAGGTGTCAACTTAGTCCCTAAAGTTTTAAACTGAACACTTTTGGTCCCTGAAGTTTGAGAAATAGTTTTAAATGATCCCTAATTTTTTTTTACTGTTATTAACTAATATTAAAATGACATGGCAAGTTGCAATTTGTCACGATATTTTAAACTGAACACCAATGCAATTTACCACGTCATTTTAATATTAGTTAATAATAGTAAAAAAAAAGTTAAGAATCATTTAGAACTATTTCTCAAACTTGGGAAATTGAGATTTTTGACCCCTTTCAATAACCACTTTGGACTTTTGACCCCCTTTTGATTTTTACCTATTTATGACCCCTTCACCTCAGATTTCTGACCCCTCCCCTTATTTTGCTTTGTAAAATTACCAAGTTACCCTCAATTTAAAAAAAGAAATCAAACACAACCCTCCCCTCCTTTCCCTCCCTGTCTCGGTCCTTCCCCTCCCTCATTCACTATCTCGTTGTCCATCTCAGTTTTCATCCCGGTCTCTCCCTCACAACCAGAAAATTCATCTCCATCGTTTCTTCTTCGTCTCCCTCACTTCGTCTCTATCAGAGCTTCCCCCTTCCCTAATTGAGGTAATTTTTCTTTCGAACTCGCGATCTTATTGTGAATGATTTTCTACCTTTTTTTCTTCGTTCTTTGCGTGGGTGTGAATGATTTCAACATTCGGCTCTATCTGAAGTAGCCAAGGTTATTATGAAGTTTGATTTATTGTTGCTTCCATTGTTTTGTTTTAATTTTTGACTTTCAGGGTTCCATC
>NW_019104633.1:213194-232238 GCF_001995035.1 Momordica charantia
CCTGTCCAAATCCAGGATGGGGCTATAAACGATTGTTTCCCAGGTGGCTACAATAAAATGCCAAATGGGGTTGTAATAAAGATTCTCGGCCGACCAAAACATCCTTGTGTATGTCTCCAAAAAGATAAATAGCATCCATGCCCCAATTTCAATTAAAAAGAACTTTATAATAAACCTTCCCACGATCACCATGACAAGAGAAAAGGCCACCAACCAATTGAAAAGCCTGTGATTGTATTCCTTGATAAAGAGAGATCGTGACTTCCCCAACATCTGTAAATGATGACTCATACACGATCAGAAAATTCAGCTTTCGAAAATGTACGTTCAATTGGGTAAGATTGGGATAATATATGATTTTATTTCTTGGAGAAAACCTATGCATCGACCGGAACATAGAGTATATACACTCCATGGTCTGAATATAAGCATTGGTTGTACAAGAAACAGTAATATACGTACACCTCCATTTTTAATCAAGCAAAACGTCCATCTTAGCTTGAAAAAATATATGGCAAACATCTACAGACAAACGGCTGTACCCTCACAGTCTATCAGTATGCACATGGGTAGAAAACCTACCAAATTTATTCTTTTTAAAACAAAAGAAGATTAAACTACCTATTTAGCCATCACATGGAAGGTCACTCAAAAGACTTGAAAGATATTGGGAACTTTATGAATAAATCAGGTAATAAACATAAGTTTCCTAAATGAGCAAAACTAAACTAAACATTTCAATGCCATCTATGTTCCTTGACATTAACATAAGATCAAATTAAACACCAAGATATCAATAACCCAATATGTGATAAGTGAATGTGTAAGGCAACAAATGGATGAAAAGGGGAAGAAACAAAAAACAAACGACTGCCTTACCTTTGACATGCGATGCTCATAGTTTTCTTTTGAAGGGCCAACACACTCTAGCTCAAAACTTTGGTTGCATTGCAGAAAACCTGCATTGAATTTTGCCATTGATGGAAGCCTTAGAGCTTGAAGGTGGTCCATTTGATCTTCACACTTCGTATAAAGTTCTTCACAGAGCTTTGAGGATTGATATTGATTTGCCAATATAACATTACTATGCACCTATAAAGAATTTCTAGAGGTATGAGAATTTACATATAACAAGGGGTTCAGGAATCAAATAATCAATAAAATAAATCAAAAAGGGAAAAAAAAGGATTTTAGGCTGTTGTAGTTGAGGCTAATCCCATATACAATGGATGTTAAGAACCAAACATGAAGAAGTCCTATTTTATTATTATCATTATAGCTACTACTATTGTCTATTATTTTACTAAAATCTCGCAACCCCTCAATGCTCATGCGCTCAAAACTGGGATTCCACATTTGGTACTCCAGACACTAAGGATGCACTCTGATGCGATGCCCCATGAGCAGTTAAATAAATCAATTTTTTGTTATTCCTTACAGTAAGGAAGTGGTAGCAAAATGACTAAGATACGCGAAGGTATCGTCTATGTTCAGGAAACTATTATTCACCAATTTGTATACCCTTTCGGCTTTCATAATTCAGGAAGATACTTGAGATCACAACCCAAGAAATTGATGCTACAGCTATACTTGAAAACTTTTTTTTTCCTCTAAATAGATGGGAAGTTGAAACCTTGTCAATTTCTTCATCAAGTTGTACGACTGATTTCTTTGCATGGTGACGGCCGAAATGTTGTTCATCAAAAGCTTGCATTGCTGCTGCTCGATGTGTTTCATGGGCACCATGCAGAGATTGCTCTGTCATAGGTAAATGCAATGTTGCCATTCTGTCACTGTATACTTTCAGACATCGCTCAAGAATGCCCTTGTTGAAAACCTCAACAAGGGATCCGGTAGATGGAATTTCCCCCTTGTTCAATGCTTCAAGAATCTACAAGTAGAAAAAAAAGGTAAATTGAAATTACAACTAAATTCTGTATTTGTAAAGATTGAAAACAAATTGGATGCAGAGTGTTACAATCCCAACTGTGACACAGAGCATCATTTCAAATGTTAATCAAATTGTTATTGTAACCACTGGTGAAAAGTCTAATGAGCAACTCAAGATTCGTCATCTACATGAACTGGAGTTGATAAAATTGCACATAAATGCACCACCTGTTCTAAAAAATATACAAATTCCTTTCCATTCAAAGATTTTCCCTGCACAATCTTTGGACGGATAATGCTCGTAACAAGCTCTTTCAACTCTTCCCTCCTTGCAACATATGTTGGCTCAAGCTCACCATCTTTCATATCACAAAGCTTTGTCCTTTGGAGATGAGGCTGTTAAAAGTAAAAGAATCACAATTTTGTTGGACTCAGAAATTTTTTTTACAGAAAGTATTCCAATTAGGAAAATGAACTGGATGCATAATAACCTGAATGGAAAATGAGGAATCATACTTTTTGTATTTATAATAGTTGGAATGAACAAAAAAAATCTCAGAAATCTCAGAAATCCTTAATCATATCCCACAAAAGCTGAAATAAACTAACTATTTCCTAAAGAATAGCAACACGTGATTGACTAAGAACAAACAAAGATCGCATGCAATCCTGAAGCAAATATTTTTTTTAACAAGAAACAAAAGAAAAATGTTCAACGATACAAGCTCTCAAAGGAAGCGAAAAAATTGAGAAAAACAACCAAACAAGGAACAAAAATACCTGATAATAGAACAAAAATACAAGATACAGGGAACACAAATGCACATAAAATACTAAACTTGCTAATAGGAGGTGGTTTCATAAACAAGCCTCCAATTGATCTCAGATTTGTGGTAAGCCAAACCATAGTTACTTCTCTATTTTGTTACACCTCCCTCAAGAAGTAGGGTTTGATCTTTAAACGTTCAGCCTTTACGTAAAACAGCTAGATTGTTTCAGATAGCAATTTTTGACTGATTTGTCAACAAAAACCTCTTCGCATTCCAAACCTGATGATTCCTATCAACATCCCTCTGACCTCATTGTTTCTTTTTCTTGCATTGATTGTCCCTCAATCTTGCATTAAATCTTCTAATGCTTTGAATTTCCTACTTAGTTGTCTTCTTGATGAATATGGACTGCTCCCAACTGCCCCACAACCTTAAATTCTGACCGTCTCCTCAATTTTCTCCAATCTCACAGAAATAGTATTAGGAGCATTTGTTCTTTAGGTGTCCTTTCACAAGGATTTGTTGGGGTCTCTTATTTCAACAATTTTCTATAAGTTGGGTGTTTGACAGGAGTGTTCCCAAGAATATTGAGCAGCTGCTGGAAGGTCCTTTATATTCCTCACAAATTTGGCTTTTATGGGTAAACTCCATTAAGGCTATACTGTCCGAGATTTAGTTTGAAAGGAATCAACGGGTATTCGAAGGGAAGTGTCATTCCTCGTTGGAGTGTTTTAATCTAGTAAAGTTTAAGGTTTCTCATTGGTGTTCTCTCTCAGATTTATTTGTCAACTATTCACCTAGTATGATATGTTCCAATTGGGAGGCATTTATAACTACCCCTTAGCTTCGTTGCTTTCTTTTATTTCTATTCACTCCTTTCGGAGCAATTTTATTCCTTCTCATTTCTCAATGAAAAGTTCGTATCTTGTTAAAAGAAAAAAAAGAAATAGTTATGATAGTAAGGGCGTGTCAGTAAATTTCCAAGGAATTGGTTATAATGGAGGGGGTGGAAGGGCTGAAGGTAGACCATAGTTTAGTTGGTTCAGGCTTGAGTGTGCTGTTGTGAGAAGAGGGTCCAAGCACCTTTAATTACTTTGGTGTTTGCCTTTCTGTAACTACTAACAAGATGGCTACTGTGATCAGAACAAACACTCCTCCAAATGAAATTCGCAATGATCTTTTCCATGATCTTGAGAAATGAGAAGAGAGAAAAATAAAGAGAGGACTGGGGTTCTACCTTTAGAAATGTGAAGGCTTCTCCATTTAGCCAGCTTAGCCTTCAGCTTGTCAGAAACAAATCCCAGATAGAGGAACTTCTACGGACTCCAAAGAGAAAATTTGAGGTAAATGAAAAGTATAGTTTCCTTTTTTCATCCAAAAGATGTACCCACTTCTAAGCTTCCTCATCTTTTTATTAATGTCTATATTAGCAGTTCTCTTTTTTTTTTCCTTTTGGTAAGAATTTCAGGGGTTGCAGTCTTAACTCGTAAAACAAGTAGTAACATTTACCCCAGCTAAGAGCTAATAACATAACTATATTCAAAAACATATTGAAAGAAGTTGTTATGTCGTTGAAAACTTGATTGTTCCTTTCAATCCATAGTCTCCATAAAAAGTCGCGAATAGTCAGATTCCAAACAATTACAGCTTCCTTCTTGTAAGGTATCGATTACCTTCTTGGAATTCTATTCCGATTCAAAAAGAGCCCATAGGCGATTACAAGTTACCCCACCAATTCGAGAGGGTGGGTTTCTCTCCTTCCTACCTTACTCACTAAGGCACAAACACAAAAACAGACTTGCCTCCCCCAGAAAGGGCACACTGCCTATATCTACCGTACCTACCTTCCCTCCCACAAAATTGGCAGATATTCTCTCTCTTGGCCGTTAGGCCTCCTCTTGGGTATTTCCCATATTACCCTCTTGGTTATTTCCCATCTTACCCCTCCTAGAGTACTTCTTTGTAATCGGGGGTCTAACACTTCTTAAAGGGATGGGCCACCAGAAGCGCATGAAGAAAAATCTTTGGGTTAATCTGGATAGGGAAGCACCAATCGAAGGCTAGCCTCATTCTATTCCAAAAACCAGTAGCATACATGCAGGTTACAAATAGGTGGCCTCGAGTCTATAATAGCAGTTTTAGAAGATTCAAAGAAAGCCTAGAGGCTTTTATAAATAGATTCGAGATAGACCACCAATTTTCACAACAATAATGAATCAGCGGCTGAAAGAGTTTCTCCACAACTTTAAAAAGGTAGAGGGGCTTGTCTAAGGCCTCTGTTAGCAAGAATTTTGCCTCTAATCTTCCATTGAGAATGGTATAAAAATATGTCGTTAAAATACTACCCAAAATCCAGTTCCACCATCTATCCCCAAAGTCGTTGAGTTCCAAAATAGCATAAAGATATGACCAATCAACTTTCTTCTAGAACTTCTCATGGTCCACTTCCAAAATCAAACCACTTCTTTTCTTGAACTTCTTTTCCCCTGAGAATAGAGGCCTTAGACAAAAGCCGACTGAGAATCATTATGCTGAAGGACAAGAAATTTTTAGTTGTTCGGCTAGAACCTTGGTATCCTGTAGAGAGAAGCAGCCAAACTGATTGACCTACAACCATTAATCTTAGCAGCTTTCATCCTTTTCGAAATTAGGATATGTAGGTCTCTTTTGTGCAATTGTCTATAATACTGTTTTCAAAGAACTCTCGGGCTACCTTTACTAAATTAGGTTTCAAAGTGTTCCAAGGTCTTAAAACTTTCTAGTTTCTAGTCATGCCGTAACAACTACGTCAAATTTCCAAATTCCAGGAGTTCTTAATTGCTTTGTGAATCTTTCCTCTTCAAAAGGAGGTTCCAACTAAGCACTCCAATAGAAGAGGAGGAATCCCATTGCAGACCTTGAAAAGTAAAACTCTGCCCTAAGAGTAGAATTTCCTGATACCAACCATTTCTTCCTCAATCTCATCTTCAGAGTTAAGGTTGGCCTAGAAAAAGTTCATTTCCTGGAAGAAACCCATCAATGGAAAAACTTATTTGTCTCATCACCATCCTTCAGCCGAAGAAACATACATTATTGTGTCCAGTGTCCACCCCCTTTCCACCTTGGTTCACAGATTTGAAAGCACCCCAGCCAACAATATTTATAGCCGCCTTCAATACTTTGCTCCAACCGACTCTAGTAAACTATTTCATTTAACCATCCAAATTACCTCCCCACCCTTAAACAAATTTAAACCAAATGCCTAACAAATAGGTACGTCCAATACATACCTAGAACATAGCATGCTATTTCATTAAACCATCCTACTATCGAGCATGTCAGGTTTATAGAAATAACATGATTTAACATAAAATTAAATTTACATGCAAGGATCCCATCTTCCTAACACCACAATTAAGCATAACCCATGTTAATAATAAAATCAAAAGTAGAGGCATTGAGAAGTGAGGCAGGGTCATACTTGTGGTAAACTGAAGGCTGTACTATTATCTCCCATAATAGCCAAAGAATCTCGAATTTGGTTTACCTGATGCAATTACAGAGATCACGTCTTTTTCCAAAGTAAACTAAATGTTTCTTTTGTAATGTGAAAAATGAAACAAAAGTCTGCGGGAAATACCAGATCAATGTTTTTGTCTCCTGCATTTACGATAAAAGCACCATCCATTAAAAAAAATTCCATACACGTACTCTATGATACTTAAGAAATCAATTTAGTCAATTGCATAAAATCACTAAAACTGACCTTCCCTATTAGGCACATGCCTAAGAGCTTCATTCACCATTTCTTGCACAGTTTTTCCTTCTATAGAACAGCAATAGAGAAGCCAAATAAATCTAGAGTACAAAAATGGAGCAGTATGAACAAGAAACCTACTTTTTAGTCCTCATTTGATGACTAAAAAATGCATGCAACAGTTTTGCTGAAGTGTCAGAAACAAAATACATCAGGTTAAATCTTAGACATAACGAGCCAATTAATAGTCAGAATCCAGGATAATAATCATCTTAGACTTAACGGGCCAATTAATAGCCAGAATCCAGGATAACATATGTGAAGCCTAGATAACTGAAAACTGGGAATTTTAAGATTACTCTGTTTGTTTGACATGAGAATTCTGGGGGAGGGAGAGGATGGGACTTGGATTTTCATGATTGTGTTAGCTTAAAAAGATTTGTCTATAAAAATAAATAATATCAATTTCAATAATATTCTTGAATTAAATGTTATATTTTTTATATTATAATATAATCTTAATTAAGATTATTGCTTCGTTTTTTTTGTAACAGTTGGAGCTCACTCTTGTAAGTTCTTTTCTTTTCCTTTTTTCTTCCACTTTGTTGCTTGGGCCTATATTTTTTATTACTCTAGTTAGTTTGATCTTTCATTGCTCTTAGTGAAAGTGAATTTTTCTTATTAAAAAGGAGAAAAAGAAATGGAATTAAACGAATAAATTACCACTACTAGTTGCCTTACAAGGACAATTATAATGGACAAACAAGAAAATAACGATGACTATGGTGTTGGAATCTCAAAAGCCACCTTCTTAGGCAGGAATGAGCCACCCACTAGATTGGATGGTCAAGGTTAAGCATACTTCAATACGTGAGCACCTTTGCCTTCTCATATAACTAATATGGAGATACAGGTGTCATTCTAGCTGTGGGAGGGGGTCTCCTCATCCTCTGCCCTTAGGCTGTCTTGCTTCTTTTCATTCTAATGAAAGGTTTCTTTATCCAAAAAAAAGGGTGTCATTCTAATAAGAATATTTCCTTCTCACTAACCAAATGGCAAATGACATGCTGATGTGCATCAATTTGGATCAATTAAAAGATTTAATTTTACTGTTGGAAAAACAAAATGCAGAATCATCAGATAACTCGAAAACGATGTGCAAAAAACCACGAAAGCAGGGAAGAACTTTCTGAACGTACGTAGAAAATCACGCTGGATAAGCCACAGCAGCTTAGCAGGCTCAAAGGCAACATCTTGTCCCTACAGATTATACAATAACAAATCTCCATTAAAGGATGTGATGTAGGTAGAATTAAAGCAACTATAAATGAGTTAAGAATTTACTACCTTCACTCTACGTCCGGGAGCAGTATGCAGAATAAAACACGTAACAGTCAGGTTTCAACATAAAAAATGTAAACAACAAAAAGAAACATGGTTAAATTACAAATTTAGTCTCTAAACTTTGAGGATGGTGTCGATTTAGTCTCGCCCTAAAAAGTTTTAATTACGCTCCTGAAATTTTTTTTATTTTGCTTCTAATAAATCTCTATCATCAACATCATTAACATTTACAATGTTGACATAACATGCTAATTGGACTAACAAGTGATGATTTGGCACGAGATGGACTCACGGAAGGAGATCAACCAAATAAAATCAAACGGAATACAATTTGAACAGGATGGTTTTGTATACTTGCCCTTACTTAATCTAGCTGACCGTCACATCATGCTAAACTATCGGTCTCATCACTCATTAGCTCAATGATCAACATGTAATGTCAACATTTAAGAAACTATGTCATGTAAACAATAATGATCTACTAGAACCAAAATCAAGAGACACCACACAACTATCAAAGTTTAGAAAATAAATTTGAGATTTAACCAAAAAATATTTAATCAAATAAATTTAGAAAATGCAAACCTCCCATAGAATTCTTCAGCAAGCTCAACAGCAAATGACAATCTAGAAATATCAGCTTCACGGATCTATAGAAAAGAAGCCAAAAACATTAGTAGAAACAACTGGAAACTGGCTCAATAGTATCATACGAACTAAAACCCAAATTACAATCATTAACATCAAGCAGATACATGGTGTATAATAGCCTAGTGTCATGCTCTAGTATCATCAAATTTTTCGAAAATTATCAGTAGTCCATTCTTGATATCAACCCAAGTCAACCTAAGGTTATTCATGGCTTGCTATAAATAATAAAACAAAAAGAAGGCCAACTCATAACTATGAGCAATAATGTGGTCTAAAGTATATTGAATTAAGGAGAGTAGTGAACTATTTCAAATATAACATGTTTAGAATTACTTAAATCTCTGGACAATCAGTAGTCAGAGCCACTTTTGAACTGGAAAAAAAAATTAATGACATCATGTGCGGCCATATTTCATAAGATTAAAATTTTAAATATCTGAGGAACTACCCCACCAGTCAATAGATTAAGAGACACTCATAACATTCAAGCTTTGTGTCACGTCCACTACTGTCACTGATCACGCTTGAGCTTCGATATTTGAGTTCAACATAGAAGAATTCTAAATAAGACAACATTTTATTACAGTAGGAACAATGATTGTCCAAAGCTAAAAAGAAAACTGTCTCTCTTATTTGAAGTCACCAGAGGAAAACTTGTTTTTCGTAAGTGAATGAGAAAAAACCAAATGGTACTTGGAATTTGTAGCATGACAATAGCCGATCAGTGATGAATTGTTGTATCCTAGCTATTGTTCCCTTCTTGTCATATAAGTTTAAAATTAAAACTATGGATTCCATTTTACCAATGAAAATTACAAGGTTTCAAGCAAAAGCAACCGTTGATATGTCATATGATGAAAATATCAAGTCATGATGACTCACAGTCTCTGGCAGGTTGTAGATAAGCACAGAACTCAGAACAGTTGCCAGAGCAAAGATCCTGCACAACACATCAAAAGGGAAGATTGTTAAAGGGAATGAACACAAGAACTACCACCTCAAACTAACTCACTAACTCGGATTACCGATCATCATATACATTTGACTTTCCAACACTTTCAAATCCTTCTGTATCGAGGAAAAAAACAGAAGTTTTGACTCCATCAATCATCAACTCCAAAGGAATGCCCCATACCCAGATCCCTGTGCAAGGCAAAACAAATTGACAAACTAAATAAATAACTAACAAGTAAATATAACACATCCACAACCCAACATCATTGCATCTAAATTTACCTTTTGTTTTGGTGTCACGCAGGTGTCCTACACCAAACCCTGAAACTCAAAATATTTGATTTATACATTAAATGATTTATATATATATACATACAGGATATTGGTTGAAACAAGAGAGAATAGGTCCGAACTAATAGAAGTAAACGCACCTTCATAACAAGAAAGAGAGAGAAGTTGGTTAAGCAAGAAAGATTTTCCAGATCGGTATGGGCCAATGACCTTATCGTATGAAAGAAAAACACAAGATAAATCAGACCATATATATATATATAGTATCTAAAAAAGCTTCAACCTATAATATTTATTATTCCAGATAACAAATAAGCAGGTTACAATAAAACTACAAAAAATAAAAAAGGTTAAATTACAAGTTTAGTTCCCAAACTTTGTCCTCGTACTTCAATAAGTTCTAATAGATCTCTACTTTCAACATTGTATCCATTTGATCCTTATACTTAAAAAGATAAAAATAAAAAATAATAATAATAATAGGTCTGCGAACTTCGAGTTTTATGTATCCCTAGCATTAACTATGTTAGTCTAACATTTATTTATTTATTTATTTTGAAAACCCAGAATCAATAGCTCTTTAGCTTTTTACCCTATATCCGTGGGCACCCGCGCCCGCCCAAGGCTCAAATCCAAGAGACATCAAGACTTTTTTGTATTGAATTCACTCAAAGATTCAAACACAAGACCTCATGCTAGGTGATACCACAAGACCCTATCCCCTTGCCAATGGGGATGCCCTTGGGAGTGTTAATCTAATATTTATATAGCATGTTAACTATATTATTTAAGAATTACGTGGTGAATTAGTTCCGAGCAAGGTGTAAGCATTAAACTAATGGAGTTAACAGCGAGACACAAAAGTGAAAGTTCAAGAGCCTATTAAAATCTTTTCAACCATAAGGACTAAATAGGCACAACCTTAAAAGTTTCAGGACCTACTAGAAACTTTTTAAACTATAGAGATTAGATAGACAATTCTTATAATTTAACCAAAGAAAAAATGGAAATCTTACAAGTAAATTGAGGATAACCGGTCCAGGTCCTTGAAGCCATAATTTTTAAACTACTATGCATATGAACTAAAGAAAGTATGCATTAAATGGTTCCCGCATCATGAACCACCCATTCCTCAATAAAAGACTGGAAATCTTTCTCATTTAAAAAAAAAAAAAAAAAATACAAGGGAAAATTATTGTTCAAGATTCAATTCAAAGATATCCATTCATTTAAGTTATGTAGAAATGAGTCTACAAGTACTAAATGTCACAGAAGAGCATCTCAGTCTAACCGCAACAGCTGCAATTGGGTTTGTTATTCTCTCAATGGCCTCTAAACCTTCTCTAGAAAGCCGAAGTTTTGTGTGGCCAGGATCAGGTTCCACAATTGGAAATCTGTAAGTGATTAAAACAAGCTTTAGTCCTTTTCTTACAGAGGAAACAAACAACTCTGGCAAAAGACAGATTCTAAAGCTTTGAACATCATGGGCTAACAAATGAACGAGCATATGTCTTCCATGTGGTATGTTCGACCGTTCATAACAAAATACAAATACGTGTAGAAAATATTAGCAAAACATTTACGGAATAAAACATTGTGAGCTAAGTTTAAGATGAAAGGTGCGTTCATCTCATAAGTCAGAACCTTGTTAAAAGTAAAAAACTGTCCTCTCTCATTGACTAATTACCAATTTTGAGGAGTGACTAATTACCAATTATTTACTAAAATAAAAATTTGCATGATAAAATTAGAGTATCATTTTATAAAAGCAACAAGAAAGATTAATTCTATGTATTTTATTTTTAAATGTGGTATTCAAAATGAAAAATAATTAAAATACTGTGACATGAATTCAAATTAGTAAATATAACTTTTTTGAAAATTAAAATAACACTTTATCTAAAGAAATCAAAATAATAAAAATAGCTTAAAAGATCAATGAAAATTTTTTTAAGACATATTTATTTTGACCCCTAAACTTAGCTCATAGTTGGCTCAATGAGTCAATTTTAATATTACACGTTCAATTTTGTCCAACTAAACTCTAAAGTAAAATAAATATCTCCTCAAAACTAAATTAGAAAAATATTCATGAACCAACCAATAAATCTAAGATTAACCAAACAAAACACTCAAAATCAAGCCAAAACATGCTCAAACCCAACCATGAAAATACATGAACCTGGACACGGAGTAAAGCATTCTAACAAGCTCTCTCTTAAACCTTGGACTAGCCATCTACTTAAAAGTTAAAACATCTTCCAACAGTACCAAATATTGTCCCAATCCTCTAGTTGTCAGTTGTCACCACGCTTCTTCTTGGTTAGTCATATACAAATATAGAAAAAAAAATTTGTAGCTGATAGGCAACCCCTTTATATTTTTTTGGTACCATAAGTGCATATAAATAGAATATGCGAGGCTCGGTTCATAACTCTAAGTTGCTGTTGCACCAATTTCATTCTCGCTTATCTACGTATTAACATTCTAATTGCTAAAATTTTATGCTAATAATACGAGTTGTTCTTCCTTCGGATTCTTTATTCAAGATACAGCATCTTTCAGAAATTAATCTTCTAGTTAATTTTCATTTCCCTCTAATACCTTCCGAACCAAAATTAAATAAAGATTTGTCTCCAGAAGCAACAAAATACACCTTTATATCACTGATCAACTGTGCGCACTACGTAACAACATTATAATAAATTAAACGAAATTAACAAAAAAAAAACTTCCACCAAACTCAAAACGCCAAGTATTACAGATCAACTATTAAGGGCGGCCTGGCTTTAATCTGAGGGGAGCTCCCAAAAGTAATTCAAACCAACTTAGCATCCAAGATTCAGAAGGACAACCAATCTCAAAAGAATAGAAACAAACTTACGCTTGCTGGAAATTCTCTATCGCGAGAGACCCCCAAGGGATGGTGCAGAGAATCGAAAAAATGAAAACCCTCGGTGAAATCCCCATTGCTGAACAACCCTCCGTCAGAGGCAGAAGCAGGCGTAGGAGAACCAAGGGGCGAATCAATTACGCATTATTGATGAGAAGAAAAAACATTTGGGTTTTTTGGAGAAATGGGATCTAGAAAAACCATGAAAAGGGGCGTACGAAAGGAATAATGCAGACGCATGAACTTGGTTTTTGCATCTATGGAAGAAGAAGAAACTGGTAAACGGGGCTGTGCTTGATCTTCAAATTACGGTACCTGCGAATTGCAATTTGTGAATATAATATTTGGAAGAGGAGATGAGATCTACAAGGGGCGCTTCCGTCTAAAGTCTTACATTGAAAGTCTGAATTTTTTGGATTCATATCATAAATGTAGATTACAATGTAAATTTCGAGTTCTCAATGGGATGGAAATATCGACAGAATAAAATGTCCATGTTGTAAAAAGTTGAAAAAATTATAAAATTATAAATAAATATATTTAAATAAATAAATAAATATTTTTTTATTTTAAAACAAGTTAAAAATAATTAATATTAATATTGTGTATATATTAGTGACATTTTGTTGATATTTTTCATATTTTGTCGGTTTTTTTAATACGATAGAAATGTTGATTTATCCCTCATACACGAATATGTCAGTGGAAATGTCGATGCATCGATAGATATTTAATACCATAATTCATATTCTTGAAAATTGATATTTTTTCTTTTTGTCGAAACGAGCATAACTCAACTGTAATTTGATCAAATATACATGTCTTAACTTGTATTAACTAATTGAGCTAGGTTCAGTTTAGCCAAAATTTTGATTTATTTATCAAAATTACTGACAAGATTACAATTAAAGTTTAACTATACACATTTAAAAAAAATTTGTCCAAAGCTATGAAGTATATATATCTCAATTAAATTCTTGAATCTCTAGATATTGTTTAATTAAAATGTATATAAAATAAGTTGTCAAAAATTACTAGTTAAAGATAGATCATCGACCAAAATATTAGAAGTTCAAATTCTCATTTTACTTACTAAACTCGAAAAAAAAATGATAATATATTTTGTAAATTAATGATTTGTATTGGGTTAGATTGAAATTATGGATGTTAAATTTTTAGTTTAAATATTATTTTGATGGGCATTTTTAGTTTTTGTTCATTTTAACTTATATATACTTTCAAAATGTCTATTTTAATCTACATCTAAAAAAGTGACGGTTTTGATTTCTATTCATAAACTATGACATTTATATACATAAATACTAGGGTGTACATTGGAGGATGGATAATCGACCTTATCGATCGAACTAACATCAGTTGGTTGGTCGGCGAGGTAATTAACCCCAATCGATCGAACGACTGATATTTATATTGCCATTGTTGATTCGCTGCCCTCAACCATGGCAGAGGCATCCCTCGATGCTTCAATAAACATCTTAAAAGTGCAAAGAGCAAAATAAACTAAATCTAAAGTAAAAAATCAAAATAGTATTTAACCTATTTTTTACATAAACTAGTTCGACATTGAGTACATTACGGATAAGGAGATTCTAACTCACGACATTCTGGTTAGACATAGATGTCTTGTTCTATTAAATTATGTTCAAATTAACTAAACTAGTTCAATATTAAGTATGTTGTATGTGTTTATAAAGTTCAAAATATGGTTTAGTTATCAAAACTAACCTACGATTTTATTATGTATAGAAAATGAATGTGTGGTATAACTAATTATCTGAATGTATCCGGCCCAGCAACGAAAACCCTCCTACTACAAGGTGAGGCTCTGCGGGGTCGATTTAGGCTCCTTCCCTTCCACTGCATAGCTGCGCTAGCAGGTACTACGAGCCCTGCTTATCCTGGCTACAATAACTATCGAACAGCGATCCATCTGAAGAATGGCGCTTGTATATCCCTAGGCGTGGGTCTGTACTTTCCTCTATTAGAGAAGGGGGAGGTTTGGAACTCGAAAAGTTTTATTATTTTCTATACGATGCAACCTTGTTCATGTGAAAAAAGATGTGAATTATTTATGGCCGCCTGCCTTTTATAGGGTGAATATTAATTTTTAGTTATGTTCTACTAAGAAAAAAAATATTAGTTTTTAGTTTTCTTTTTTAAATATATTTCTAACATTCTAAATTTCTTTGTAGATGTATGACGTAATTCATTAATAAATTTAAGCAATGGTAAACATACATACGCCTTTTTTTGTTATCCTATTAATAATTAATAAATATAATGCATATTTTATTAAAAAAATAATGCATATTAGAAATGGAAAAATGGTTGTTTTAAAAATATAAAACTAAAAAAACTATAAAACATATTTTATTATAAGTATAGAGGAACGAGTTAAAGATTCATGATAACTGCCTACATAAAAATTAATTTCTTATATATATTTTTTACAACCAAATGTAGCAACGTTAGACAATTGTGAGATAAATCGAGGTACACGCAAACTATCTGCACACTCACGCATATCAAAAAATTAAAATAAAAAACATTTTATTATGACTAAATACACCAAAGTTCTTAATTCTTTTGTAGGCAATTTTCAATCTGGTCTATAATCTTTTAAATTTCTTAATTTTATCTTGAATGTATTGAAAATTATCAATTAGGTCTTTTCCTTCAAAAATTTTTCAAATTTGTTAACAAAAAAGTTAATGTATCATTAAATTATTATTAAATATTAAACATAAAATTGAGAATTTTAAAAGATTAGACGTCATTTCATATATTTAATCTTTGATTAATACGTTAGCCCAATTGAGTTTTTTTTTTCTAGTAGAGAAAATTCTAGCATTGCTTCTTAGTTTTCTATTTACAATGTTTCTAATCGTTTAATTGTGTTACATGCATCCACTGTATGTAATTAATCTAATTAATCTGGTACATTAAGTGAGGGAGTAAATTTGATACACTATTAGAATCCATCCACTGCAAACCAAAATCAATTTTAGAATGATCTGAAACCTGATAATGGAAAGAGACAAATTTGAGAATGAAGTTCAACCTATCATCGATGAAATCACTATTTATGGAAATGTAGGAAATTAGTGAACGACTTCAACCTAACCTCAAGAGATCGTAATAGCGTGACAAACATCTTATCGAACCATACAAGAAAAGGAGAGTCATCGCGTGGAAATTTGGAAGATCATTCAAGCCAGTTTCAAAACTTCTCATGATAGAGACGACATGTACGAATTTCCAATTTTTACTTTACCTTTGTAGTTTGTTTGATTATTTTTTCTCGTATAGATTTTGATAACTCATTTGGCTGATTTTTCATTTTTTATTTTTTGGTAATTTGATTCACACCCATGAATTGTCTCACGTCTTTAAAACAAAAACTTTAAAACAAAAACTTATTTGCAAAACAATTTGCAAGATAGGCCCTTAATTAGTCAACCATTTCTCCATTCCCTTTTCACTTATATTAGTGTATGGTTAAGAGTCGTGGATTTCCATTCAGAATATAAAGGGGTGGAGATTTACATTCTTTAATTAGTAAGAAATGTTGTGTTACAATGCTTTAAAAAGATAGGGTATATTGTTTCAAGATTCTCACTTAACACAAGGGAAATCTGCCTGACTTTTATGTAACAGAAATCGATTAAGGTCAAAATCGGGTCAAGCCTAAGGTAGGATTGTCGGGTGCCTAAGGTCGAGCCTTTGGTTACCTTCATTGCAGGAAGATATTTCGTGTCATTTGTGGTTAAAGAACGAAGGTCGATTCTAAATTACCAGTCAGGTGAGACCTGACTTTCCAACCTTCCTCTGTCATCCATGTTGCAAGGTTATTTTAATGTCCCAACACTTAGTTTGATTTTATAGCATCCAAGCAGTACATTCATATATCCAAATAGATTATATATAATAGTAATTTAATGATTTGTTAACTTTTTATCAGCCAAATTATCGCAAATAACCTAATTTAGAATTTTTGATTTGAGAGAAAAAAAAAAAAGAAATTAGGCAGCGTGTATATTTTTAGTCATAATTATTTAATCAGACCATATGGCGCGAGGCAACAGACGAAGTTTACAAACGATTACATCTAGACGACGTCGTTTGCTGAAAAAGTTAAATGCGTAATTAAGAATCCTAAGGGGCCAAAAGTGTAAATTTAAGAAAAAGTAGGCCCTTTTAGACAAAGTACCAACATTTTTAACCAGGACAAAGCTTCCTCCTTTTTCGTCTCTGTCTCTGCTCTGAGAGCACCCAACTGAGGAACAAGAACAAGAACTTGGAGAGAGAGAGATCGAAGCGAAATCGCAATCGAACTTCTCAAAAAACCTGAATCAATCTCTCTTTTCCCCCTCTTTCATGTAGATGCTTTTCCAAGCCGCCGTTTCGCCGTCCTCAATCGATTTGTTTACTTTACTCCTCGCCCGAGTTCATTTCCATGGCGAATAATCATTCCGAGACTCCCGCCGATGATTTCCTCGAGCAGATTCTTGGGATTTCCCCTTTTGGGTCGGCGGAGCAAGGGTTAGCTGGAACTGACGGCGGCTTGGCCGGAGCTGCGGCGGCTCAGGCCCCGATGATGCTTCAGCTTAGCTCCGGCGACGGCGCCGGACATATGGCGACAATTGGGAGTGGAAGTGTTGGTGGAACCGGGTTCCATGGCGCCCCTTTTCCCCTAGGGCTGAGCTTAGACCAAGGGAAGGGAGGGTTTCTGAAAGCAGAGGAAGCTTCTGGAAGTGGGAAGCGGTATTGTGGGGGCGTTGTGGATATTCGAGCTTCATCTGTGAAAAATGTAAGATGGTAATTTTGTAACTTATTATTTGTTTTCTTTTATAATCCGGAATCCATGCTGCGTGGCTTCACCGGTTGGATCCCTATAATCGGGGTGTCAACGGCGACCCAACACTGTAAACGAGGTTGCGGGACTTGTCCTTGAATGGAGAAAGCCCCAGCTACACGTTCTGCGGGTCTCGAACGGGGTATCCTATTCGGTCGCCACCACCCGTGGCGGTAATTTTGTAACTTATTGTATACCCAGAAATTTTGTTTTCCTTGGAAACAAACACCATGCTTATCTATTGTATTTTGTGAGTTCTTTTTTATCTATATGGAAAGTAGAATGAGAGAAGGCGCTGGGAAGGTTGTAAAACCAACTCATTTGAGATTAAACATTGTTTGAAGAATGGGAGTTGCTGTGCAAGCAGGAGTGAACATTTTATGATATTTTACTTTTCTTCACCTATCTATGTGCTGACAGGGTTATGGTTCTTGACTTTTTTTGAACTCTTTTTTGTACTTACTGAACTAGAGATTAGCTTTCTCTTGTGTTTACAGGTTATTCTTTTTTTAAAGCTAACATGCACTGTTTCCAAAGTAATTATGATAAGAAAAAAAAAAGGTATCTTAATACTTTTTCTTATTGAATTTTTATTTTGTGCTCTATGATGACTTAGCTGTGATGTTTCTGGTGTTTGGTTTTTGCCCAAGAGAAATGAGAAATTTGAGAGGCTTCTGTTTGATATAGTGCCATTCTTTTGCTCTTGAGGCAGAGATTTTATGTTCTCCTGTTGTTCTAAATGCAAGTATTAAATTTTAAATATCTTTTCTCATGGTTTTTCTTTTCTGGGGATGGGAATGGTTGATTTGCATTAAGTTACCCTCTTTTGATCTCTCTGCAGGTGTTTCCAGGCCAACAAATGCACGCTTCTATGGGTGTAGCCCCGCATCCACCAGCAATGCGCCCTAGGGTTCGGGCAAGACGAGGACAGGCAACTGATCCACATAGCATTGCCGAGCGGGTAAGATAGACACTAGATTGGAGAAATTAGAAACAGTTGACCATTGGTAGATTATTCTCGTATCGAAGTCTTACTGTAGCACTTGGTTGCATCTTGAAGCTGTCAGATTTATTTATTTAACTTTCTGGAAGTAATTTGAATTGCCATTTACGTTTTGTGACAGTTACGAAGAGAAAGGATTGCAGAGAGAATTAGGGCTTTGCAGGAGCTTGTTCCGAGTGTCAATAAGGTGACTGTCTACGCTTTTAAGTCTTTGGGATTATCAAGATAATTGTTTCATTTCACTTTTAGGCAATTCCATGAGAGAGTTCTCAATTTTAGTGTATAACTTTTGTAACTTAATGTAGAAATGGTTTTTTTTTTTTGGTGGTGGTGTTTTTCAAACTCTTGTTTCCATAACTTAGAAAACCTGGGTAGATCTCTTTCCTCAAATTATCGTTTGACATATGATAAGTAATTTAAATGATCGTAGCATATGGTAATGTTTCCATACATGGGTAGATGCTAATTGGCAATATCTCTAAACCTTTTAGATCTAGTTTTAACTTTTGATTGATACAAAAATATGGCGCTTTCTCATTCGGCTCCTGTATTTCCCCTCGCCGATGTGAAAGCAGCTGTCAAATCAGAGCTAACTTCATATATGTAAACCAATCGTGAATGCACTTTACCTCTAAA
>NW_019104633.1:232333-246945 GCF_001995035.1 Momordica charantia
CCTGTTGACCTGATTTTTCATTTGCATTATCCTCTCCAAGAGATAATGTATTGTTATCTAGACTTTTAATCTTAGTTTGGTACTGATTCGTTTTTCTTTTTGGGTAGACGGATAGAGCTGCGATGCTTGACGAAATAGTGGACTACGTAAAGTTCCTACGTCTCCAAGTAAAGGTATAGTGGTTGGGAAAACTCAATTACAGCGACTATTATCCATGAAAGTTTCATCAATTACCTGATAAGTTGAAACTTAATGATTAAACGAATATGAAGATTGAATATGAAGATTGTTTTTGGATCGGAACTTCAAAAATCGTTTTAGAGATCTCATAATCAAATTGAACTTATAGTTAGGTCTTGATATATGTTTATTTGTACACTTTAGAACCGGTTGCTTTTCAATTCCTCATTTAAGTGTATTTCATTCTTTATATGAACAAAGCCGGGCTGTTGTTTAAAACGACTGCTCGCGCTCATAGATCAACTTTAGTCTTTTTTTCCTCTGTTTTTTTTGGATGTAACAGTCAGCTTTCATATGCTACTTTTTTAGGTATTTATCCATTGCTACATTCATCTACTTTGCAGGTTTTGAGCATGAGTAGATTGGGTGGAGCTGGTGCTGTGGCTCCACTTGTAACGGATATCCCACTATCATCAGTTGAGGTAGTGAAATGATAAACATAATCTTTGACTTTTACGACTCTGGCCCATTTGATAACGTTCCAATTCTTGGTTTTCTATGCCGTTTTGATGACCAGAAACAAAACTGTTATCAAAGGGGGTCTTATATTGTCAACTTTTTCTTGGTTATTAAAAAATGCCTTATTACATCGTAGGAAGAAGGGAGTGAAGGCGGTAGGAATCAACCCGCATGGGAGAAATGGTCGAACGACGGTACGGAGAGACAAGTCGCCAAGCTTATGGAAGAAAACGTAGGAGCTGCAATGCAATTCCTCCAATCAAAGGCGCTCTGCATCATGCCCATCTCGTTGGCTTCGGCGATTTATCACACACAACCGCCCGATAGCTCGAGTTCGGTGAAGCCAGAGAGCAACCCACCCCCATAGAATGACCCCCGAGCGGAGGGAGGGAGGGAGGGACGTGCATTCCCACAATCCCCAAAAGGAAAAGAAACCTCACCGATCGCTGTTGGGTACTAGGCCTGCATCCGGTCCCGTCGCAACACTCGTCGTTGTTCCCCTTCAGTTTGTGGTGGGTATTGGTAATGCAATCAAAGTCAGATGCCATAGTTGTTGCCTTTTAAGATTACTTTTAGGTTTTGTTTTTGGGATGGGGATGTCAATGCCCTAAAAAATGCAAGCAAGGGGGGTGGTTTTCAGGTCTCAACTAAAGCAAAGAAGAATTTTGTCAAAGCTTTAATTGATATGCTCTTCTTTTCTTGTTTTTGCATCAATGGTGGAGGGAGGGGAGGGAGTGAGTGGTGGGAAATGACCAAAGCACCTTTTTTCTTATGTAGTGGGATGTGGGGACCTTGTAAAAATATGAATAAAAGCTCTTTTTTTGTTTAGTATAATTTTAAATGGATGATGCACCTTTAGAAGGAAAGGAAATGAAGAAGTTTGAAATTGAGAGTATTGGTAGTTTGAAAAACAAAAAGGGAGAAAAAGGTTAAATTATACAAATTTAGTGGTTGTCCTATTCAGGCTTGAAAGTTTAAAAGATTTTTTTTTTAAATTGTATCCTCAAATTTTTTTTGTTTAATCTCGGTTATTAGAGTCATTAATTTAATGATGTCGTAGCATGTTTATTGAGACATAGTAGGCTTACTATTCAAAAAGGAGTATGTGTGCATAGGTTAATTTATTGAGACATAGTAGGCTTACTATTCAAAAAGGAGTATGTGTGCATAGGTTAATTTTAATTTATGATTAAATTATAAATTTTATTCGTACCATTTGGATAAAGTTTTAATGTGGTCTTCATGATTTTAAAAATTTTAATTTAGTCTTTATGGTTTTGATTGATATTTAATTTGGTTTTTATAATTTTAGAACTTTCGATTTGGTTGATATAGGGATTCGGTTCAATTTTATTCTTATGGTTTGGTTAAATCTCACTGGTCATCTTTAAATTTTGTTTTACTAGCTTCAAATCTACCCGTTTTTTTATGCAATCCTAAACGCCAGTACACTCAATCGGCACAGTTATTCAAATAGAAAATTTCTACGTGAAAAAAGATGATTTGTGAAGTTTGGCTAGATCATAAATACTAAATTGAAACTTTTGAAACTATAAAGATTAAAGCTTTTGAAACTATAAAGATTAAATTGAAGTTAAGTCTAAACCTTAGAGATCAAATTGAAACTAAACCCAAACCATAAAAGCTAAATTAAAACTTTGAAAATCATAGCGACCATATACAAACTTCACTCAAATTACATGTTAATTTGTAATTACCTTGATTTCATCTATTTACTCTCTTGCAATTTTTTTATTACATCAAATCAATAAAAAAAAAGACTATATAAAGTAATCTCTACCACAGACAAACAAATATGTGGGTATGAAGCTCACTTATCATGAAATTCAACCGTTATTTTTCGAAGTGTTTTATTTTGTTTTGAATATAACATGTGAGCGTAGAACTTTAAATACCTTTTAATAAAAAATAGGTGCCTTAATCAATTAGCTATATCGAGATTGGGTTGAAATTCAAGGACTAAATGATAGAATCCTAAGGCAACAATCAATTAAGTTGGATTAAATGTATAATTAAACATGGAAAAAAAAAGGGAAGCATTATGTTCCAAATCCAGCAGTAATCCATAGTGGGTTTCCCAAAGTTATGAGACTTTTGTATTCTCCTTGATCATTATTGGCCAAATAAATCATTGAGGAGAGAGAGAGCATGTTTTAGAAAGATGGGTTGCCCCATAAAAGCTTGATCCTTGATTCCAAAGACAAGAACTTTTTTTTTTTTGTTGAGAATTTGTTTGGTTTTACTTTTACATAAGGAATAAGAAAAGTAGTGTTAAGCAGTGTGAAGAACCAAATTATTGGCTTAAAGCAAACAGGGTTTTAAGTGTTTTGGTATCTAAAGTTGGCACACAAATTGCTTGCTTCTGCTTCTGCTTCTGCTTCTGCTTGGCATTTGGAGCATTTTTTTTTTGGTTCTGACTTCTGATCTGATGTGCCTTTTTTAAGTTTGTTCAGTTTAGACATTTAGATGCATTTCATTTATAACAATCACTTGCCAATTAGCAAAGTTACTGTTGGATTGGACTTGTTGAGTTCACGTGTTGTATTTCTTGTTCGTGGTAGTAAGATTTTGGTTTCAATTCTATTTTGGTTGTGAATTTTTATTCTCTTTAGACTTTTAAACACTTTCCTTTAAAATTGTTTTTTTTTTTTTATGGAGAATGAAATAAAGCGAGCGTTTGAGAATTGAAGGATTGGAACGAATGATTTGAAAGTTTAGAAACTAAACCCAAATAAAGATAAAAGGTGTAGATTTCGATCGTGCTCGCACTTTTTCTAATGACTGATTGAGTCCTCATTGGAACTCTAGATCTCGATCGTGCTTCCCATTTTTCTAATGACTGATTGAGTCCTCATTGGAACGGAACCCTCACATGTAAACATCTCTCGCACACAAATGGATTTCTGTTGTTGTTCATATAATCTATGTGATTATTGACACGTCTATCTAAAACCTACGTCGTGTCCAAAATGGAACTTGATTGTTTTTTTTAGAGCGCCTAAAACACCTATCACTCGACTATCTCCAAAATCGAATAAGGAGAAAAAGGCAAATCATTTGAGCAAAAAGGCAAATCATTTGAGCAATTTTCGCCCAAGCATTCAACATGACAACTCAAGATCGACCAATTCTAGAAACATAAACAAGTGCTAATAAGTAATAACTAGTCATAACCACTCGACACAAACTTGACTTGATCACCACATTAGTGTTATTGAAACACTCGAACAAATCTTCCTTCCGCTGAACGTTGATGGTAGATTTTCAACCTCTAAATATTAGACCTCGTTGTAATTTTTAAAATATTTAAACTCTGTTTAACAACAATTATTTCATTTATTTAAGCTTTTCAGGATATTCTGATAGTTCAAAAAAATTTAACTCTTACAGAACTGATAAAAAGAAAAATATTGATTATCGAACCGATTCATCTATCCGTATACAATTTATTATATCTCAAACCATAGGTATTTCCATAAAAAATTTCGAGAAAAACACTATCATGATAAGAAGAGTTTTGCAAAATAGAGCCACAATCATTATGATTTGCTTAAAAATATTTTGAAATTGTAATCAAACCTTTTTAAAAAAAATATTAAAAACTATTTATTTCCTAATTTTCAAAATTGAGCTAGAATTTAAAAAATATATTATAAAAAAATATTAGTAGATAGATATGATTTGAAAAACACATTCGAATACATATATCCATTATACAGTCAAATATATTGATTCAATTTTTTTATGAGAAAATATTACGACAGAAAAAAGGAAGCAAAGTCTTCCAATCATCAATAATCATGAAGAAGCTATAAAATTACAAAAAGTCTTCCAACCATCAATAATCATGAAGAAGCTACAAAATTACAAAAAAGATTTCCTCTGATTTGTGCACCACCAAGAAGTTCAATATACTATAAACTAAATGCATTCAAGATATCATAAAATTCCAAATGTCTCTTTATGGGGCATTCTCTTCAATTTGAAATTACTGAGAGATGATTAACAATGATGAGATACAGGCCACAACAGATACATTTACAAACTATACAAGCCACAGCACAGAGAGAATCTTACCAAAATATTTGGTGGTTGGAAACAATTTTATGGAATCCAGAGTCGGGATTTAATAAGATGGGAAATCAAGATTGGTAACAAAGTTAGCCATTTTGGCTTCCTGTTCATCAAGAGAACCCATTCTCATATCCAGTACTGCCAGTTGGGACTTCACCCAAGGTGGATTGTACCTGCCCTCAACCCACAAGGCTTCCCCAGTGTCCTTGTGTTTAAAATCTGGATATTTAGGGTTCTTCTGCAACCAAAATCAAATGGGTGAGTGTTCAACAACTGCATCATATAAGGCCTCATTTGATATCATTTGATAACAATTTCGTTTCTTGTTTTCTATTTTTAAAAATGATGTCTAGTTCCTCCAAGTTTCTTTTTCAGTTCTTAGCCAAATTTCAAAAACACAAACAAGTTTTTAAAAACTATTCTCTTTAGTTCAAAAAATTTGGTTTAGACTTTTAAAATGTTTTTAGAGGGTAGATAACAAAATAAAAGAAAATAAAAGAACACATGTGAAAGTAGTATTTGTAATTGTAAGTTTAATTTTCAAAAACAGAAAACAAAAAATAAAATGGTTATCAAACGAGACAGGACCATAGGGAAGAACCTATAAATACACACAAAAGGTAACTTTTGGAATGTCTGAAGTGGCCTGCAAAATGTGGAAATCTTTTTTTTTTTTTTTTTTGAAATCAGTTGACTACTTTCCTTTGTTCCCTTGTTGCTCTTGGTTAAATCCACTCGGTCGATTACTTTTATGCCTCTTTTAACAAATATAACTTAAATGCTCTTGCAGCTAATTGGAGGAGCTTTTTGTCTTCATTGGCTCAGGACTCGACTCTACCCTCCTCTTCTGTGATTTCATACCATAAAAGGTAATACGCTCACGATCTTACTTGAATAGGATATGTACTATAGGTTGTTGTAGTACCGTGTCTTTGAGTTCTAACAAAACTTGAAAAGGTAATACACTCGGTTAATATCTGTTAGAGCCCAAGATAATGCAAGCAGCATGATATAGTTGATTTCCAAGAAAATGCAGCCATTCAAGAGGTCTGCTCTTGCTTTTCCAACTAAATACCTAATATCTCCCGAGTTGGCCTAGTGATCAAATGTGCTAAAGAAAAAGTAATGAAACTTAAAAGAGAATGAGTTAAAACCCCAAGTAGCCACCTACCTAAAATTTAATATCTTGCGAATTTTCTTGACAACAAATGTTGTAGGGTAAAGTGGTTATTTCGTGCCCGTTCTCATAGATATTTTTTAAAAGAACTATTATTCCCCCACCTACCACCACAAAGGCTCTCTGCTAACATATCTTATTTAATTTTCCCCGCCATCCTATTACGAACTAGGGGTATAGTTATTAGTTACATCACAGGCCCCCTTCAAGAAATCTTAACATCTCTTGGGAAACCCACTGAGGGTTCATTTTGTTGGGCCCTCCTATTCATCCTAGCATAAGTAAATTTTAATGGTGTTTTCGACTATTAATGGAACTAAGAAGGTTTGAATTACAAAACTCGTCCAAATATAAGAATCCTCTCTCCTTTCACTGATAATTTCATTGAGGAAATAATAAATATGCATAAAAAATCTTTAAAGATAAAGATTATAGGCAGTATACAAGAAGTCTTCTTTCCATAATTTACATGAAAGCTTTTTTGTAATTCTGCCAATTGGGCAGCTTGTTGTAAGTTCCTTTGGTTCTCTTAACGCATCTATGAAAAGCTTTACTTGTTTCTCGTCAAAATATAATAATGGCAATGATATACATAGAAGCACTAGTAAATAACAAACTTCGTCAATGTTAAGAACATTTGAATCCAAAAACTAGATACGTGAATCTTAGGAATTTCAAGAGAATAAATCAAGTACCTTGTTCTTCCTATTGTCCCACCAGTCGACAGGATTAGCAAAGAATGCTTGCCATAATTCTTGTGTGGACCCCATATTATCAGCAGCACCATTGCCAAGCTTTCTCCCTGTTAAAAAATTATGATAGGACATCAACTAATAAGATTCTGAAGCAAAATAAAGTGTCAGATCAATAATCATAAATTCAAAAATATCCCATGCCTGCCACTATGGAATTAGAGTCCTGATCATGATGGGGTGCTGTTGAGATGCTTCTTTCTATAAAATTCAACTGCTGAACTACTACCTATGAAAGATGTAGAAAGCATCAGTATTTACCTCAGGAAACGAATAGAAAACCATGGAACGATATGAACAAGGATTATATAACCTTGTAGTATGTTTGCTGTTTCCCATCATCAGCTTCAACTAGATCTGCTACCAGCCGACCAGATACATGTATCTGGTTGCCTTTCTGGACGTGTTGAAAAGCAATGTGTGCCAACTCATCCCAGAATGTTAAATTTATCCTGAAAGGGCCAACTATCCACATTGAATAGGAAAATGAAATCCCAGCAAGATAACAATTCGTATTGTTTTATACATAGATTATCAGGAGAGGAAAATTAGTCAATAACTGGTTAGATCTGATTCTTCTCTCTGAAGTCCTAATTGTTTTTTGTATAGAAGAAACAATTTCATTGATGATATGGATTAGAAGAACAAAAAGATCTTTTAAGTTCTAATTGTCGTTTTATATGAAAGCATGAAGAATGAAATGCTAATCAAAGTTAAAGTTCTGCAATGCAAAGGAGTGAAAGTAGCACTTTGAGGAAAATTTGGCTTCAAAGAAATAGAAGAGTCTGATAGGCTCCCGATTGTGGAAGACTGGAAGTACATAGTGGGAAGAAGGGGGAGAGAAAATAAGAAAGATATGTGAGTGAGGATGAGTGATTCTGTTTTAATGGTGAGGCCCAGTTAATTTGTAGGGCTGTGAGGGAATGTGTACATATGGTTAAATACCATAGTGAGAGAGAGAGAACAGGTACCTTGTTCATTTTGGTTATTTTGTGGTTTGGGGTAGCTTCAAGTACTCCCTTGCTCTGTTTCTCTCTTAACATAAATAATACAAGAGGTTCTATCAGTATCAGAGTCTTTCAATAATGCTATCCCTTATTCCACCCTTTTTCTTTCTTTCTTTCCTTATAGTAAATTAACAACAAAGACACGATTGGACTTGCTAATGGATAAGGCCTAAGGGTAACTAAAAATTTGAAAGACTTGGTCTCTCCCCAAATCCTTTTTGAAAGAATGCCTATCTCTGACCTCTCCAGGCTACTTTACTTAAAATCACTCCTCTAACGAACTTACTAGCTAATACCAAGGAACTGTAAGGTATATCAGCAAGGTGGGAGATTTGTCTTTCAAGAAGTGGTCTAACCTGAGAATTTTGTTGGCTAAGATGGATGGCCCTTTGTCCAGTTCCCCAAGGTTCTAGGAGGGGTGGGACTGTTAGATTTGCCTTTTGAGGAGTGGTCCAACTTGAGAATTTTGTTGGGCAAGATGGGTAGGCCTTTGTCTAGTCCACCAAGGTTCCACGCCAAGTCATCAAGGGGGAGTGGACAAATAGCATCCTTGGAATTTTAAACGAGGCTTGGCGAGGTTTTACTGTGGAAGGGGCCTGAGGTCATTATTCTTCAAGAAACCAAACAGACTTCTTGCCCTGCTAGTTTAGTTAAAAGTATTTGGATGTGTGAAAGGAATCAAAGGTGTGGACTGTGGGGCTCTTCAGATGGTATTATTTTCTTGTGGGACTCTGGTTCTATTTGGTTCCAGGAAGTGGTTCTTAAATCATTCTCTTTAATTATTCAATTTTGTAATTTCAATAATTTTATTTGGTAGCTTTCAAGTATTATGGTCTGCCTTTGGGTGGCGTTTATTGCTCTCGTTTATTTCTTGTTCGCGTTTATTGCTCTCTTTAGGAAGTTTGTCTCTTTTAGTTTTTCTCTGTCGCTCCTTCAGCAGTTTGTATTTTTGAACAATTTTTGTTCCTTTTCATACTTTCAATGAAAAATTGATATCTTGTTCAAAAAAGTATTATGGTTTGCCATCTAAACACACTGAAGGAGTTATTTTTTTGGAGAGAGTTGGGAAATTAATAGAATATTCAAGCAAGCTTAGTGCTTAGCACGTGATTTAAATATCACTGTATTTCCTTCATAAAAATTAAATTGGGTGGAGTGACTAAATCTATAAAGCTCAATGGAAAATTTATACATGACAATGGCCTCATCTATCTTCCTTCGGTGCATTGGATAAATTCCTCGTTTTCAAAGGCTAGTTTGACATATGTCCGAAAGGCGAGACAATCAATATGCCATAAATTAATGTCCAAGCTGGCCTAGGTACACGGATATCAAAAAAATAATGCCATAGACTAATGTCAATTCATTGGCCGGTGACCCCTTACAGAGTCAATTTAGTTTAACCTAGTGCTCCTATCAAGTATGTAAGAGTTCCACATTCAAGAGAAAAAGGAAGATTCTTTGACCAATGTCAGCTTTGGTTTGCTTTGGAAATTTTGGCCGGAAAAGAATAGGATTTCAAGGACGACACTAGTGAGCTCTATCATATTTTGGTGCCTTCTGTTTTTTTTTTTCCCCTACTCCTAGTGACCTCATATATTGTTGCAATTATGATTCTTTCTTTATCAATGTCAATTGGAGTAATTATTTGCAAGCTCCTTCGGCCCTTGGATGACTTCTTGCTTCCCTTTTTATTCTTTCTTAAGGGGAAGTTGTTACTAATTAAAAAAACGTATATTCCATGTTATATGAGTACCAAGTACTTCATGCGACTTATAATTCTGCTCAATTACCTTACAACATTTTTAGAACTGCTAACAGAATTAACAAAATTGCAACTATGTTGGATGATTAAACAGTTAAATATGGTTAAAGGGCTAGCAATTTGGTGGCTGATATGGGTCACAGAGTCTAGAGATTGTTGGGATGAAATAGTTCTAGGATGCTCTGGCAGATAGTATTTCCTTCAAATTACAATTGATAAGTTGGCTTCATGGTAGGATAGATTCATACAAATAAAAGACGCAACATTCTTCAAACAGAAAAGCAATTAAAATTTTTCATACATTTTTTTGTCAAAACCCCGAATTTCTTTAAGATGGAATGGAAGGTAAAGCAAAGCCGCCATTTTAACGAAATAAGTTTATCCATTACAGATCCATATGCTTTCTACATCATACTGAAATTGAGACACAAATGTTCGGGAGCCACTCCCACCTAAACAGATGAGTAAACGAAGTCTTTAACCATGGTCCTAAATTTCCCATATTCTCAAATAAAAAGTCTTAACATCTCAACTCCAACTACTCAAGAGTTTATTCTTCAATATTCGTAAACGTTCTTATTCAAACTTCTACCAAAATGCAACAATACTAAAGCCCAATCCAAAAAAGAAACCAATAGAATTTCGTACCAAGATGTTTCAGTAGATGACTTCCACACGGCGAGCCGCGTCCAAGCAACATCCTTGCCCGAGGCTAGGTGCTTGATCTCCACAGGCGTACCAACGGTCCCGATGAGACTTACGGAGTTGCTTAGCTCCTTACTCCATGGAATTTCGGGAGGTTTACGGTAGGATGTAGAGTAATTGCTGAAGTTCTCCATAGCTGAGCATTTTGGGAAGCGTCTGGCGAATCGGAGCCGTTTCGCAGCATCTAAATGCGAGAGAGAAGCGATTCGGAATCTGTTTCTTGGGATGGAGAGGAGGGTGTGTTTTGGTAACAGCGATGAGGAAAGAGATAGGGTTTGTTCAAGCGCCATTACCATCGCTCTCGCTCTTATCTTGCGCTGTGTTTGAGCGCGCCAAGACTGTTCGGGCCAGGGTTTTGACGAAGGGTTTTAGATTTTTTTTATTTTTTTTATTTTAAATACCACTTTGAAAAAAGTATACACTATCGTGGTACTTTTTAGATGGGGTTAAATTTAACCTCTTGTATGTTGATTAAAAGATGAAGCTCATAGATGGAAATTTGACAAACTTATGAAAATGGAAGAATAAAGAAAATTCTCGTCAAGAATGAGGAATACTTGATGCATGAAAATATTAATACTTCCGAGTAAAGTGTTTAAAAATGTATACCAAATATGAGTTTAGCTTTCTTATGCCTATTCTCACGTAACAATACCTCCGACCAAATAATGGGTATCTGGTATAACAATGATGTACTTGATTTAATAGAAGTCGAATCTGGTTACTTGGTGTGCAACTGCACATCTCAAAGTTGCATTTCGTTATTTTTAAGTTAGGCAAGAGTAGATGGGTTGAATCTTTTATTTTCAAAGTCAAACCAACTAAACACCACTATTTTTTTTTATCACCATAAAACTCAATTGCTTCATTTAAATAAGTCATTATTTATTTAAAAAAAAACTAAACTATGTAGAGAGGAACTTGTAATGTTTTTTTACGTATTACTTGTGATAGTGTGTGCTTACGAGTACAACATTGGGTATGAAGAGTGACTTCTCAAAGTTGGGTCAAAAGTTATTAAACCATCCTGACGTAACTGGGAAATACCCTAATTGTTTGAAGCAAATTTTTTGACATGGTTAATCAATTTTCTTTTTTTTAATGGTTTTCAATTAAAATAGAAGAAGGAAAATTAAGTCTTTTTCAAAACGTGAGCACACAAATATATATAAAGAAATATTAGTGAGGGAATTGTAGCGTCCAAACGAAGCCCCATACCAATTATATAATAGTGTTCGAAGTGCAGAAGCTTAATACCCATTAGTCAGTGCAGAAAACTTACTTCTTAATCCGCCCCATCATCGGACTTAAAAAGTCAAAAGACTGGTTCAAGTCTCGGTCAAACTCGATCCAAATTCAGTCCAAAATTAATGTTTTATTGGTCGACTTAGTTCATCCATTAATTAATTTATATATAGATCTTTGTTTTTAAAATTAAATCGATCTATAATAGTTTCTCTCCAAAAGTGAAAAATTAGAGAAACATATGAATAATTAATTAATATCTCTTCTCTAACTTTTGATAAAATTACAGTATCTATATAGTAGTACTACTAAATACAAAAGGCAGGATAGTAGGACTAAATAACAACACTAACAAACAAAGATTACACTAACTAAATTTAGTTATAATAGAAAAGATTATACAAAAATACAACTCCTAATGAGCTTTCTTAACACCCCCCTCAAGCCGATGGATGATGTAGAGCAAACATTGAGCTTGGATCGAATAGGATGAAATCGAGATGCAGAAAGTGGCTTGGTAAATACATCTGCAATCTGTGCATGAGATGGTAAATGACATACTTGTAACTTTTTCTGCAAAACAAGATCTCGAACAAAGTAAATATCAATTTCCAAATGTTTAGTTCGTGAATGAAGAATGGGATTAGCACTTAGATGAACCGTACTAAGATTGTCACACCAAATTATCGGGGGCTGTTGCAAGTGAATCTGTAAATCAGTAAAAAGAGACTTCAACCAGATCAACTCAGCAGAGACATGAGCCAAACTTCTGTATTCTGCTTCAGTACTGGAGCGAGAAATAATACTTTGTTTCTTGGATGCCCATTGAATTAGATTGCCACCGAAATACACACAAAATCCTGATGTAGACTTTCTATCATCTGGATCAGACGCCCAATCTGCATCTGCAAATCCCTGAAGCAACAAATCTCTAGACTTTCGAAAAACCAATCCATGATCAAGAGTACCACCTAAGTACCGAAGGATTCTCTTGACAGCTTTCCAATGTATAATTGTAGGAGAATGCATAAACTGACGTACTTTGTTCACACTATAAGAAATTTCAGGCCATGTAAGAGTAGCATATTGTAAAGCACCCACAACAGCCGAACATCAGAAAACTTCTCTCCTTGAAAAGGAGACAAAACACTCCCACTCACCATAGGTGAGGAAATAGCATTAGCTTGACTCATTTTTGTTTTGTAKAGCAAGTCAGAGATATATTTCTGTTGAGAAAGAAAAATCCCACCATTTGATGGATAGGATACTTCAACCCCAAAAAATAGCTCAGGCTTCCAAGATCCTTGAGAGAAAAGCTTTTATGTAACAAACAAATGAGATTCTCAATAACAGCACATGAGTTGCCGGTTATAACAATGTCATCGACATAGACTAAAATATAACATCGAGTTCCATTCTGATGATAGACAAGCAAAGAAGAGTCAGCTTTAGAGTGAACAAAGCCAAGAGAGTGAAGAAACGTACTCAATCTGTCAAACCAAGCCCGAGGTGCTTGCTTCAGGCCATACAGCGCCTTTGTTAAACGACAAACCAGTCATTCTTGAGACAGAAGTACCATACCGGGAGGTTGAACCATATACACTTCTTCATTCAAAACACCATGCAAAAATGCATTATTAATATCAACTTGTCGTAGAGGCCAACCATGAGATAAAGCAAGAGTCAATAGCACGCGAATTGTAGTCGGCTTAACCACTGGACTAAACGTCTCAGTGTAATCAAGATCAGCTTCTTGATGAAATCCCTGAGTAACAAGTTGAGCTTTATAACGAGCAACGGTGCCATCAAAATGACGTTTAATCTTAAACACCCACTTACAACCTATGATCTTTTTATCAAGAGGAGGAGAAACTAAAGACCATGTGTTATTTGTAAGCAAGGCATTATACTCCGCTTGCATAGCTTGAACCCACTGAGGACAACGCAAGGCTTTCTTGACATTTGGTGGCTCCACTTCACTGTATTCAGTTAAGAAGTCTTTAGGTTTGAAAATCCCATTCTTACTCCGAGTAACCATGGGATGCTAGTTACCACCATTTGTTGGAGAAGCAGATGTCGAAGCAGCTAGTGGAGGAGAAAGAATGGGAGATGGCAACGAATCTTGTGCAGATGGAGAATAGACAGATGCAGGAAGAGATGTTTGTAATATATGACCCAAGCAAGGTGAAATTTCAGGTGAAGATTGGGCAATATCACGTGAAACATGTGAAGTCTGATGACTTGAAGAAGGAGCTAAAGAAACATTAGAAGAGGACAAAGGAGCAACTCCCAATGGTGAAGGTTCATTTATTAAAGGCGGAGATGAAAGTGATGGGTGGTCTGACAAAGGATCACAATTTTTGGTTAATGGAATTTGTGAGACCAAAGGAAAGTTATTTGTAATGGAAGAGGACAAAGGCATAAGAGTGGAGGAGAAAGACAAAAATTGGGATGTGGGAAATTTGGTTTCATCAAAAAGAACATGACGAGAAATGTATAAGCGTCTTGTAGAAGATAGACATTTGTACCCTTTATGTACAGAACTATAACCAAGGAATAGACAGGGAGTAGACCTTGGCTCAATTTTGTGACGATTATAGGATCTCAATGATGGATAACAAAGACAACCAAATATCTTTAGAAAGGAAAAGTTAGGAGTGTGGCCAAACAACTTCTCCAAGGGAGACATATGATGATGTATGAAATTAGGAAGTCTATTAATGATATATGTGGCGGTGGAAAAGGCATCATCCCAAAATTCCAAAGACAATGAAGCATGCGATAGGAGTGCAAGACCTATATCTACAATGTGTCGATGTTTACATTCCACTATACCATTTTGCTGAGAGGTATAGGGGCATGTCAATCGATGTTCAATTCCATTAGTTTTAAGATATGGAGCAAAAGAACGAAATTCGCCCCCACCATCGGTTTGTAGACGAAGTATAGATTGACCAAAGAGCTTTTCAACATGAGTTTTAAAAATTAGAAAAGCTTGAAAAGCCTTAGATTTGGCAGTAAGGAAGTAAATCCAAGTATACCTAGAGTAAACATCAACAAAACTAATATAATATCGAAAACCATTTCGAGAGAGTTTGAATGAGGGACCCCATACATCGGCAACAATCAATTGAAGAGGGGCAGTATAAATAGTAGTAGAATCAACA
>NW_019104633.1:248305-274357 GCF_001995035.1 Momordica charantia
CCCAAGAGCCACGCCGTAATCAAACTATCTTGACGAATCCAGTGAGAGTACTCAGTATTGAGAATCGGAGTTGCCAGTGTATCACCCGAAGAAGGAAGGAGTTGTGACGGAACAATTGCATTCGAATTGACATAATCCTCCAAGCCATAGCCTCTGAGAGTGGTAAGAATTTGAAGTTTCCAGAGAAGAAAATTCTCCTCATCAAGTTTTACTGTGGTGATTTTATTCCCTGGATGAAAGAGTTTGGACGATGTCGATGAAGAAATCAAATCTGAAGAAGTTTCTTCACGAGTAGTCATATTGAGAAGAGAGAAAGAAAAAAAAAATAGTGGTCGTTTGACCTAAGATGACTCTGATACCATAATAGTTTCTCTCCAGAAGTGAAAAATTAGAGAAATATATGAATAATTAATTAATATCTCTTCTCTAACTTTTGATAAAATTACAGTATCTATATAGTAGTACTACTAAATACAAAAGGCACGATAGTAGGACTAAATAACAACACTAACAAACAAAGATTACACTAACTGAATTTAGTTATAACAAAAAAGATTATACAAAAATACAACTCCTAATGAACTCTCTTAACAATCTATGACCCATTAGTTTGAGATGGATCGACTTGTTTATAGGCCAAAATGCCTGATTCAATATGATCTAATGTAATAATATATTGTGCATTTATATTATATATATTAATATTAATTACTAATATAATTAATTAGTATTTAGGGCTATTTTTTCACATTTGATTTTTTTCTTTATATTAATATAGTAATAAATGAATAAATATATATATTTTTTCAGAATAGAAAAAACACTATTTATTTTTCCAAATAAAATGACGTGAGTTGTTGTAAAAATATTATATAACAATTTTTTTATAGTATTTTTTAAAAATAGCAAAATTTGTAGAAAAAAGTAAAAACATAAATTCCAAAACTCAAAAGCTTGACTTAAGAAAAAATATTTTTTAAAATAATTTATTAGCGATTAGTAAATATAACTGCGAAATAAAAAATAATTATAATAAATTTAAAAATAATCTTTTGCATTTAAATAAAAAACTAATTATAATAAATATAACTGTCATAAATAAGGGCGAATTTGGCATTTGGAAAAAGTTTTAAATCCAGAAATTTAAAAGGGTAAAATTTATAAATATTAGACATTTGTGAAAATAAGTTTCCAAAACAGCTCATCCAAGACGTTATCTCAATTTATAATATAGGTCAATTGAAGCCCGATCCAAAGGGTTAATTGAAGCTAGCTTTAACTTTGGCCAATTGAATTAGACTCACGGATTGAGCTATGAGACTAGGTTTTAGTGATTTTATTCGGTCCAAGTCTTACCCCAACAGTACTTGAGGTTTGTAGGGCTTGAGCCTTTATTTCTTTGGATCGGGTTAGACCAGCAAAATGATGAAGATGACTTCTCAAAATGGGGCAACAAGACGAATGACCCTACAAAATAGGGGCAACCAAAGGAATAACTATATTAAATACTTTGATTTGAAAAATGTCCAAAAGAATTAGATATCACAAAAATGACTAAAGGGCAGTTAATCTTGAACTACAAAGATTGTATGTGAACAAATTTACCGTCCCAACAAAATAGGTAAATTTAACCTACCATTACCCTGTGACGAAAATACCCTTCAACAAATCCTAAATTTTAGGAAACAAGATTGTGAATCAAAATTACAAAGTTCAAAAATTTTAAATAACATCTAGGATTAGAAATTTCAAAATTTGTAAGATAAAATCGGTTGAATGCATATCTTGGAATAAAAAAATATTAAGATTGAATCAAAATGCAAAATGGACTAAAAAAATGTAAAATCAATTTAGAAAAGTGGAAAATTAATAAGAAATAAGATTGAAATTGGAAAGTACTGTTTTTTAAAATATGAACGGAGTAGTTGCATTGCAGAAGATGAAAATTAATACCATGTTAGGATCCATTATGGTAGGAAGACAACTGAAAAGACTCCTTCTCACTTTTGCCCTAACAGCGTCTTCCCACTTTTGCCCTTACTCCTTCTTCCCACTTTTGCCCTAACTCCTCCCTAAAGAAAAATTTAAACCTCCCACACCATCAACCTCGTGGGTTGTGTACGTCCCTGCATAAATACATAGAGTAAATATGCGTATAGACAAACTAAAGACAGAGTAAGTAGAGGCACATACGGTTCCTGGATTTTTATCGATCATGCCTGCAAAAGACGGGATGGGAGTGTATGATTGTTCTGGTGACCCCTTTGATGAATTTCTTCCCCATAAGGTAAGCTGTATTCTAATCGACGTCTGCACTTCCACTGCCCCCGTAGATAGTGTTATATACGAGATCGGTAAGGTAAACTATATTCTGAGCGGCATCTGCAACTTCCACTGCCCCTGTAGATGGTCAGTATCCTCAACTATGCAGCAATCACTACACATGGTATACGCCAAAAGAGATATGGCCCACGTCACGTTCCTATCTACTGACATTGAAAGTCGTGTAATTTTTTTTCCTTCTGGAAAATGAAGATCTCTAGAGATACATTCACTGAGTTGTTGTAGGGTGGAATTAAAACGTGCCGGTAGTGAACCCTGGATAATTCTCCTGCTCCTTCCAGCTTCCATAATGTAAAACTGTTGCTAGGAATGATTGCATGTTCCCACGTTGATTGATTTAATTCCTCAAACAATGAACAAAAATGGGTGGGGGTTGATGAAATTTTGTGTAAGAATATTAAATAGACACCATATTTAAGATTGTTGAATGCAGTAGAATTTATTAACCAATTAGTTAGGTTTGTTAAAAAGAAATTAATAATATTTTAAAATAGTTTGAATGATATAGGTAGATTTGGTGGTTTTAAATTAAGTCGAGATCTTCATGGTTTGTGGAAAGATTTTAGGGATTATGTAGAATTGGTAGTTATGGTGGTTTCAATATTAAGTCGATATCATCTTACTAGTTTGTAGAGAGATTTTAGAGATTTCGTTTGAACATGTGATTTGTCGAATGTGGGAGGTTGAAAACGTGGATGGGTAAAATAGAGAAAGGATGCAAGGCAATTATGGGCATGAAATGTGTGGAGGGATAAATATGGAATTATACACCTCCCTAAATTCTAGGAAATCAAATTTGGTCGATGTGCAATTTAGAAAAATTTTGACCATTTTTCTTAACGATAAACTGTACTAGGTATTTCTAAGGATTTCCCTACAAAATAATGTGTTTTGAAAAATTGCAAAAAGTATTTGATATTGTGATAGTGACTAATAGTCAATTATGATTTTACTTTCAATTTTATTTAGGACAAATATGCCCCTGAGACTAAATGACTAAAAATATTATCATATTTATAACAAATATATCCTTAAACAAAAACATCTTGATTTTAAGAAATTCTCTAACCAACTTATAATTCTTTTAATTTTGTTTTGCGGCAAATATACCCTTGAAACAAAAATAGCTTGATTTTAGGGAAAATATTAGTTCTAGCACTACTAGAATTTTATTGTTTTACGAAAGGAAAAACACGCATCTTTGGAGGGAAAAAACAGAGATTTCCAGAATTTTGACTTTTTTGTGACGTTTTTTAAACGTCACAAAAAGTTTGGCAAAACAAGTGCTTGACGTTTAAAAAACATCACAAAAGAGTAAGGCGCGTTTTTGGCGAGAAATGACGGAATGTTTCAGATTTTTGACTTTTCGGGAAATTTTTACTAACCGTCACCAAAAAGTCGAAAGTAAGTACCTCTTTTGTGACGTTTATTAAACATCACAAAATGTAGAGGCGCGTTTTTGGCGAGTAAAGACGATATTATTCGAATATTCGACTTTTCTGTGATGTTTAAAACGTCACAAACAGCTTTTTTCGTGACGTTTTATAAATGTCACGAAAGAATAGTGAGGAAGTTGGCGGAAAAACCGGATTTCTGTCTTTTTTCTTGAAGTCTAAAAAATATCACGAAAAGTTGGAAATATAACCTTATTGTGTCATTTAGACCATGTGAGGATTTTTGTGGAAAATGGGAAACATATATCTTTTCATTTTACATTTTCATTTTATCTATATATTTCAATACCAAAATTATTCATAATTCAATTCAAAAAGATTTAATTAATGTTTAAAAAAATTTTGAAATTACAAAATAAAAAAAATTTGAAGTTTGACACACAGTAGCTTAACATTCAAATACAATGGACAATAAAAACTATACAATGAATTGTGAAGGAAAGTTTTGAAAAACTACGCCATCGTTTCAAAAAAGTGAGACTACAAAGACTTGTAAAAATAAGGTATTCATGAACATCAATTTGATTATAATCATAACGCCCCACGTTCTCTGACTAAGATTTAAATTATATATTTGAATTTTTTCTAGGCTGATAATTTTAAATTTTTGGATTTTCTAAATTCAAGATTATAATTTTGGATATACTAGGATTTAAATTAGAATTCCGAGTTATTTTTCATTGGATTAAGATAAATTATGTTATTCTCTTAAATCATTTTCCAACTATTTTTCGGATTTTAATTGGGTTTTTAATTTTAGGTAAATATTAAGAAAAATCTATTCCTCTTCATTTTTAGAACATTAGCCTATTTTTTTTTTTGTTTATTTTTAGGTTTGTTTCTTTGGTTAAATAAAATAAAAGAAAAACAAAAAGAAGGGAAACAAAATCAAATCAAAACCCTAACCTCTCCAATATTCTTCTTTTGTCTCCTGCGACCCGCCACCAACCGGCACGGTCAAATCCCATCCCACGCCCAAATTTCTTTCCTCTTTCTTCTTCTTCTCCCTCCTCTTTCTTCTTCTTCTTCAGCTGCTTCTTCTTTCTTCTTCTTCTCCTGATTTTTCTTCTTCTTCTTCTTTCTTCGTCTTTTCTACTGCTTCTCACGCTGTTAGTGTATAAATAAAAATAGATGTTTAGTGTTAAAATATTAAGATTTAATATAGAAAAATGGGATAGGAAATCAAATGAAATTTTATGGTTTTTGAAATATAGAGGGAGTAAGTATATTGAGAGCTAGACTAAATAATCGTACCATGTCAGGTTTTTCTTCCCCCAAAGCATAAAGTCTGCATGGGTATGTGCTCCCCATTACAGAGTCTTTATCGAGTTTGTGATGGTATGTCTGCATGTCTTGAGTGACAATCACATTTTCGCTTCCTCTATATATGGACCTATACAGGGTCTATATCCACAACTATATACACATCAGTTTTAGATAGGACTCTAGAATTTTTGAAATATGGAGGGAGTAAGTATATTGAGAAACTAAAGAATCGTACCATGTTAGGTATTTTTCTTCCCTCAAATTACAAGGTATTTTCTTCTTCCAAAAAGTAGAGTCTTTCTCTATATGATCTTTTCATTCTTTCATTTTCTAAAGAACGCATCTGTTGGTGCGTCTAGAATGCGTACGTGCTCCCTATTATAAATATGGAGGGAGTAAGTATATTGAGAAACTAAATAATTGTACCATGTTAGGTATTTTTCTTCCCTCAAATTACAAAGTATTTTCTTATTCCAAAAAGCAGAGTCTTTCTCTATATCATCTTTTCCTTCTTTCATTTTCTGAAGAACGCACTGTTGGTGTGTCTAGAATGTGTACGTGCTCCCTATTATAGAGTCTTTGTCGACTTTGTCATTATGCATCTGCATGACTTGAGTGACATTCGCACTTTAAATTCCTTTTCCTCTATATGTGGAACTATCTACAGGGTCTGTATCTACAAAGTCGCTGGCCGGCCATGCCATTCGAAAAGAGTGATAGGGCCCACATCACATTAGTCTGATTGCCAAAATGTCCTCTAAAATATACATTGCCACGATCATAGCAATAGGAAGGAAGATCATTAGTTCTGGTAAGTGACGCAATAGATTTTTCCTCAGTCTCGAGCATAACATGAAGATCTCCAAGGCAAATCGCGATGACAACAAGTTTATCAACAATTGTCTTGATCCGACAATATATTTCTCAACGGCCTTAGTTGGTGATTTCTTGATGGAATAGAAGGGAAGAGCGAAGTTCAAGAATGTTTTGTACCAAATGTGGAAGAATATCGATATTCTAGAGATAAGCACAATCCAACCTCACTGGTACCAAATTACAATCTTAGAAAGTTAGAAACGTGAGGAAGAAAGAATGGAAGAATAGGAAGTGTTTTAGTTTTATTTTGTAATTTAGTAAGATGGAGAGAGATTAATTTTAGGATTTTTTTTAATAATGTGAATTTTTAAAATATTTACCAAAATATGCCTCATCTCAAACTAATTACAAGAATAATACTTCGAAATTAATAGGTCGTCGCTTCAAGAGACGACCTATGAGCTGGCATTAGTTGGTCGTCTTTTGAAAGAGACGACCAACAAATGTGGCGCTTACTCAGCGCCACGTTAATTTTTTTTTTTAATTAACCATGGTCGTCTCTTGACGACCATGTCTTTTTTTTTCTTTTGACGACATGTTAGGCGGGATTTTTTCAAATCCCGCTTGGTCGTCTCTTTAAGAGACGACCAATTGTGCATGGGTGCCAGCTGGCGCCTTGGTCGTCTCTTTAGGGTGGGTTTTTAAAACACCATTCGTTTTAAAAACCCTAACCCCTCACCCCTATCCCCATATCTCCCAAAATACATTCAGCCGCCGCCGCCGTCTCCGCCGACGCCGATTTTTCCACCGCCGATCTTCAAGAGACGACATGTTAGGTTATAAAAAAAAAAAAAAAGAAGCCATGGTCGTCTCTTGAAGAGACGACCAAAGGAAAAAAAAAACCTAACATGTCGTCTCTATGTTATGTTATTTTAAAAAAAAAGGAAAAAAAGACATGGCCGTCTCTTCAAGAGACAGCCATGGTTAATTTAAAAAGAAAAAATTAACGTGGTGCTAAGTAAGCGCCACGTTAATGCCGGCTCATAGGTCGTCTCTGAAGAGACGACCTATGAATTTCAAAACATTATTCTTGTAATTAGTTTGAGAGGAGGCATATTTTGGTAAATATTTTAAAAATTCACATTATTAAGAAAAAAATCCTTAATTTTAGTTTGAAACTTAATCTAAATTAGTTCAACTTCTTGATTTTAGTGATTTAGTCTTGAGCTGGAAACAAAACATGTGAGTGGTATAATGTAGGAGGGGTAAAATAGACAATTGATATTTTGACGGTCTCCATACAACGATGGGCGGATGTGGGTAGGGAGTAAATACCAAAATTGACCCTTGCATAATTTCTGAAAAACAAGTATCGACCCTTGTTGACAAATATAAGTTATAAATATAAAACTTAGGTATATTTTTCATTAGAGTGTAGTAAATTTGGCCATTACTCAAGTTTTAGTTAGAGTTTATTAAATCATCGAACACGCTGCGATATGAATTTGCAGTCAACTGAAGAAGTCCTTTAGATTAAAATGAGCTCTAATATGGTTTGAACTAAATTTGTTGACATGGTTGATTAAAATGGTATATTATACAGTAGCCCACCAGTTCCCTTTATTTGGCACCCTTTCCATCCTATTTTTTAATTTAAAAACTGAAGAAGAGAAATAAAGTCTTTTCGAAAATACGAGGACACGAGAAAATAATTAGAAGGAAAATGCAGAAGCACAATACCCCCATTAATCTTGGAGATAATATATTGCGAGAGCTATGTATGAATCTTAATTTCATAAATGTTTTAGTTTTCAAATTTTACACTTTTAAATATTTGTAGGTAGGATTTTCTGTTAATACCGATTCTACCCTTATTTATTGTATTTTATTTTATTATAGTTTTTAAATTTAAAAGATTTTAATCCTTAATTTGTAATTATATTCATTTAATTATTGTGGCCCATTCAATTTTTCAACACTAATTCCTCAAATCTCTCTTTCAAAAAAAGATTTTTTCTCCTTTAAGCCATTTAATAACTTCCAATTTTGTTAAAACAAGTTTTGAATTTTTCCTAATGTTCTATTTCCGCTTAATTCGTCTGCTACCATCTCCGTGCTTTGTTTCCAGTCGTCGGCTGCCATCTCCAACCACCGTGTTTGTTCCCTATCGTCGTCATTTCAGACCTTCAGGGCTTCCGTCAACGAGGTATTGATTCCTTCTTCGCCGTCATTCCAGACCTTCAGTTTCCGTCGTCGAGTAAAGTTTCCATCGACGTCTTTTCCACGTTTCCAACGTCGAGCAGTGCGTTCCTTGTCTCCTGTCCCGTTCTGTTTATATCAATCATAAGTTAATAGTCTTCCCATTAAGATTGATATATTTATGGGGATATATTTTATTTATGTGTATATATCTTATAGTTATATATACATAAGATATGATAATAATCTTTGGCTCGCATTGTCAAGTAATTTTGTAGAAAGAGTATAGAAAATTGAAGTTCGAAACGTCTCATAGTCTTAGTCTTCCCGTTTATATTTGTATATATGAGGATATATTGTATATGTTAATATATCTTAAATGTGTATATATCTTATAGTTATATATACATAAGATATGATACTAACCTTTGGCTGGTCTCAAATAGTTCTGTAGAAAGGGTCCTCCAAAATTGAAGTTCTAAACGTCTCATGGTCTGGACAATTGTTATTTTTGGATTTGGGGATATTTTGGGAGGTTTTTTTTTAATGTTTTGGGGTTTTAATTATTTTTGGAAAGTATCGTTTAGCTAAAATTATGGGATCCAAATTATAACCTTCCAATTAATCAATTTTGCATTTTAAAATGAATTTGTAGATACAAGAGGATTTTAAGTAATTTATGTGATGGGTACCCTCTTAAATAAGGTTGTTTCATGACAAATGTGTAAATTCTATACATTCCATCATTTTATGTAATTAGGATCTTTAAATAACATCAATGTACTAACCCTTAATCTTACTAAGGTTATTATTGAAAAACGCAGACATATTTTTTAAAAACGAGATGGTTACTGTACCTTAATAATCGTTCGTGTTTATCATTTCTAAGTTTTTTTTGTTTCTCATTGGAAAATTGAGATTTATGATCCCTCCAATAATTTATTTTGGATGGATGACCCATTCTGAAAAAAAATTAGTTTGGGATCCCTTCATTCTAATTTGTGACAATTTTCCACTTTTTATCTTTGTAAATTTACTAAAATATCTCTGTTTTTTAAAGTAAAATTATCCACCAATCTCTCCCTTTAATCCTTACACTCCCTTTTTAATTTGAATCTAATATGTAAAAAAATCTAACATTTTAATTTAGGAATGACTTACCAATTGAGAATTAACAACTGAATAAAAAAAAAATCCTCCCATAAATAAATTAGGGTGAAAAAAGATTTGCATGATCTAATAATAGCATAAGATTTGTCCGTTACCAAAAAAAAATCAAGATTTCATAAATTTCGGATCAATATTGGACTGAGATTTGATGGACAACAAATATGGCAAGAGTGGGAAAGACAAAAAAGAAAAAAAATTTGGGATGATGTAATTAAATTCGGACAAATCTTATGTAATTATGTATCTTCCATATTCCATATTAAACAATTAAATATCTAATATTCCTCAACTTTTTTTTAATCGATTTTTTTCATATTAAAATTTTAATTAACTATTTGACTTAGATTATTTTCTATTCGTAATTGATTTTTCAAGTTTAAAAGTTAGATTTCGTAATTGATTTTTCAAGTTTAAAAGTTAGATTTTTAAAATTTGTAATGAATTACTGTGAGAGATTTGTAATTAAAAAAAAATCAGCGAAATAATATATTTGTAATTAATTAACAAGGAGAAAAAATACTAGTAATTGCTATATATCTAATTTTGATTCCGATTTCGATTTAAGAGAGTTTGAATAAACAATATCAACTGATTCTGATTAGATTTCAAAAAATTTGTATTACACAGGAATAACATTTCCATTCTGATTATGGATTGAATTTCATTTGAATTTATTCACATTAGAAGTCGGTCGGTTAAATAGAAATCTTTTATTTTTCTTTTTAATGTTTTTAAATAGGCAATTTCGAAACAAGTTCCTAAAATTCTCGAGACAATCAAACTCAAAGCGGAACAGTTCCAAAGGCCACTTTTTGACAACCCCACATGCAATTCCTAAATAAATGTCAATCAAATCAACCTGTGGGTCCCACAATCAATCCCGCGTGGGCCCCACTACTCACATGCCCTGTCTTCATCGGACGGTCCACCATCCGGTTCTCCCTAAACTCCATCTTGGCCGTCAGTCCTGGTCCAAGGTCTTTTCAATACAATTTGCTGTTGTTGTCCCTTCCACGTCGGACCGCAGCCTCCACCGTGTCCCCCCTTTTGCCAACATTCATATCTGTCGCTTGCCACACACGGGATGCTCCATACCACGTGTCATCCTCTTCTATTTCATATTTAATATATTTTCTAATTTATTATACCTATTTTTTTATTTTTGTTTTGTCCCCTAAACCTAGCGACTTAAGGTGGATTAAATAAAACTTTTCATTCTTAAAATAATAATAATAATAAATAAAACTTTTCATAATATTAAACTCTACCCTACCTTTACCATGCGATATTAAAAAAAATATAGTTACAAAATTTTTGTGTATTTTTAGTGGCTAAAATATAATATTTAAAAAATTAATCTAAATTACACGTCAAATACCTATTCAGCCATGTATCGTATTACTCGTATCACAACAAGAATTCCTACGACGTGGCACATATTCATAAAAGAGAGGATACAGATATAGACGTTTACGTCAAAATAATACTTAGGTGCTGACCAATAAACAATTGTTAGTTTCTGTTAAGTTAAATTCATGTTTATTTCTAATTTTACATATTGCGTGGCGTATTTACAACCAGACTCTTTTTTCTTTTTTCTTTTCCTATTGAAAATAAAAAATCTAACAGCATGTATATGTATAAAAATAATTGATGCAAACAGGTGACACGTGCCACATAATTGCTGGCAGAGTTCATGCACACCCATAGCATGTTCTTCTCCCATTATATATTCTCCCTCCATTGCTAACTTTCTGCCAAACCCCAAATCTTCCCAAATTTTTACTACTTCAAGTCTCAAAATTTCCAGTTTCTCTCCCAAAATCTTCAATCTCTACTCTGCAAGACAATGGCGAGATTGGCAGTTTCCGACCACCGAGATCTCAACCTCAGAGCCACCGAGCTCCGCCTCGGCCTCCCCGGCTCCGACGACGAGCCCGACCACCGCCACGGGTCGCAGTCCAACAAGAGACCCTTTTCGGAGATTGATAAAGAAAGTCACAGCAGCATTTCCGATGCCAGAAATGACTCCCACCCTCCTCCCTCCAAGTAAGTAAAGGAGATATATTGGTTAGATCTAAGATAAATAGGCAAGTGAGACGATGGTCTAAGATATTATTTAAGACCTAAAATTTCCTTGAACTAATATTGTTAAGCATTGCAGGGCACAAGTTGTAGGATGGCCACCGATTCGATCATATCGAAAAAATATTTTGGCCGGAAAGAAAACCGAGGGAGAAAGTTGCTCCAGAGCGTATGTGAAAGTTAGCATGGATGGAGCTCCTTATCTAAGGAAGATGGATCTTACCATTTACAAAAGCTACGTAGAGCTCGTGAAGGCCTTGGAAAACATGTTCAAATTCAACCTCGGTAAGAGAAAATTCAGTCCAGTTAAATTTATCATAGCTCATCAACTTAGATTCAAGCTTTTATAGCCAGTGGAATAGTAATTTAACAAGTACTCGATTAAATTCATCAGGTGATTACTCAGAGAAGGAAGGTTTCAATGGATCGGATTACGCTCCTACTTACGAAGACAAAGATGGCGATTGGATGCTCGTGGGCGATGTTCCATGGGAGTAAGTTCTTTTTTCGCTCTCTTTTCTTCCTTCTCGCTCTTAAGATTAATCGAAAGAACGTTTTTCTGATCCAAGAATTTCAAAATATATGCAGAATGTTCATCTCCTCTTGCAAGAGGCTGAGGATCATGAAGGGATCAGAAGCAAGAGGATTGGGTTGTTCATAAAAACCTTGAAACTCTATATATATAGAGAGAGAGAGAGAGAGAGCCGCCATTGATGAACTTCCATTGAAGCAACTTTCTTGAGTTTCTGACAGCTTATGGCTAACACACAGGAGAAAGAGAGATCAGAAAATAAGATTGTAAAGAACAGAGAGATTTGTTTTTGATCTTGAATGTTTTTTTTTTCCTTCCTTAGATCCAAAACTGTATAGGGAGGTTACTGATCCATACAATTGTAATACACATCAAAATGATATTTGATATACCAAACTTTTCATCTCAATTAAATCTAATTTCCTGCTCTTTGAAATAGATTTTCAGAGAAAGCATAAAAGAAAAAAAAGAAACAATCTCACCATAATATGGCAGATATATTAACTGAATGATTTAAAGTCGGACTAAAATAGAATATCATTTTAACTTACCCTTTGATCTATGCTCTTATTATGCTTGATCTTGCAATTTTTTTAGGCACTTATGATATTAGATCAAGGAAAATACTTAGGTAGTAAGGATTTATTTCTATACCAAAAAAAATGTCTATATTTTTGTATTTCTCTCTTGTCAAACATTCAAGGGTGGTAAGCACAAGATAGATCTTTACTAGTTAGGACCTAAGTATGGCCAACTTGCTTTCAAGTTTTTTTTTTTTCCTTTTTTCTTCTAAAGTAAATAGCATCTTCTTCTTATTTTAAAAAAAAAATTGAAATACAAATATATACATATATATATATATATATTATTGAAGGGGGAGATGGTTCAAACTTCAAGCATGTTATTAAATCTTAATCCACTGACATAAGGCTTAGGTTTCAAAATTTAAAAAATATGATAAAAATATTTTTTCCATGAAACTTATTGATTAATTAATTAATTATATATAAGATAAAATTGAAAGACTTAATTATTACAAAAGGTATTATTTTAATTTAGTTTCAATGATTCTTAACTAATTACCCACTTAATCAAAATCAAAGTAGTCAAATATAAATATATATGTCTTAATTGATTATGACATATGTCACCGACCCTAACAAAAAACCAACTAATTAAATCAAGTGGCAAAAGAATCAGTTGTAGCAAAGAAAGGTAAAAATTGGGTTTTATACCAGGCTGCTCAATCAAATTAGCTTGGGCTTAAAAAGCTAGGGCTTTAATATTATGGGCTCAAACTATATCTAGACAATTTTGAGAGTGAAAATTTAATTTAAAACTGTTTCAAAAATAGGAAAACAGAGAAATCGTTATTTTTCAAGAATATCCAAATCTTGATATTTGTTTTCTTATATTCCCCTTAGTCTTTCATTTATATGTCATGAATTTTAATTTAAACGTATAGGTTAGATTTAGGATATATAATATACTTTGAATTATTGACGGAATTGAACAAACATTTATTTGTGTAGTGGCACTTTGAAGCTTTGCCAAAATATAATAAAGATTATTGACATATATGAGTAATGCAACATGGGGGGTACTACATATGTTACAATACCGGGTTAAAGGTGCACGAGAATAGAATTGCAAGACACATAAAGACGGCCAGGGATTTTATATAAAAAAGATAAAAGAGACCAAAGTTTATAATAAACATGAGCTACTCCTCTCATCACCAATTAGTTTTGACATGAAACCCCATGAATAGAGTCCAATAAGCTCAAATGAGCATTCGATTCTCATCACCAATTAGTTTTGACATGAAACCCCATGAATATTGATATGATATTAGAGTCCAATAAGCTCAAATGAGCATTCGATCCAAAAATGAGACTCAGGTCTTGGCGAACTCAAAAGAGCCACCATCTTTGAAAAGACATGTTAAGAATCTCAGAAAGAACTATCGTGAGAATCATTTTTTCAGTACAGATGAAATAAAGGAAACAAAGGACGAGATTTAAAGCGAGCAAATAGAACTCCCCTCGCATAGAGAGAGTAGAGTCGTTATGTAGCACTCATGGAGTAGAATTCGTTAACAAATGAAATAATCGCTCTATATCGTGGATATGAGATTATTGTAAGTAAATATATTTTTGCAAATGATTGTACTAATATAGACCATATAGTGACTTTTGAAGTCACCTCCATTAATGTACAATAATATGATCACATTTTAGGGTTTGTAATTGTATCACATCTCAATATAATCCAAAGTTTTGATGGTTGGCTCATAGAATTTAGTGCCACCAAAAGCAGTCTCTTCCTTGTTTTGTCTGCATTACATGAAACTCCATTGCACATCAAATCTTGTGGAGTGAAAAATATATGAGTTGTACTATGTTTAAATCAAATGGAAATTATTAAGAACTTTGATTGTGATTTTGCATCAATATCTTACCTTAGTTTTGTGCCTTCCAGATGATCAATGATTAATTACAATAATGTTGTTTATGTTCCTTTGCAATATTAACCAAACACACTTCAAACCCTAAAAAAACCCTAATTATAGATTTGGCCTATGTATTCTAATTAGGTGTATAACATAATACAACATGGTGGTTGTATTTTACCTAATTAATATCTTAACAAATCGAAAAAAATTGATGATGGAACCTGTCATACTGAGTTAAGTTTGAAGCATACTCGTTGATTGATTCGATTTTTGGAATTATAAAATCGAAAAACCAATCAGTTAGGTCAGTTCAACTGTTGTCGATTGTTTTGGTGGTCAATTTTCAAGAAAAATTTGGATTCGATGTGAATGTATAGTTTTTCTCAAACTAATATCCGTATACCCAACCTAAATCGCATACACCCCTATTGTTAATGAAAAAACTGACGTGACATATCCATCACATAAATTCTGGCTTATTAGTAGATATCACGTAGAAATACTTTTATTTATACCCACTATATCGAATCTTCATTAGATTAATATAAATCTCTATTCACAACCCTACGAGACACATTATTTTCTTACTTCACCGTTAAATCTCTCCTTCTTTTACTAATTATCTTCTTCAACTATAAACTATTTGTCAATCAAGTAAACATCAACAGTCATTTCCAAAAGTCGTACTTCACCGTTAAATCAAAAGCACTTTTGAAATACTGAAACCGATCGAGCTAACAACGCCCTACACAAGACACAACACATCATACCAAGAGATGTGGGACACAAATATGAGATTAGGTTTGTGATTTTGGATGTGAAAGAAACAAGTCCACGAGCAAAGGATATGCACCAAACAAAGACAGCTCCTCAAGAGAAAAGAGAGGATAAGAATTTGAGAGAGAGAAGAAAACTTTGGAGATATGCAAGAAATGTCACTCTCAAAACCCCTCTATCTTCCATCATAATTGCTTAACAAAGCCATTGCCCTCAAATTCCAACTCATCCTTTAGACAAAGTTTGGTCCACTGGCTTTATATCCCATTGTTGACTCTCTACTCTTTCCCAAATCTCTCCATCACCCTACAAGATGTGTATTTGTGTAAAATATGATATAATACATATATAGCTTTTGAAATGTTTATTCTCGAGGAGCTTCGGTACTTATCGCAACTAAACCTAAAAGCTTTAGCTCAGAGATGACATTATATTATTATAGGAGAGTTTGAACGTAAGATCTTTTACGTTAAACTATCAGTGAGCCTAAAAGCTTAAATGCTAGATTTTGGTAAGCATGTATATTTCTTTTGATTTGACATATTTGGAGAATTGATGTATATGCTTTGTTTTTCTAACCATTTCTTTAGTATGTTATTTACATTTCTTCCTAACACATTTGAATTCTTTGTCAAATTTTAAAAACAAAAACAAGTTTTTGAGAACTATATATATTTTTTTATTTTAAAAATTTGACTTACATTTTAAAATAGTTTTTAAAAAGTTAATAACAAAACAAAGGAATACAGAAGTGGAAGTAGTGAGGTTTTAAGCTTAATTTTCAAAAACAGAAAACAAAAAACAAAAGAATCGTTATCAAACGGGACCTTGGTAATCAAATATTTGAGGTGGATTTAAATCGTTAAATGATTTTGAAAAACTAAAATCCAGAACTAAAACAATTTTTTATGCAAATTTGAGAGACTAAACTAGAATATTTGAAGATTTAGGACAAAGATAAAGTAAGTACACATGAAAGTTAAAGGACTAAAATAAAATTTAGACCATTTTAGTATACATAATTTACAAATAATTATTAGGACTAGAAGCCAGGTGATTGATCTTCTTCCATGATATGGGTTAGATGAATGGCCTAAAAAAACATAATTAGTTCTCTTGTGCTTGACTATAAGCTATTTAAGAAGGGTAAAATTACATAATAAAAATATATAATTTTTCTCAAAAGATAATACGAGAATTCAAATTCAAACTTCTCAACTTTTGCTTAAAGATATATATCTTTGACTAGTTAAACTATGTTTAGATTGAAAATATATAATAATAGTTAAATTAATATAGATGTCGGGCATCTACATTTCCGAAAAACAAACGGTCCCTAGAAATTTTTGTTATCGAAGTGACCAACACGACCCATTACATATTTTGGTATGTCAATATCCTACTTCTAGAACTATTTGTCATGTATTTATGCATTGAATTTGCCCTTTTTATTGACCTAGCATATCACTAGCAAAACTAAAAGTGTTGGCCACATTTGTAGTAATTACTCTGTACAACTTTTTATTTTTTTTTTAAATTTTTTTAATGTTAATTGAGATTACAAACGTGACCCATTATGTACTTTAGTAGAATAAGAAATCTGTTGGCCCATCGTACAAGAAAACTACTCTTTATGTATTCATGCATTGAATCTTCACCTTTTATGGGCAATAGACAATTTTAGAAGTGTAACAAATATAACTAATATATTTAAAAATGTTAGTTGTTGAGGGAGGATTATTTGAACGAGGTGACATGTCGACTTTTGATTCGAAGTAGACCTGTAAATAGAATCTTGTACTGGTTTGGTACCACGTACACTCCGAAGCTTAAGTTAGTCTTAATCCGAACTAGTGTACAACTAAACTTAGTTAGGCGGCATAGAAATTACGCATTTTCAAGAAACTCCAAGGTATTTGATGTTTAGCAGATTTTACGTCAACAGCAAATTGCATGTTTTCAGATCGATACGATGCCAAACAAGCTAAGACTTCTATTAGATCAGTTAGATGACTTTGCGTGTCACGTCTCGTCTTCAGTTTGTCCACGTGGTAAGCTCTTATTCCACCAATAATATTAGTCGCATTATAGGTAGTAACCACTCTAGACAACTTTTTTGCTGAGAGAATGAACATGATCCATTACAAACTTTGGTGGAATGAAAAAATCAAGTGGTCAATCCCATTGGAAACTACTCTTTTATCATATGTGCTTCATGCATTGAATCTTGGCCTATAATTATTATTTAGTTGGAAATAAAAGCTCTCTTCATTAAGCCAACAAAGGGACATTTCATTCAATTTCTTTTGAAGATGAATGAATTAAGCTATCAATTGATGTGTTGCATAAGTGAGGCAAATGAACATGTGAACTTCCAATCTCTCATCTCTTTATACAAAACATTAATTCAAATCTCATTTTTTTTGTTATATATATATTTAATTTATTTAACTTTAGTTCTTATATTTTGAAATGTCTATTTTAATTCTTGAATTAAAAAAAGAAAAATCATTTTAGACATTGTCGTTGTTCTATCACCTTATTTAATAAATAGATGATGTGATTTTAAATATGTGTATTAACGTGCTTATTATGTGGACATGTATTGAAGCCACATAGGCAGATTGAGTTGAAAATTGATAGTAAAATAGTGAGAATGATCCAAATAGTTAGGGTGTGTTTGATATGCAATCAAAATTATGTTTATTTTGTTTTTCGATTCATTGAATCAAATAGATCCAGTGAATACTCGTTAGATTTGTTTTTTCAAATTGTTTGATCTAGTGGAAATTCTAAAAACAACATTTTTTTTTGTTTTCAGTGCTTTTAGATTCTGAATTTGAAACTTTAAAATGCAAAATTACATTAAAAAGATAAAATGTTTTGATAAATATATTATATCATGTTATTAAACTCATTCATTTTTTAGATTAAAAAATAAAAAATATAATATATTATAAAATATATAACGTTTGTAAAATAATAATCTTATAACATTTATGACATATATGTTAATAAATTAATTAACATTGTTTTAGATTTAACTAAATATTTAGTAGGATAATTATTTACAAATATACTAACAAATTTTTAAATTGAGATTCAATTTCGAAATCTGATACTAAACATGTGTCTGAAAACAACTATTTTGATTGGATTATTGTTTTTAGATTTCTGTTTTCATATCACCAACCAAACAAACCTTTATTTTCTCAAAATTTTAAAATTAAAATAGATATTTTAGAAGGTCGAGGTCAAATTGAAATAAACTTGAAAGTTAAAAGGATCACAATGAGAGATGTAAATCTTTTTTTAGAATAATACATCATCTATATCGAGTGAGGATTTGAACCTCCGACCCTATAAAAAATATATAACCTGGATAACTTTAGTAAAAATATATATAGTTCTAATACTACAACTTTCATTGACTTAGATTTTGTAAATCATATTGATAACTGAACTTTGAAATTCACATTCTTCTCTTTTACTTTATTTTGAATACAAATAGTATGATTTTATTTTGTGATTGTTGTCACATTTTCTTAATGCTAAATATATCAACATTTTTGTTACTAATATATGGATTTTTAAATTATAAGTTAATTACTTATTAATCTAGATTTTTTTTTTGTTGTTGAAATAAAACAATAAATTTCATTTGTTTTAATTCAAGATTAGAACGTAAATATTGAACATGTTAGGAGCCAATTTTCACCTCTTTAGTGGGCCCCACAATTTAAAAAAAAACAAAAAAAATCAATCAACCAATTAGTTAAAGGGGTAATTAATGCAAGGAATTGAAGGATTCCATCATTTATTGGGACACACGTGTGACATGAAACACGGTGACTTTGACATGTGGGGCCCTCCCTTCCACACGTGTGTGCTTCATCTTGGACTCAAAGACATTGGCCCAAGTAACTGATCCATCACTTTCAAATCTTATTTTAAGATTTATTTTTATATAATATATAACCATTTCTAAAATAAAATTACAAATTGTCTCAAACTTTTTAAAACATTATAAATATAATCTTGTGTTATATTGGTAATTGGATAGTTAGCATAGGCTTAGATTAATCTTTTAACCCCCTATTGCTATTGGAATCTTAATCTTCATCTTAATCACTAAATCTCAATCAGGTATTAAGTTTTCATCCATATGTCGATATTTTTACGTCTATAGGTTCGACATTAATATGAAGGATACATCAATATTTTCTGAGTGCGAGTATCCCAAAAAAGTGACAAAATATAGAAAATATTATTGATATAAACATAATAGTAATATTAATAAATTTTGACTAAAAAATAGCGAAAGAATTATTTGTTATTTAAAATACTTGTTGTGAAACATTTATTTTTATAATTTTTTCACAAATATTCATAACATCAGCATTTTATCGATATTTCTATTGACATTTCCATAAAATTGAGACCTTAAATTTTTCATCAACATTGACATTTAAAACCTTGATATTAATCAATGCTATAAATATAAGTAAGATTAGTCTACCATATTTGTCCTTGACAGAAAGAAAAATAAAAGGCGATTGAGATGGCTCGCTCATTGTGCTCTAATTTATTATTTTGGTTCAAATCAAGAGCACTAAAAAAGTGTTTTAAAAAAAGATTTCCAAGGTAGGTATACTTCTCAACCAAGATCAACTTAAGTTAAATGAAATCTCTATCGTCCTGCTTTTGCATAAAGAATAAAATATGAATCTAAAATCACCTTAGCTTTTCTTGAGGTATAGATGGTAGTTTCTATGTAAACAAATGAGCATAGCTTATCATAAAGGCACCTACCTTTTTATTCTTTAACTCAAAAGTTTAAATTCTCACATCCTACAATTTGTTGTACTAAAAAATGGTATGGTAACGTTTCTATTACTTGTTTCCAATTTTTTAGAAACACAAGTGTTTTTGGTAGTACTGTTCCTATTACTACTTTTTGATTTTTAAGAAACGTTCCTAAAATTGTGTAAAAAAACAAATTCTTATTTTTTGTTTCCGTTTCAATTTTTGATCCAGAGAAATAAAAGTACTATTTTATCATTACGACTTATAAAATGCAAAATAACTATTAAAAAATTAGTATAACATAAAAGATTTGAAATATTTAATTTAAAAGAGTAACTTTCATATAAATATTTATATATATATATATATTTATTTAATTTTAAATTTAGAGAATGAGAATAGTTCCCAAATATGTTTTTTAATAAAAAATGAAGAAAAAATAAGGACAGTTCTGTTTTTTATTTATTAGAAAATAGAAATAAAAAATAAAAAATAAAAACGTTACCATAGATCCTTATAATTAAACAATTACATCGGTGTTACTTTTTGAACAAACCATATAAAAGGTGGAGGAAGCATGAAAGGGTGGAATGCAACAAATATCACCTTAATTCCTAAGGTTAAAAATCTAAGGTGCATCTCTAACTTTCGTCCAATCAATTTATATAATGTATCTTACAAGATTATTACAAAGGTGCTAGCCAATAGGCTTAAAAGAGTGCTAGATGCTATTATTTCACCTGCTTTTCACTTCATCCGAGGCCAGAAATCTGGTAAGAAAGGCTTTGCAGCTCTCAAGCTTGATCTCAGCAAGGCTTTTGACAGGGTGGAATGGACCTATTTGGAACAACTCATGCTTAAGTTTGGTTTTGCCCCTAATTGGGTCTCCCTTATCATGCTCAGGGCAGTTTTCCATTCTCATTAATGGGAGACCGACAGGGACAGTCACTCCTTTTCGAGGTATCCGCAAGGTGACCCACTCTCATCTTGAATGTATTTTCTTGAAAGATCTATTAGCGACCTATGGTAGTGCCTCTGGACAATGTATCAACTTCTCCAAATCTGCCTTGATGTTCTCTCCTAATGTCCATGCTGATCGACAAGCTTACTTGCAATCACTTTTGAGGGTTGAGCTTGTACAGGATTTGAGGAACTACCTTGGCTTGCCGTCCATGTTCTCTTGGAGGAAAGGTAATGACTGAAACTTTTTCAAGGACAGAATTTGGAAAATTTTGCAAGGGTGGAAACACAAGTTTTTCTCTTCCGGAAGTAAGGAAGTTCTTATCAAAGGCGTGGCCCAGGCGATCCCCTCTTATGCCATGAGTGTGTTTCACCTCCCTAAAGGATGATATTAAGCGTACTTTACTCGCTTTTGGTAGGGGTCAACAAATGATCAAAAGAAGTTGCATTGGATGAGCTTTGTATTCCTACAAAGATCATGACATTCCTACGGAAAACGATGCTTTGGTAGGGGTCAACAAATGATCAAAAGAAGTTGCATTGGATGAGCTTTGTATACCTACAAAGATCATGACATTCCTATGGAAAACGATGCATGGATTCCTTCCTACCATGTATAATCTACGAAAGAAAGGTTTGGACATCTTACCCTATTGCCCATGTTGCAAAATGAAGGTTGAAACCACAGTTCATGCCCTTTTGCTCTGCCCTCGAGTGAAGCCGATATGGTTTAATTTGCTCCCTTCCATTCCGTGCATCCCGAGCCCGGACATTTCTTTCCCAGACCTTTGGGAGAATTGACAATCTATTCTGAGTGAATCTGAGGTGGAAATTGTGACGATTACTTGCTGGGCCATTTGGAACGACATAAATCAGATAAATCAAGAGAAACTAATCCCTGAGAGTATGAATATACTTGTAACTCCATCTTAAAACTAATTAACTTTGAGAGTAGTAGCTCATGTCCATTATAAAACATTGTAAGGTCCATTTTCTTTTCAATGTGAGATCTTTAACAGATGGATAAATCAATTTGAGTTGCAACCACCCTTCGAGCAAATCAAGTTTATGTTTGAAGGGTATTTTTCAAACTAAAGATAATGTTGCAACTCTTTGATATAGATATATTTTTTTAATTATTTTTCCTTTTTAATTCAGCATTAAATTAATCACTACATCATATACAAATGATTAAGAGAAGAGGAGTGGAATTTGGGCCGTTCATGGTCGTTCAGGTGATCAACATTGAGATGCTTGTGGATTGCAATGGTCAAGTGATCCACTCCCAACTTAATTTGATACCTTTTTCCCCATTTTTTGGTTGTTTAAAAATATGGTCAATCTTTTTTGTCCATGCATATATGTGTTATAGTAAATTGATTTTGGAATTTCTCTTATTATATAGGAAAGAAAAATATTTGGAAGTGACAAGTATATCAGACAATTAGACAAGTATATCGATGTATTAAACGATTAATTAAATACACGTTCTTGTAATAATAGACTATGTTTGTAAGGATTATTTTCTCCTCAATTACTTAGCATGAGCTAACTTCAAAGGGTGGATCCAACCTCGTAATTTCACAAAGAGTAAGTGTAATGATTACCCATTTCTATTTTGACATGATTTAGCATAGTCTAGACAAAACATGATTTAGCTAGACCTAGACTAAACATGATATTACTTGAATAGGTTAAGTTATCTAGGGTTCCTTTTGGCTGAAATGTAGCTAACATGTCTCCACCTCATAACCTAAAAACTAAATCAGCCAATTTCTGTGTGATCTGCGAGTGACGTGTCAACGACACCTATCTTTTAGGAAATCATAAATACTTTTATTGTATACTAATCTTTAAAAAGTTGTTGCTTCACAGCCCTATTCAATTTTATCGAAGCATGCAAAGTCTAGAAATTTTTTTAGAATCGATAAATTCAACATGCCTACAAACTCACATCGATCCTATACAATCATATAGAAATAGGCTCTTGAATACTATATTTGGACTTATTTCATGAAACAAGAGATGCTATAATACCTATTGCCAATCTATTTAAAGATCTCTACTTCCAAAGAATAATCTTTTGATGATTTTAGCTGCACATGAGTCTAATGTATCGCACATTTCAAAAGAATTGTAAATGAATTTCCTTTGAGTTCTTTGAAATATCTCTTCTTTTGGACACCACAAAAGGTAGTGGCCTTATCAGTCATTTCATCAAAGTGATATTTTCATAGGCCAAAGATTTATCTTGAAATTTAAGTAGAAAAATGGAGGCCATCCAACTTATTAATCAACTTGTTAGTTGTTTTTTTCAAAACAAATTTATGGTGGAAGTTTATACAGGCACTACCAAAAAATTAGACTTCTACGATAATTATGAATAGTAACGAAAGTTGAGGAAAAAAACTGTCATGATTGCTGCATGCGGGAATTTGACAGGAAAAATCATTGATTTAGAGATTTTAAAAAATTTATGACAGTTTATAACTGTTATGAAAATTGAAAAAAAAAATTGTTAAATCAATGGTAGTTTTAAACTGTCATTAACAATAGAGCGTGATTTTGGTGGGAAAATATTGACTTTTACGAATTTCTTTTATCATTAATGAGAATGTTTAATGGTTATGAAAAGTTCTGAATTTATAACTGTAAAAAAATGTTATATTTAGAATTTTTTCTAAATTATGTATTTGTTTATTTAGTTGAAATTTGGTAGGTTTCTTGAGTTCTCCCTGCATGAAATAATCAAACAAGAAAAGTTTATTTATTTTGGTTTGTATTTTTTCACCACAAAAATATATTTTTTATCAATAAGCCTTGAAATGATTACAAGATTACTGTTGAAACAAGAGGGAGGGATCAAGTAAATGGGAACATGATCATTGGCTCAAAAAGATATATACATTATTTATTATCATTGACCATCAAATAATACCACATTATTATATAAGAGTATAACTTAGGTTTCATAATAACATAATTATTTGAATTAGAAAGTCTTATATTTGCTTATTTGTTTTTAAATTATATTTCTGAATTTGGTATCTCTTCTGAGAACCGACCAACTCCTTTGTCTGCCAAACAAGGGTCATAATGTTTCTTAAACTTAATTTTGCAGCAATATACGAGGATGATTTCCATATGAAAAATTGTGTTCATTTTGCTGAAAGAGGGGAGTTGAATTTCTTTTTTATGGTGATTTAAAATTATATGGTCTCCATTATAGTTCATATACGAGTTAATTAATTAGATTGATTATTATATTAAGATTACTAATTGGCTAATATATTTGATGTAAATTACTTTTTCGTTACTACGATGTGTCAATCATTTCAATTTGGCAATTTCTTCATTTCGCTCGAGTATTAGCCCGAGAGACATACCATTGGACAAGTTTGAACTTCGGATAAAATCTTACTTTGACATATCATGGATAAATTACTACTAAATCTATTGACTTTAGGTTGATTAGTACAAATTTAATAACTCTCTTTTTCAAAATTATATATATATATATATATATATATATATTCCCAACCAGTTCTCCCACCTACAAGCTCAGATATCAATTGTCAAAATCCACTACATGAATTATCATATAAGAGAGGAACATAGCATCACGTCAAGTTCAAACTCAAACTTCTGACCAATTACAACATCCTATCAAATTATTGTCAGACTCGCAAAAGCTTATATATATATATATTTTTTTTTTTCTTTCTTTCAACTAGTTCACCCACTCGGGAATTGAGATATCAATTGTCAAAATCCACCCCATAAATTATAATAGAAGAGGATAAAGATAGCATCACGGATGTTCAAACTCAAACTTATTACTAATTACAACGCTTTGCCAGATCACAGTCAAACTCACATAAGCTTAACCCGATTAGTTAAAGCAACACCGACAAACACGAGGAGCTAAAGAAAGAAAGGGGTTGGTGGGAATGGGAAAATGTTATAATATATCGTTTCACTTTTTTCTTTTTGTAATTTTTGTTGTTGATTTGATGAAAAAGTTGCTACATATTTCACTTGATAGATGGGAAGGGGAGGGGGGTCAGTGGGATGCCCTACAGCGGTGCACATGGGATAGGGTTTGAGTCTTGGGTGACAAAAACCCTACAACCTCACATGCCCATTATGTGGCTCCCATCTTCTATCACCCAATGAATCTATGCACATGACATGCCCATTTCTCTCTCTCTCTACTACACAATTCTTTGGAACTCTTTTCTTTATTACTATTATTATTATACCATGTTGATTAGTTTACCCCTACAATTTTCTCTACTCTGTAAACCATGTTTGTTGGTTCAATAACATGTGAGAGTGAGGATTCGAGAATTTTGACCTTTTAATCAAGAATATATTGATGAGGATCTCACATTGAAAAAAAAGGGACCTTACAAACACTACAAGAAAAAATGGATACAATAGCTTACTAAAAACGTTATAAAAGACTTTTTTGAGAATCGTGACAGCGGATGCTATTAAAAATCCATGACCTTTGATAGCGTTTTTCAAGAGCTACAATTGAGCCACGAAAAATAAAGAAATTATTGCATATTTGAGCAGGCACCAAAATTTTATATTTCTATCATCCCCCTACTTTCCATAGCCCATTTCTAAAAGTGCTATGCCAAAAAGCTATTAAAAGTCATATTTCTTGTAGTGAAATGAATAGACATAGACTATTCCTCTCATTATCATTTGGTTTTGAGATGGAACGCTGATTAATATTCATATGGTATCATAACCCAGAATGCTCAAATGAGCATTCAATCCAAAAATGAGATCCGACCAAGATTGATGAGCCAAATGAGCCACGTTCTTGAAGGGGTATGTTAAGGATAATCCTACATTGAAAAGAAACGTGATCTTACAAATGCATGTTTATAATAGACCTAGGCTACTCCTCTCCTTACCAATTGATTTTGAGATGAAACTTATGAATATTAAAATATATGTCTTAACCGATTTTAGCCATGTTAAGGTTGGTGTTAATTTCTTAGTTAAGTTGCAAACTTGGGGATCGTATTTATTTTAGGGCTCTAAATTAAATTTTCATAAAGTTTCGTCACTTGTGTCTGTTAACGTAACTTCAGCAAGGAAGTTGAAGCCACACACCACGTCATAGTCAAAACAAGAATATCTATTATTGTGCATTTTTGTTACAATATTTT
>NW_019104633.1:279377-293588 GCF_001995035.1 Momordica charantia
TTTTGTATAAATAGAGCCTTTGAGTGCCATCATAATACAGTGAAATATAAACATCATACCTTCTGTGTGAAACTTCCTCTTGTGAAATTCTAACTGTGTCTCTCGCTAAATTTGGATAAATTATATATGTTTATCTTTAGTAAACTTAGGATTATTAACATTGGTTGGTGAAGAAATAGTATTTGACACTTTGATAGGTAAAATTTTGATGGGTTTGTCATTATCTAATGGTGATAAGAGATGTGAATAATCAAATACAATTAGGGTTGAATTAGATTTATTAGATTGAGGATTATTGAGTTAGATAAGTTGAGATTAGGTTTAAATATGGTTCAATTTATTGCTTCCAAAAATGCTTATTCAAATAAATTGAGAGTGATTAATTCAAAATCTTATTAAATACGGCTCATAATTAAAGCCAAGCACATGAATTACTAATATCAACTAGTAATTAAGAGAAAATGAAATTTGAATTCAGAAACTTTATTTTAATATCACGTTAAATTACTAAATCAAAAACTTTAAAGTTTATAAATTAGAGGCATATAATTTAATGATCTCTTTAAATATGTGTTAGTCTATTTCTTAATGTTTGTGAAGATTGCCATAAAGATTGTGCATTAGAGTGCTCATGTTAATTACTTTTAATTTTGTCTTTCAAAAGAATAATGCAAACTCATTTGAGTTCTTTGTAACAAAATTTATGGCATTTATTTAATGATTTTCTTATATTCATTGTGGTCAACTCCAACTAATTTCTAACAAATATTATTATGAAGTTGTCGAACTATAGGGTTTGATTGACCTCCAAAAGTTTTGGCATGGTAACATTGTAATCAAATAACTTGAGTACTTGGTAAGATCAAAATATTGTCAACACAATTTCTTTTTTGGGACACTATGGCCCCGGTGATAGTCGCGACACTAGGAGCTAGGCTCTCAAAGGAGGCAGATATGTATATCTTGATAGTAGTCGATAGTATGGTATACGTACATGCCCGACAACCTACATTGGAGAAAGCTAATACATAAAAAAAACTAAACCACGGTTAAGGATCCCACATTGAAAAGAAAATTGACCTTACAAAAGTTTATAATAGACATGAGCTACTTCTCTCCCCGTCAATTGATTTTGAGATGGAATCCATGAATATTAATATGGTATCAGAGTCGACAAATAAATTTAAATGAGCACATTTAAATTTGACTAGAAATCATATGGGTTTGTTGTGGTTTAATCATATATTATGTGTCTTATCTTATCATGCATAGTCAAAATTACCTACCACATGTTATTGTGTATGGGGTTTGCCCAACTAAATAGACATTTGAACATTTTAATGGTCCTGATTAAGTATTGAATCTTTTAATGGCCTTATTTAATCGTATAGCCACCTACTTTAGAAATTAGTAATTTTTATGTGTTTTTCGATACCAAATGTTGTGGGATCGAGTGGTTGTCCAAAAAAACCCCCTCAAGAAATGGGTACATTTTTCTTAACCATGGAATATAATAGCTCATTATTATATGTTTTATTTTTTATAGTCTTAAGTTTTAGATTAAGTCATTTCTATCCAATGATATATTTCGTATCTCTCTTAATAACATTCAATTAGGGATCACAATGGGGTGGGACAGGGCCAGGGGGCCATGCCCATCCCCGCCCCCGTCCCCGAAATTTTGGGGGCGGGGACGCGGCGAGGAATCAGTCTCCGTTATAAAAATATTTTTTTAATTTTTTAATTTAATTTTTTAAATTAATTTTTGTTATTATTAGTTTAAAAAGTGAAAAAAAGTTGCTAAATGAGGTATTAGCTTGAATTTTTTTCTTATAAAGTATTTATAAAATTAATATATATTAATATTATTATATAAAAAACAGAAAAAGTAATACAAAATTAAACGGGGTTGGGGACGGGGACAGGGCAGGGGGACCGATCCTCGTCCTCGCCCTGTCCCCGCCAGGGAATCCGATTGGGATCCCCGGTTTGACCTCGTCTCCGGTCAAACCGGGAAATCCCCGATCCGATCGGATCCCACAGGTATTTTTGACATCCATACGCTCAACTTTACTGTCAAGACTCCTTATGTAATTACATGATCATATAAATCTTCCCATATATCTACACAAACTTTTACTCATGATTGCATCTTAGGGATCCTTAATTTTAATGCAATCCATGGCAATCAAAAACGCTGAATTAAGAAGAAATTATTTTTCTTTTTATAGAATGTGTTTGTCATAATATGTACAAATTTTTAAACTTTTCTTGGAAAATTTTCTTTTATAGGTCAATTATAAGCAGGGATCTCAATATAGAAGGCTATATTCAATTTTTTTCAAAGATAAATTAAACTAATTAATCATCCTATTGAATTAATTCCAGTGTTGGTAAAAATATATGTTTTTTCAGCTCTCTTTTCGTAGAAACCAAGATTTGTATTTTAGGAGTATGCATACACTCTTCGACCATCTTTAGAATGAAGATTTTTGTAGTAAAATAAATAATATTATTGTTTTTTAGCAAAATAATGCTCATGTTCTAACACAATCCTTTCATCAAAATAGTTGTGGTTGTCTCCTTTTGCCACATTATGAACAAACATTCTTTGACAAAATTAAGAGGACAACATAACCCATAATACTTTCCCTATTAATGATAGATGTAACTTCTTGATACGAAGATACAAATTAATTAGTAAAATACTTTATCTCATCAAAATTTGTTGAACATAATTCTTCCAAATGCTAGCCAATTGGGTATTTACTACAAAATATTCCTTAATATAACTTCTTGTTCTAATACCATATTGGTTGGAAATTTGAAGGTAAAAGAATTAAAAGTAAAAGAGAAAAAAAATATTAATTCTCAGGTTAAATTACAAGTTTAGTTCCTAAATTTTGAAGATTGTGCTAATTAATAGGTCCCTGAACACTTAAAATGTCTAATAAATCATTAAATTTTCAACGTTGTGTCCAATAGGTCTCTAAATTTTAAAAAATATATAATATTTAAGTTATTCAACTTTTAATTTTGTGTCCAATAGGTCTCTAAGCTTTAAAAGATGTTTTATAAGGTAATGATCTAAACAAAAATGGAAAATTTAGTTTCAAATACTGTGTGTGTATATATATATCAGTTTCAAACACCTATTAGGACGTTTTTTAAAATTCAAATGCCTATTAGACATTATCACGAGTCTTAAAATTTTTGGACTAAACTTAAAATTTAACCTAATTCTTTATAGATGGCACTATTTCAACAACTTTTGTCTCATCCTTTGATTCTCTAAGTTCCATTATTATATATGGAAGAAGAGACTATATAATAGTAGAACAATAGAGATGTCAAAAAAAAAATTCCTTAAATTGATACCTCAACTTCAAGAATCACTCAATAAGGAATATTTTTCTCATGGTACAATTTGGTCTTTAAAAAAACCCTAAAATAACCTCAATTTCAAGGGTAGTGATTTCCCATCACTCCCAAAACCTCAAAAGAGAAAATGCTTAAAATTTTGAGAATGTACTAATATTGGCACCCCCAATTGATTTGATTTTGGAATATTTTAGAATTAAACTCCACAAAACCCTAACAAAGTTGCTATCACTTATCATCATCAAAAATCACCCATATTCCCCATTATCTTCAATTAAATCAATACCATAATCATACTAAACTTTTGCCACCTAAAGATGTAAATAGTGGCAAGCGCGCTTGGGGTCTTTGAGTCGTACCATCTGTTGGGTTGCAAGGAGTACAAATAAAGTCTCACATTGGTTAGAGAAGGGATTGATTCATAGGTATATAGATAAGTCTTTTAAATGAAACTAAAAGCAAAGCTATATAAAACAGGCAATATCATACCATTGTGGAGATATACTCGGAGTACTTTGAGTACAGTTATCTTTAATGTCATCTAATTTAAGGTCTCAAATTTGAGTCCTGTGTTAGTCACAATATTACTCAGTCCAACCAACAAGCCTCAGTAATAGGGATATACTAGCATAAACCACACAACATCGATTTCAGGAGATCAAAAAAATAATAATAATAAATCACACTAAACTTCCAAATACTCTTTTTATTTTCACAAACATGATAGTTGAACATCAGAAACAAAGAGGAAACAAGGCAATGAACAGTGACTTTTCCTTTCTTTTGATATTGAGTTCTTCATCAAAACCTCACTAGGAGATCATCCAACATAACTCCGTATTTCTAACAAAATCATCATCATCATTCAAACACAAACACAAATACAAGCTTTCCTATTCATTTTCCCTCCACTTTCTCACTCATCCAACAAACAAGGCAAAGTTTTACCTAATAATATTTCATATATATAATAATCTTTCCATTTTAAATATTCAGGAGTACAAATTAGAAAGAGAACTTCAAAATCTAAACTTTGTTTCTATACCGACATCTTTTTAATCTAAGACAAATTAAGAAGCCACATGGGACACCAACCTCTAAGTATTGACTTCTTGGGTATGTATGGGTATGTGGACAATGTACCTACTCCCTTCCATTCCGTTATTACTCCCACAACCCACATAAATAGCAATTTCACCAACATCCCAATACAATAAAAATCAAATGACATAATAATAAATACACAAACACCTCAATAATTAATTTCAGTTCAGATCCATAATGTCGATTTAAAAAAAATTTAAAAAAAACATCTAGAATTTTGAAGCAAACCTCACAATGATGAGGGTTACAGCAGCCGGCACAGCTAGACAGTAGTCAAAAAACTCACGCAACAAAGACACGACGAAGCAAACCTGAAATGAGAAATTATAGCAAACATAAGCTTAATTGAACAATATTTTGACAAAAAAAAATCAATTGAATAACTATAGCATACTTGTCTATGGTTGAGAGGCGAAACCCAAATCGATCTGCGACAGAACGGTGAACTATGGCGAGCGCCACAGAGCAGCGACAATGGGCGACGGGAGTGGCGACGGAGAGACGAGATGAGAGGTAGAGAGAGGCGAAACCACACGCGTGACGAAGTGGCGACGATGAGCGTGGAGCAACGATGGGCGACGGAGCAATGACGACGAGACGCAAGGAGGCGAAAGGCAGAAAGAGGCAAATACGGCGAGGGTTCGAAAATGAGGAAGATGGGTGGKTGGGGTTTGTAAATCAGGGTTTTCAACGACATATCCACCTATGTGTCGCTAAAAAGAATTTTCAGCGAAATCGTCAAAGTTAATGCCGCATTGCTAAAAGTACTTTCAACGACACGGTCCACGTGGCGTCGCTGAAAGTCCAGTTTTAGCGACGCAGGTAATGCAGTTCTTCTTATACAAGAAAAGAGCCCTTTTGCAATGCAGTTTTAGCGACATGTTACAAAACACGTCGCTAAAATCTATTTTCAGCGACATCGTCAGTCGCCCGCGTCGCTAAATAATACTTTCAGCGACGCCACGTTGACCGTGTCACTAAAACAACTTTCAGCGACAGTCAAAGTTAACACCGCGTCGCTGAAAGTTCAGTTTTAGCGATGCGAGCAACTGACAGTGTCACTAAAAATAGGTTTTAGCGATGTGTTTGTAACATGTCGCTAAAACTGCGTCGCAAAAAGGCTCTTTTCTTGTAGCGTAAGAAGAACGGTATTATTAGTCCTTCCTTCTCCACTTTGTTCTCAAGAACATAGTCCGAAATTTTCCCGGGGGTGAAATTTTACGAAGTTAACTTTTTGTATATAGAAACTTTGGGAGGGGCAAATAAGTGAAAAACTAAGAAATCTTAGGTATTTGGCCAAGGGAAAATGCTCCCTCCTTGCTTCTTCGCTCTGTCCTTATTTGTCGTGACATCCAAACACGTATAATTTAACGGTAATTAAAAGTAATGATTTTTTTTTCTTTTGGAAGTGGGGTTTTTTTCCTTTCTTTTGTTGCAATTTGTGAAGGTGGCCACCCATGTGAACGTGGGCATGCAATTTTGGGAACAACATCGCAAGCAAAAGCTCCACTTAATTCTCCTCTTGTGCGCATGCTCTCTATTGCTCTTTAAACACATCAAATAGTTGAGTTCTTTTTTCTTTCTTTCTTGAGTGTGACTCTCCCCTTCCCTCTCTAATATAATTGCAAAAACTTCCTTTTCTTTTGTTTGTTTTTTTCAACAAATAGTTTTGAGTGGTTTTTGCTGTCCATTTCTAAAGAGAAAAAGACTTGGTTTTTATTCTTTTTTCTCATCTTTTTGTAGGCAAGATAAAGCACTTTGCTACACATAAAGGGCACAGCCCAACATCTCCATATTCCTTGTTTTTTTTCCAACCCACTTTAGAGGGTGAGGAGAGGAAATATGGTATTGAATGAAATGAAGAGTAAGTGTTTGGTGAAAATGGATTGATTAGTATGTATTCCCCCTTTTTTTTTTATTTGGATCTTTTTGTAAGGATTCCACGTTCAAAGATAAGCGGTCTAACAAAAATTTATAATAGACATGGACTATTTATTTCATTCCAATTGGTTTTGAAATAGAACCCTATGAATATTTGATATGGTATTAAAGTCCAAAATGTTCAAACGAGCATCCGATCAAAAAGTAGGATCTAGTCAAGATCGATGTTTCAAAAGAACTACGATTTTGAGGGGTATGTTAAAGATTCCACATTAAAAAGATACAGGACTTAAGAAAGGTTTATATATATACCTGGAATACTTTTCTCATTGTCATTTTGAGATGGAACTCCATGAATATTGATACTATTTACTTTTTTTTCACCTTGATAGTGAAAGCATCGTCAATCAATCCATTTCAAAATTGTAATTTGATTTGTGAAACGATTCAAGTATAGTTATATATACTCATAAAATTTTTTTAGTCCTTTTTAAATATCTTTTAACACTTTATATAAGGAGAGATACAAAGTTAAATTAGTAACTTAGCTTAAAAGTTTAAGGTAACTCCGCATAGGTATATTTAGTTTCCTTAATATATCAAACAAAAATTCCTTCTTCACAAGGGAAATATTGTACGAAAATTTTAGGTTGATATCATTGATAGGAAGACATCTTAATTAGTCCGTGCTCATGAATTTTGTAGTATTATTCTCAAATTGCACAGACTCGCCTCTAGGTCGTTTCGAGTTTCCTCGATTTACTTCGACCCAACTCTCTCAATAAAAGCTTTTTCATTACTCAACATAGACGAAGCAACAAATAATTGCTCACTTTTTTTTCGAATAAAAGAAGATTGTATTAAAGATATCAACCACGTATGTTGGGTGTGTTGCGCTAAACTCATAGTTTGTAATTATGTAAAAACAGATTTATATTCAATAAAGTTATGTTTTCATATTCAATCAAATTGTTGTTGAATTCATTGTCCAAATCCAATAAACTAAACATCCAAGGTTATTTTCATGTAACCGGGACAGTATATATATATGCTGGATATATATTTGATGTACCATCGATATACATGTATGTCCCGGGAATAATCTAAAGGGTCTATAGTATATGGATAAGGATGGAAACCTTATCCTGGAAATACTATGAATACTGTCCACTTTGTAAATGTTACAAACGATCCGATTCAGGTCGTTTGTGTGGAGACATGCAAGTGGGAGTATCCTTTACAATGAGTTTGTATAAGACCAGACCACGAAATAGTCAATCTTTAGATGTAACGTCATTAACTAATATATTACTATTTCATAGGATGACCAAGCAACTCATTCTGATCAATCCTGAGTGAGTTATGGACTCTTGCCCGTGAGGGCTTGTCCTTTGATCAGCATAGGTGAGAGTGGCCGAGTCGCCGACTCAACATTCCTACCATTTTGGGGACGAGATTGAGTGGAGAACTGGGAACTTAACTACACAAGACGAAATTCACTCCTTTTCGACTTTAGGGAAGTAGATGAGTGTTCTCATAAGTGCTGACTCTGGGACTTGAATAAGGGGCCTCACCCTCTCACTAACCCAAGAGGGACTTCCTGTTATTGGTTGAACCATAACTGGGTTGTTCATTGAATGAGTAGTGGTATTTAAGGAGCAAGATGTAATTCAGGGGTAAAATGATAATTTGACCCAGCTAGAATTACGAACACTCGTGAAGGATTGACTTGCCGTTAATGGTCGTATATCCGTTGATACGAAAAAATTCTACAGTGAGAAGAGTGCAGCTGCGAGTCTTTAGTGGAGTGACTTGTAGTTAACAAATGTTGATTAACTCGGTTAATGAGTTTGACCAATTAATCTCATATCGTTGAAGTTTCTGATCTGTAGGTCCATTAGGTCCCCTTGCTAGCTCACAATGAGTAAAATGATAATCAAGTTTCTTGGAAGAATTTGAAAATTTTAAATCGCTCAAGGGATTATATACATACATATATTTTCATACATTATATATATGGTTAATTTTAGATTAAAACTATATATTATAAGAGAAATTATTTGAGTGAGATTAAAATTAATATGAATAGGATTCATATTAAAACTATAGGTTAAAAAGGTTAAAAATAATCATTACAACTATATGTTATACAAGAGAAATGCTTTAAAATATTATTCTATTTTTATAATAAATAATTCACTGTTAATTATTTATTTAATTAATATATATAATTAATTATTAATAAGATTAATTAATTAATAATAATATTAAATTAAACACTCCCTCCTCGATTTGCAAGGAGTGGGGAGTCTATAGTTCCCACGTCATTGATCAATCAAATATGTAGGGATGGCTATTTATAAATTAATAATTTAATTGAAAATTAAAATAAGGTCCCTGCATATCCTTCCTCTGCATGGATTCTGGTGAAAGCGCTAGAAAGAGGAAAGAAAGGATTGTCCACCATCAAGTATCAAGTWGCTGGGGGGACTTCTTTCTGTAAGATCCGGGTAGATAAGTAGCTCGACTCGAAGAGGAGAGGGAGGGTGAACATACTTTTTTTTGAAAGCATTGAGTTGGGCAAAAAGAGGGGGGAAAGAGTTTTAAATGAATTTGGTGTACATGCTAGCAGTAGAGATTGAAAAAGTGTCTAGAAAATTTAGCGACGAATTTTCGTTGAATCAGGAGAGGGTGCAGGAAATAGAAAATGAAGTGCTAGGGGAAAGAATTTTCTCCTTTGAAACTCGTACTCATAGAAAAAGGATGAAAGGTTTGAAGAATGTCTCTCTGTTTTTCTATGTATGTGTGTGTGTATATATATATGTTTTTCTAGTACAACATGTGGGGAGGAGTTTCGAACTCACAACCTCATGGTTGGAAGTAGGTGTCAATTACCACTGAGCTATGCTCACTTTGGAATGATCGCTCACTTATTGTTAGCGAAAGATACGTTCTTTTGTATCAACTATTTTACTTAACTAAGGTGAAATAAGTTTACATTAATTGTGTAATTGAGTGAGAAGTATTTTTATGGGTTATGTTGAGAATTAAATTTACGAAACCCATCAGCTTAAACCTTTGGGTTAGGTGGTGGTTTATTCATCTTTGAGATGGTATTAGAGCGGGAGGTATGAAGTTTTATGCAACATATTCTATTATTTATTTACTCTCCTACTATTTTAGGGGATTTTTGTTTTTGTTTGTTTTTTTTTACCGATTCAACTATTGTAGGGTGGAGATCAAACCATTATCCAATACTATGTTCAAATTAATTTAGGAGATTTTTGTATTTCAATACCTAACACTTTGAAAGTCACATTTACTTCTCACTAAACTCTTTACATTTACACCTTCATCTTCGTCGTTAAAATTGTACTTCTTTTATAATTATGATATTTCCATCATTTCTCTCCCTTAGAGTGCCTTCAATGAAATGGTGTTCTTATTAATTTTAATAAAAGAAAGTTAAACAAAAAAAAATTGTAGTTTTCTTCTAATATTTTCCTCCTATTTTTTTAAAATAAAAGATTATATATATGAAATAGTATCTAGAATTTTTCTCTCTATAAAATTCGACTTACCTCTCATTCTATGAGAATAGTGATGTTAAATAATCATGGTAATAGTGATTTCAGTTTTTTTAGTACAATAAGTGGAGTGAGGGATCGAACTCACAAGTTTTTGATTGGAGATATATGTCAATTACCGTTAAGTTATGCTCGCTTTAATAGTGATCTTTGACTGGACAAAACAAATTGGCACGTGCAACAATACTATTTCTTGAAGCTATGTATTAAATCTCTTTTATAAACTATGGCGTTAAACTAATTAATAGACGTACCAAGACTAAATTTGTAAATTGCCAAAAAAAAAATGTTCACCATGTTTGAACTCCAACATCCATCTCACATTCATAAAACAATATAAATCTTTTTTAGATTTATAGATAATAAAAAATTATAAAAAAAAATCAGTCAAACCCACGGAAAGCTAGAGAAGACGGTGGGTTTTCTTTTTTTTTTTCTTCGCCAAACTTTTACAATGAAATGCTAACATTACCCGCTCGTCATTTATCCCGGAGAGCTTGGAAGAAGAATCCACCTCTCTTTCACCCTCCATATGTCACAGTCTCAAATCCCCCGCCCCAAACCCTCCATTAACAAAAATAACCCACCTCAACGCCCTGTAACTTTAACACGCAGACCCCTTCTCACCGGCGGGTTATTTTCATTCTGTCCCCGTTACTATAACCGAACCAAGCTCTTGCTTCGCACTCATAATATTAATATATAAAAGAAAAATCATTATAGAGCTAGAGAGAGAGAAAGAAAAGAGAGAGAGAGTTCATGGAGAAGAAGAAGATGGGGTTTGAAGAGACGGAGCTCCGGCTAGGTCTGCCGGGAAACAATAACAACACCGGCGGTGGCAGCGAGTCGGGCGAGGCAGCGGTGGCAGCGGCTCGTAAACGAGGCTTTGCTGAAACCGAGACGGTTTCCAAAGTTGATCTCAAGCTTAACCTTTCCTCAAAGGAAGCTGCTCCAGTGGTGGCGGACGATGTTGTCGTTGATCCCGACTCTGGGAAGAAAGAGAAATCCCACCTCGCCGGGGATCCGGCCAAGCCTCCGGCTAAGTATATATAACTTCCACCGCCTTTTAAAAAATTATTCAATGCTCAAATTATATTTTTTAATTTCTCTCTCGTACATGCAACCATGTAAAACTGTGCGTAGGGCGCAGGTGGTGGGATGGCCACCCGTCCGATCATTCCGAAAGAACAACATGTTGGCTTTTGTGAAGGTGAGCATGGACGGGGCACCATATCTGCGTAAAGTGGACTTGAAGATGTACAAGAGCTACAAACAGCTCTCCGATGCTCTCGCTGCCATGTTTGGCTCCTTCACCACCATTGGTAAGTTGCACACTCCCTCACTCTTTTAAACTCACCGAGAATTCTTCTTTTTTTTCAGTCAGACGTTGTTTTGAGTTTGTTGAGTTCTGATATCATATCAAATTTCAGCTCATACATCTTATAAGACAAACTAAGGAATCGTTTCTTCGCTAATTACATAAATGGCAACTTCTTGACGAAACCCGGGTTTTGTTTTTGTTTTTGGAGGTAACTGTGGGGCTCAAGAAATGACGAAGGATTTGATGAACGAGAGTAAGTTGATGGATGTTCTGAGTGGCTCTGATTATGTTCCAACCTATGAAGACAAAGATGGTGATTGGATGCTGGTCGGAGATGTTCCTTGGGAGTGAGTTTTTTTTTTTTTTCTTTCCTTTTTTTGAGCCATTGATTTTAATTTTTATGTACCAAAATTCATTTCATCAAACATAATCAATAATTTCTTGAATAATTTGAAAAATATTTTTGATTCATTTTGTTTATGGAAATATTATAGGATGTTTGTTCAATCCTGCAAGCGTCTGCGCATCATGAAGGGGAAGGAGGCCATAGGACTTGGTAAGTTTTTCCATTTCTAAAAATTCTTTTAAAAATTATAATATAAATTTTCTTTAACCCTAAATCAATAATTTTTGGGGAATTTTTTTTCCCCTTAAAATACAAATTTTTTTATTGTATTTTGTAATTTTAGAAAATGGGTTTGTGAGTGAGGTTTATAGATATTATAGGTAGTTACAAATACTTGTTTCAATTATTTTTAAAAGTTTTGTACAAGAATATAGAAATGTATTAAATTACTACCACTATACTTATAATGTTTAGATTTGTAGTCTTTCTAGTTTTTCATTCTTGGTTATTCCCATTCACTTGTGAGCAAGAATATATTAATTAAAAGCTTAAGATCTTCCCTTTCGTCTTAATTAAAAAATCATGTTAATTAAGAAAAACTATCTGAGAATACATGTGAGCCTTATTAGATCTGACTAATTGTTCATCCTACCTCTTCTAGGTCATTGTTGACAACCCATCTTTATTTTCAATAGAGTTTAGTGGCAATGTTAATGTTTGATAATGACAGAGATATTTCTAGAGATTCAACGACTAAATTATAAGAACTACATTTAAATATTATAATTATAAAGATAAAATTGAAATGATGTAGAACATGTAATTAAGACTAAAATGAGATTTTAACTATTAGGTAAACTCATTTGAAAGGAATCTACTAATAAAAATTGAGTTCTTATGCAAAACATGTTTCCGCTTAACTGGCATTCGAAATGATGCATTAGGCTTTTTTCTTTCTCACAACTCTCGTCGCTAAACCGACCTTTAATTTTTCTCTCTTCGAACCAGCACCAAGGGCCATGGAGAAATGCAAGAATAGAAGCTAAAGCAAGAAAATCAAAGCCAGCATCAAACCTGTAGCTTCTATCGATCCAATCTCAAGTCTCGACTCGCCTCGATTATTGAAACACCGATGATCTAGAACAAGTCATAGATTCAAATATAGGATTTGAGGAAGAATTCAGGTGGGTTGTTTGGATGTTTCATGTATCATTAAGTTGTAATATTATTCTATACCAAGATGTGAAACCCTTCTAAGTAGTAGTTTTTATATATTTGTCTCATACATACTTTATTGTTTAAGTTCCAAGACTTGGGCTTGAGATTTGTCTAACAAAACCTTTTGTTTTAAGTATTGCTTGGATTTGAGTTTAAATAATAAACTCCATATATGTTTGCTTGTAGTTATATCATATGATTCATTTTATTCATTACTTTATTGATGATATAATTTCTCAATGATTGGATTCTTGAAATTTCTTCACAAATATTATATATTATATAATTTTAATGGCTCATACAAAACATAGAGGGGAGGCCAATAATTAAATGGGAAATGTTGAGTATAGGGAACAAGATCATGTGGATGTTGAGGAAGGGCATTTATGTGAATGACCCATTTATGTTTATGTTATATAGTGAAAGATGTCTCTATTTTGATGCTAATAATGCAATGGCCTAAGCTTTTAATGAATTAAAGACCAAACACTTCAAACTTTGGTATTAATCATCCCTTTTTTATGTCTCTATTTGGTCTCTCACCCACATGTGGATGTTGACCATGTGTTCGTCGAGTAATTATGCATCGCGTGTGCCCGTTTTCTGGGTGTCCTTCCATGTGATATTTTTTTCACTTTTGCTTTAGTTTTTATCGAAATGAATAAGGGGTTCTCTTTTTCAAATTTTCGTTGTTCGATTTTTGAGAAAATAAATTCACATTTTCACATCTTTATGTACGTGTTTTTTTTGTTTCTTTTTCCAATCAAGTTTGTGATGTGTTAAAGTTCTTAGATTCCATATGATATTAAAATGTATGTTATTAATTGAGTTGTGGAAATATCGTAGGATTTAATTTTGATGAAATAGTCATTATTTAGAAAATGGAAAAAAAAAGAAAAAAAAAATCTTCCTAGTTTATATATATGATCAGTAATAATTTACTCAACTTGAGAATGACTTGTTATTGACAATGGTCGACTCATTACTACTATAAAATTTGATCTCTACAGATAGAGCATAACTTTTTTGTTTAGTTGACGTCTGTGAAAAAGAAAAATATTAATAAAAGTTTAATTTTCACCTTTTTTTTTTAATACGTATATTGACAGCTATATAAAACATCAACAAATGTCTATATTAAAGTCGACAGTTTATCACATGATAAACCGTCAATTTTTATAAACTTTTGTTGACGTCAATTCCGACCCTCATATATAAAAATATCATAATTTTCCAACTCACATAGCTTTCTTTATTAAATATTTATTGACAACGAAAACTTGTGCACAAAAGAAATCGGAGATGGAATTGAAAAATGACACGCATTATATATCCTAAAGTATATGTTTAGTCAAAATTTTAACGTATTCAAA
>NW_019104633.1:293663-315243 GCF_001995035.1 Momordica charantia
ATATGTGATATAAGAAAGTCCATCGATAATTCGATCAAAGCTGGACAAGACATCTATTACTGTTCTAAAATTTTGATTATTCCATCTTCTACTTTTACCATGGTTGAACTTAAAAAGAAAAGAAATGGTTAACCAAATATCAATTAGTTAGATATTATTTGCTGTCTACCTTTCATTTATTTTTAGCTTTATATGCATGCACTGTTCGGCTTTAACTTTGGGCCTTGTTTGGGCTCAGTCATTACATTTTCAACCATTTATATTTAATTGTTATCTCTTTTTTGTTTTTTTTAATTTTCTCGGTACTTAAAAGACAATTACCAGTTATCACTAAACTAATTGGCTCCTTAATCTTATTTAGATTAGTTGTATAGTCAATAAAAAAATATAGAATACATAGATAATATGTTTTAAAATGGGGAGATTTTATGAATGTTTGCCTCAGTAAATTATTGGATTTTTTAATATTATTATTCTTTTAATTTATTTTAAAAATATTCTCAAATACAGACTTATTTCAAAGAAAATGCTTCATAATTAAATTCCTCTGCCTCTAAGCTGTCTCTTCGAGAGATCACCTAGTCCACTCCAACATAAATAACCTACATACGTGACACTGTATCCACATGAAATCACATTACTTCAAAAAAAATTTAAAAAAATAACGGTAAATTGTCTCTTAAGGAGACGACGTATACCAACTTTTAATAATTACTATTAAAATACACATGCGTTGCACGTATAATTGTGTAGTTTTAATTTATAGTAAATATTGCACATACATATGTCCGTGTTGTTAATTTTGAGAGTACTGATTTGAAAAATTGTACGAATAATTCAAATCTATAGTTATAATTGTGTACTTATAGTTTTAAGTACTGATTTGCACAATTCAGTTTTAATTTATGGTATCGATTTTTAAGATCTAACTTAATTTTCTTCCATATCTAAGAAGTCAAATCTAAAAAAAAAAAATAATAATAATAATATGTTAAAATTAAGTTAAAATTAGTGACTCACATTAATACAATATGCGGTAATCAAGGAATACATATTTTTGTTAATTTTCATATCACACATATTCAGTGTTGTTCATATCAAAAAATCAAAATCCAAAGTATTAAGAAAATTTATAAAACAAAATTGTGTCCTCATCCCAATCATTTCAAAATATATATATATATATATATATATATATATATATATATATATATATAAAAGTGAAACCTCATTCATTATATTAATAAGTAGATAGTAAAAAATAATATTTCAATATAAAGGAAAAAGTATTTATTATTTTAAGTTTATTTATTTTTAATTAAAATAAGTATATAAAATGGATCAAAAAAGATTGTAACCATTTTAAAATATTTACCATCAAGAGAATTTATTTATTGCTTTAAATAGTATCTTAGGATGACTAATTGATTATTTGTCAAAAATAAATGTTTAAACCTATAATTAATATTGTTACCCTATCTAATAGGCTAAATTTTCAAAACATTAATGGCTAATATTATTAAAATATGGGGTAAATTAGATTAAAATGAGTGATTCACATTAATAAAATATGCGGTAATTAATGAATACATATTTTTCGTTAATTTCCATATCACACATTTTACCTTTGTGTCTATAAAAATCAAATCCAAATTAAAGTACTTAAAAAACTTGTGTCGCCATCCCAAATTCTCATTTTTCGGGTTATATTAATTAAGTACAAAGTAAAATAGAAAATTTTAACATAATAGAAAAAATATTTATTATTTTAAGTTTATTTATTTTAAATTAAATTACGTATATAAAAGGACCACAATCAATTGTAATCATTTTTAAATATTTACCTTTAAGGGAACTAATTTATTACTTTAAATAGTTATTCTATGATGACTAATTTATTATTTTTTAAAAAATGAATTTTTAAACCTATAATTAATATTGTTACCATATGTAATAGGTCAAATTTTCAAAACGACTAAAGTTATTAAAATATGAGATATTTTTCTTGTAAAAAAAATATGGGATATCATTATTAAAATATGGGATAATTTTTTTGAACCTACACTTAATTTTGTTTCCATATCTAAGAAGTTAAATATCTCAAATAATAATAAGAATAGTAATAAATTTAAATTAAATTAAAACTAATGACTCGCATTATTAAAATATGTCATAATTAAGGAATACCTATTTTGTTAATTTCCATAACACACGTATTTTACCTATAAACTCTAACCTACAACATTCCAATTTTTTTATGAGAGGGTGCACCATGTGAATATAAAGAAAGACAATGATTTAGAGTTGTACATGGTATGAGTTATTCACCATTAGGGAGTTCGTTATTTTCCTAGGTCATCACTTCTTAAGTTGTAATATTGTTTCGATCTACCAAATCTCAGGCTAAAATGAGGTAAAGTTTATTTACAGTTTTGTTTTGATCAATCTTTCCATTTTATATCTATTTATGTTTTGGTATTTGCTATTATATTCTTCCTCAATACCTAAATCTACACTGGCTTAATTATTTTCAAACATTTTCTTTTGGGTAAAAAAAAACCAAAAGTTAAATGTAGTTTAGATTTACCTCTAATCAACTTGATCTTGAACTTGTGGCAGATTTGAAATTGGTACTAAAAGGAGATGATCTGTTGAGGAATCAAAACCTCAAAGGAGGTAACGAATGTTTTGAGGAATTTGGGTTACCTTAATATTTGTCTTTGAGTTTATCATGGACAAGAAACGTAAAGACAATCTGGACCTCTGAAGTAGACGTTGATAAAATGTTATTTTCAACCGTTACCAAATAAATATGGCCACACCCATTTTGTTTCTCATCTTCGTTGTGATAGAGAGCTAATTTCCTTCAATAACACAAACAAAAAAAATCATAAAAAACCAACAATTTTGTGACAATCTATTCTTGCTTCTAGCTTGTAAAGGAAAAACAAAATTTGAGATGATGTTGCTAAATTTTCCTTTCTCGTTCTTCCTTAAATATGAGAACTTTACAAACTTTCATAGGAAGTTGAATTAACCATTATTAATTTCTCCATAGCCAATTTCATTTTCAAAATCTGTTGAATTTCTTGAAACAGTTTCAATCATAAAATTGTATTAACTTCTATTAAACCTTTTAATATGGAACAATTCGTGGGCAAAATGTTGGAATATGAAGCAATCCTTAATCTAAGCATTTATTTCCACCTACCATTTATTTCTTTATCATTTAATCTCACCTTAATTTAAAAATTTAATAAGCTATAGGTAAAAGGACCAATTTACCTCCAACTTCATATTCAAAAGTATAAAAAATGAAGGGCAAAAACAGTAAAAAAAGTTTCTCAAGATCCTACCTTTTATATATACTATAGATATAGATATCAAGTTAGTAGAGTCACTGCATATCCATCTTACTAGGATATCTAAGTTAAATCACCAATAACTTTATAATATTCTTTTCTAGCAAAGGATATTTTTTTCTTTTAAAATAAATTGTACTTATTAAAATTTCTCCTCTCCTAAAATAAAGAAATTACTATTGAAAAACTATTAATTTTTTTTTCAAAAAAAACTTTAATAAAATCTTTTTCCCCCATAAAACAACAAAACTACTCTTGAAAAACTATAATTTACTATATATATAGTACTTTAATATTAATTATAGCTTTTATAATTTAAAATTCAAATAAATGGCCATGTTACTTGTTAAACTCTCTCATCTCTCCTAAAATATTTATATTGTAATTTTTTCTTTTAAACAAATTGAAATAAGTATTATTTATTAAAATCTCTCTTCTCATCTTAAATAAAATAATTACTATTAAAAGTGATATTTTTAAAGATATTTATAATTTTTTATATAACTACTATAATGTACTTTAAGAGAGAATTTGTTTTATAGTAATTGTTATATTTTGTAGTATTTATTTTTTTTATTTGAAAAGATCATCATGTTTTAATAGTAGTTATTTTATTTTACAGGAGGAGAAAATTTAACAAGTAAATTTTATTTAAAAGGGAAAAAAATGCAATATAATATTTTACTTGCTAAATGTGAAATGGGGATTGAATCTAGGATCTCAAGATTTGTAGGATGGATATGTAGCCACACCACCAGATTGGTATAATTATTTAGAATAAGTATATATCGTTACTTAAAAGAGACTATATAATAATTTTTTTAAATTAAAAAAAAAGACGTAGTTGCATGAAGAGACGACATACAATACCTTGGACCTACTACTAAAGTGGACTAGATTGTACATCTATAAGAGACAACCTAGCGGCGGGAGGAATTTACGAGGCATTACTTTTTGATTAAGTTTAAATTTGAGAATATTTTTCAAATAAATTTAAAAAATAGTAATTTTAAAAAAATCTGTAAATTATTTATATCCGTTGTATATCATTTATATAAATATATACAAAAAATATTCATTTAAAAAAATCCGTAAATTATATATATATATATATATATATATATATCAATTGTATATATTTAATTGAATAATTTCATGTAGTCAGTAAAAAAGATACACAACGTAGATAAATCTTTTTTAAGAAAATGTCTACTTAAATATGTAATTTTCATAATAAATATTCTACTTCATATACACACATGTATATCAATATTCATTGGGTTCATCTATTTCAAAACCAATTAATAATTGAGAGGATTTTTCTTTTGGATTCACCAATCTTGGTCGAATCCCACGACTGGATGCTTGTTTGAACGTTTGGACTCTGATATCATATTAACCAATTGGTAATAAGAGAAGTAGTCCACTTATATTATAAATCTTTGTTAGGTCCTTTGACAATGAGAGATATAGTCCACTTATATTATAAAACCCTTGTCAGATTTCTCGTGGATCCTTAAAATGGTCCCCCAAGATGGTGCTTCAATTTGGGTTCATCAATCTTAGCCACATCCTATTTTTGAATTGGATGCTCGTTTAAGATTTTTAGCTATGATACTATATCAATATTCATGAGATTTCATTTCAACACCAATTGGCAACTAGAGGAGTGACTCATTTATATTTAACTCTTTTAGGTACCTTATAGTGTGTTTGATTGGTGATCAGAAAACACAAATTTGAAAAACAACGGATTCAATGAAAAACAAAGTTGTATTTTTGTTTTCAGTATTTTTATATATGTGTTTGGTACCAGATTTCAAAATTGAGTTTCTATTTAAAAAATTGTTCAACATGCGTTTAGTAATATATTTGATAGTTACAACCAACTAAATATTTAGTTCAATCTAAAATAATATTAATTAATTTATTAACATTTTTGTTTTAAATTTCATAATAATTATTATTTTACAATGATGTATAATCTATAATATACTATATTTTACATGTTTTAATTTTAACAAAAAAAATTAAATTTATTTATAACACGAAATAATATATTTATCAAAGTTTTTATCTTTATTCTTTTTAATATAATTCTGCATTTTAAAATTTCAAATTTAAATTCTGAAAACACTGAAAACATAAAATTGCTATTTTCAAAAATTTTCATTGCTTTGATCTCATAATCTGAAAACCATTTTTAAAAACAAATCCGTCAAATGTTACCAAACACATATTCACTAAAGCCTTTATGTTAAAAGATTTAAAATAACCATAAACGTTGGGTGGCATTAAATGACCTTCCGCTTCCGCATGATAAGAGAGGCCCAAGGTATCACTTTGATGAATTGTATTCAGTAACCTATTTTAGATTCTGACTTAAGTAGAGGTCGGTGTCGAGGTATGATACAAAACCGCTCTCCAATTGCCAACTCTTCAAGTCTCATGTCAATAACCTCTTATAATGCTAAGTGGCCGATGGATGGGACCCACCTACTCATGCCTATAAATAGAGAGACAAATTCTATATGCAAATACAAGATTCTAATATCTCATCTCTTAGTGTCCGAATATCTCCGTTCTCTGTGTCAATACATCTTTACATTTCTTCTACTTTGTTTATGTTCTCTGAGTGATCATAATTCAAAAGAAGTAATACAAATATTTATTGAAAGGATATATAAAGGTTATAAATATGTCTAATTTATATGAAACAATAAGTAAAAATTATATATCAAAGCGAGCATAGTTCCGCGGTAATTGGCATATACCTCCACCAACAGGTTGTGAGTTGTTGAACTAAAAAAAAGGTGCACGCATGATTTTCTTAAAGGCTTCAATGATTGATTGGATTACAAACCCTATCGTCTACAATTTAATTAATGTATAATAACACACATTACTATCTAAGATTCAAACTTCCAATTTTTCATCAATGATACGCATGTTTTAACGTGCGTGAAAATTTTGATGGGTTATAAAGTCATTATACTCGGATTATTTAAAATATATATCAAGAGTTAAACCCATTAATTAGCACTTAATAGCTCTAAAAAATTAGCACCTAATTATTTAAATTTACATTTATGTGTGCGTGGAGTGTTTTATTACACCATTATTTACGCGGCTGTGTAAACTATAAAATAAATTAACAAAAATAATAATTTAAATATTATCTAAAAAATAAAAAATCTTTCAAAAAAAATTCATTATCATTTAGACTTTTATGAGTTTTTTTAGTACAACATATGAGGTTGGAGATCGAACTGACAACCAAGATTTGAGATATATGTCAATTACCGTTGAGCTATGCTCAATGATATTTTTATTTTATTTTATGATATGATATAGTTAATTTTGATATTTTATTTTATTTTATAACTTTCATTTTATTTAAACAATTCGTTACATAATTTAATGTGGAGTACGAATTTTATCTATTTTGTCCTTTTAAATTATTTTTTATTAGTCTATTCAATTTTATAAAATAGGTGAGATACTCCATTAATTAGGGGTATTTAAACAAAAAGTTAAATTACCAATTTATTACCTGAATTTTGATTTTAATACCCTTAATTAATTACCTGAATTTTTGTTTTACTGTCTAATACATCTCTAAATTTAAAAAATATATTATTTAATACATCTTTAACATATTCGACATTCTTAAAATTAATGGATCTTTTAAATATAAAATTGAATATTTTATCTAAATCTCTAAAACTTTCAATTTTGTGCCTAATAAGTTCATGAATTTTAGGGTGGTGGCATAGTGGCTTGTAATCAAATGGAGTTACCTCCCTCTCCTGCTTGAGCACCTCGCAGGGCTCAAGCATATTCGAGTTCCCCACCCTCGGAGACGAGTTTCATAACATCAATTGCAGTAGTGGGTGGTCGTCGAACCTCTGTTGTAAGCCACACGATCGATTCCGGAATATAAAAAAAAATAGTTCATGAATTATAAAAAGTATTGATTAGGTTAGGGCTTTATTAAATACAACATTAAAAGTTGATAACCTATTAGACATAAAATTGAAAGTTTATGAATCTATTAGATATGAAATTAAAAATTTTAAAATTAACGAGACACTTTTTAAAATTCAAACTCCACCTGGAAACTTAAAAATTTTGTAATTGTACTCAATTTAAACATAAAGATACTTTTTAGTACAATAATATTTAATATTTACTTTGAAATTGAGGTATTAATAGTAGAGTTTAGAAATTGAGTGCAGAGAAAGGGATGGTATAATGATGACAAGTGGGGTGAATTTGACAAAGTTTTGAGTTATCAACCCTTACAAGTGAAGGTATTAACAAATTGATGTCCTCCCAACAATGGAGAAAATAATCATTCGTGTGTGTTTAACTTTAATCATCCGTTTGTCGATGCGACCGCAACGATGTAATCTTATCACTTATGACATCGCATTAACAAAATTTTGATTTCAAAGAACACAACACCTAAAATGACAAAGAGCACGATATTTATAAAGGGGTCGAGTTGAACGTAAATAGGATGCCACACAAAATGCAAAATATATTTAGCTGACAGAAGAAAAATGTTAGCTGATGTCTACCCTCTTTAGGGAGAGCTACGCTATCTCTTGAATAATTGTCAAAAGTTAGCTTCATTTGTAAACTTAAGTTAATCATTGGCTGCCAAAACAAATAGCTAATCTCGAGAAAATACAACAAATATAAGGATGAGAATTTCAACCTCCAATCTCAAGAATCAATAATTTTTAGACAATTTTTAAAGCTTCAACAATGGCCCCGATATATGCATTGTGAGAAGCAAGTTTTTTCACACCCTATCTTCAAAAATATGAAAAACTAAGTGGAATCTCAAACAAATATGATAGTAAATAATGAATATTCTTTATTGAAAAAAGAGAATGGAACTTATAAAGCTGGACAAGTTTTCCATGTATGGTTTGGGTCTGGGCGGTGGAGTGAGTTCCATGCTGAAAAATATGGTTTTAGAAAGAGAGGAAATGTTACAATGCGAAAATGTTTACACAGGCGAGGCACTCTGCCTATAATAAACCCAACTGGTTTGGCATTGTGCTCTCTGCCTCTTCATTGGCTAATAATTCACAAACGCATAACTATTATCAGTGTACACCAAGAGACAAATTGACAACTTCTCAATGTTTTAAGACACAAGAATGTTACAGGGATGGCTTCCTACCCGTCTTCGTTTCGAATAATTATCGGACGACTGCAAATACAAACAAAAATAACTCACATTAGGATCACCATCATACTATTGCTCAATTCAAAAGTTCAAAGTTAATGTGTGTGGAAGTTTAAATACTATTTTGATCCCTTTTAGTTTTAGCTCATTTTGATTTATGTATTTTCAAAACTTTTGTTTATTTTAATTTTTTACTTTCAAAACATCTATTTTGGTTTTGTACCTTTATAAAGTGACCAACTTGATCTCTATTGATAAAATTTTAACACATTTTATACACAATTAAAACCTTTTAATAAATTTCATGGCTACATTTTGAAATGTATTGAGTGAAGTACCATGCTAAAATTTGGTTGAAAGAAAAGAGATGAAAAAGAATATTAATTGACCAAGATGGTCACTTTTTTAAAATACAAAGATCAAAATAAACGTTTTAAAAGTACAGAGATCAAAATGGAAAAAAAAAAACTTAAAATACAAAGACCAAAATAAACGTTTTGAAAATATAGAGATCAAAATAGAACAAAGCTGAAAATTCAGGTATCAAAATGGTATTTAAACTTATATATATACTTAAAACTATCAATCACACGTGGACTTGAATAGTAATTTGATTCGTGAAGTCCGACATGTGAACTATTAATATCAATCGGAGAGAATGATATTGTAAGAGTTTAAATACTAGATTCCCTAGTGAACCATTAATATCAATCGCGTAAGAGTTTAAATACTGAATTCCCTACTCTATTTCTATGATATTGTAAGAGTTTAAATACCGAATTCCCTACTCTATTTCTATGTTAAATTATCACCAAATCTAAAAACTTAATCAAATATATCATGGTCAGTATACTCTCGCTTTTTGTATACATTCTTAACTATACTATCACCTTTTGTTTAGACCTCTATACAAACGAAAAGGTTCTGCCTTACCTGTGAACTAACAAGAGGTGGAACCCTAATACGTTTTGAGCCATCTGCCAAGCGTTTGCAAGATAGTAGATTCTCCTCGTGTGCAACAGACCTATCAAGCTGAAATGGACAAGAGATACACATTAGCATCAGAATTCTAATCCTTTTTAGAGTCATCTACCATGTATGTGGAATCTGAATGTCCCACCACTCTTTCAGATAATCAAACCTCAAATTCAATAGGACATTAGAATCAACCGATTCGTGTACCTGACTCCGAATAGCTCCAACTAATAACTCCTCACAATCTGACGCGTGCACATTTCGTAAACCAGGGCACTGAAGTAACAATCTCTCTGGGAGCAGACACATATGCAGAGCATTATTAGGCACGGAAGTTGTCATCCAATATATAGATATTAGATATTATGGTTTCAGGGAGTTCATCAATTAGGAGGAAGGGCAAAAATATTTCACCTGGATGCAAATTTTTGCAAGAGTTGAGGTTGAGATCATCTAGTTGAGGGCAGTTGAGATATAGGGCCTGAATGTAAAGAACAGACTAAGAATGCAGAAATAATGGTGTAAAGCTTTGATTGATAAAGGCGAAAGAGTCTCACATCTAAACCGGAACAACCCCATAAACTGAGCTTTTTCAGGTGGTTGTGTTTGATAATCAGCTTCTGGTAAATGAGATGAAACTTAGAGTTGGGCGGTTTTGATATTTCATGATCACCACTTTCAGACGTAGAATCCTGAGAATTAGGATCACAAATAGTCATCCCACAATCCATGAGTTCAAGAAGTGGCAATTCAGCCGTTGCAAATTGTATGCCACCTGAAGAGCACGATGCAACTTTATCAGTAATCGGAAACCAAGAGCCAGCGAACTCAAAAGTTTTTACAAAGATGAAAGTACATAAAAAAAACATAAACAGAGATAAGTGATTACTTGAAGAGATATTAGGACAGAGGGCAAGGAGAAGTCTAGACAATGAATCTGGGAATACATTACAGATCATTCCAATGCCACTGTCACTGATGCTAGACCTGAAAACAAAATTAATGGTCGAATCAGGCAATTTTTTTTTTCTTTTGACTAATTACAAATTCAGAACAATTTCATACCAATAAGCTTCCTTTAGAGATTCAACATTCAAGTAAGCATTTAAAGCAAGAAATGATAAAATTTTCAGTAATTGACTGCAAGATCAGTTCTATAATTCTCTCAAAATGTGACCCTTAACATTGACTGCCTGCACCAGTATAGCCATTGCTAGATTAAGCTCAAGAATACAATGATGTGTGGCCTATCCATTAGTCAGAAACTATACAATTAGTTTATAAGTCACTAAATGCATACCCACTAAGATCAAGCAACTCCAAGTTTGGATAGCTTGAAGCAATAGCAGCAACAGATGCATCAGTGATGTCAGCTCCAAGAACAAGTGAAAGCATCCGCAAGCCACTGATCAATGAAGAGAGGGAAGAAACTTAGTCTATAGTAAATTTTTTTTAATTATTGATGAACACAAAGGATCTGCCCTGAATAATCAAGAAAGGATGAAAGTTTACTTGGCACAAACTCATTGTGAAGCCAAATTAGTAGCACAAACCTCAATTGTGCAGCTGTGAGTGCCAGTACAACAGCATGAGAGAGGCAGAAAGATGAGATGTGTATGTTTTGTAATCTAGGGCAGCCTCTTCCCATGCTGTCAACCATGGCAACAAGATCGGTGCTATCATTTTCTTGACGAGAAAACTCCAATGAAATCTCCTTCAAATTGGGGCAATTGAAAGCCTGTCAAAATAATACGTGAATGAGCATACTTCCTGTTATAACAGAAGTAGGTTGTAAGAGATAAGGAAAAGAGAGACAACCATCCTAGAAAGGGAGCAAAGATTAGAAAGCCATAGCGTGCCAAGACTTGATGAACAGAGGTAAAAACTCCCTAAACTAGAACAACCTTCCATCTTGAGGCTCTTAAGACAACGTTTATCAGCAACAAAACGACCAAGTTCATCACTGTATATTGGAAATAAAAAGAAATGGCCAAATATCAGTTATTGGATCAAATGTTTTTTACAAATGTTGGCCATCATCATTCATATCATCACACCACTGGTCCACTTTCACACAATCATATACCATCAAGGAAAAGCAAAAAACGAACAATGAAAATAAATTCAGTAGCAGTACTAGATGCAGTAAGACACAAAGATATAAATTACCCTGTGATACGATTTACTGATGATTGGGACTTAGTGATCTCCAGAGCTTCAAGATTAGGACATGAGAAGGCAATGCAGGCCAACATCATCGAATCCAAGTCACTGCAACAACAAAAAAACTTATATGTTAAAACAATCTGACCATCAAATTTCACTCCCTATTAGTATTCATTAAGATTGATCCCTAGAATTTTTAAGTGTACTTTAAAAAAAATAACTCTAAAAGTAAAACAAATACTTACGAGCAAGAAAGTCCGTAGTTGCAAGCTAAATTTGGGGGGAAATTAGTGAGCAAAAACAATAAAGTCAACATCCACCGTATGGTAGTGGATAAATTGTATTAGAATCTAAATCATCAACTAGAAATGCTATGACTTTCAAATATCATGGATCGAAGAATCAGGGATTCATTTCCCATATAGTTCTTCACATATCATTCCATCTGCCTATTTTTTGTCACATTTTGTTCAACAATTTCCGGATCCAGTTGATTTCTCTTAGTTCATTTAAACTTATCATCATATCAACACTTCATAAGTAGATCGTCAAATAAACTCATAGATCTAAGCCGTCCCATCGAAAACCCTAACCTTTCCAATCTAAGCGAGAGGGTCACAAGTCCAGGACACTTCTGCAGCAACGAACCAACAAATCCAACCTGAGCCCTAGAAGGAACCCTGAGAGTCAACACTTCCGCCGCCCTCCAAAGCTTCCTGGTAGTCTCTCTCCACCCCTTGCAAACCCTAGCCGCCGACAAAATCCCAGCCGGCGGCAGCCTCCGCAGCACCTCCCACAGACAACTCGCAGGCAAACATCCAGAGGAGTCAGGATCAATGTCGGGATAATCCAACACCAATCCAGACTCCTCAACGTCCTCAGCCTCGGAGTGGAAGCCGCTGCGAAGATCGTCGGCCTCATCGAAGGAGAGCGCGCGGCGGAGCTGGGAGTAGGGCTGACGTGGAGGAGGCAGAGATCGGGCGGCGGAGAGAGAAGAGGGCGGCTCAATGGTGGATCCGCGAGCGGAATTAGAGGAATCGGTGGGAGTAGAAGTGGCGGCCGCGGGAGTGAGATTGCAGACATGGCCCTTCTTTGGAAGACCGCACCGGCCACAGTTGTAACTCCCACGCTTCTTGCCCCGCTTGAGCTCGGAATTCGAGAACGACGAGGCGGTGGTGGCGCCACCGGGGGACGCGGCGGAGGGGTGGGGATGGTGGAAGCGTTCCATAGCGGCGGCGGAGAGAAGGGATTCGCAAGCGAGAGAGAGGGCTGAAGAGATAAAAGAGGGGAAAGAAAGAAAAAAAAAAGGAGGGTTTAGAAAGGCGCGGGAGAACGGGTAGGTTTCGCGCGCTGAGTTTAAAAGAAAATTTGGCGAAAATTTTATTTATATATTGAGCGTTACGTGCTTTTCCTGAAATTACTAAACTACCCTTTTCCGTTGATTTCGATGAGTTGGCGAGAGAGAGAGAAAAAAATAAATATCGTTATTTTTTTTTTTCCTATTCCCCAGAAATGTATCCGTTACTATTACTCCATCTAAGATTTGTAGTTTATGTAAACTATATATTTAATTTACAACAAATATTTACTAAAACATCTTAGTTTCCAAACATGATTATGATAATATGCTGTGGATTGATGCAAACAAAATAATAATAATAAATAAATAAAGTGTGTGGTATTAAGTTTCCATCAATATGTTGAGAGAGGTATAAAGCTATTTATGTAGATAGATATAAAAAAAAATTTACAAAAGATAAAAAAGGTATATCATTATTATATATATAATATTAATATAAATAAATTTTAAATTGTTTTTAAATAGTAAAAATTTTATTTGTTATGTTGAATGTTTATTATAATTTTTTCAAAAATATCCCTAGACTTTTCCAAAAAATTGAGACTAGAACATTTTTTTGTCCACGTGGACGTTTAAAATTTTGTTGACAACGAGAGAAAAAAAGGAGGAGTATAAGAAAAATAGGGATGGAGAGAATTAAATAATGTGTTGACCAATTGAATTATGTTTATATAGTAGCGAGAGAGATTTTCTTTAAATTTAATTTTCAATGAAATTTTATTGAAATCATTTTAAATGTTTAAAATAAGGGATATTACACTAAGTAATATTGTATTTATTATTAGCTAAAAAAAGTAAGTAGTTGGGGCATTAAAAAAGTGAGTAGCTAGGTATAAAAATTAAAAACCATAATCTTGTAGTAGTTGGAAGAATTAGGAAAATTATTTGAGCTCATTTATGTTTACTGAAGCATGTGAAGCATTTTATTTCATATAGACTATATACTATATTACCTCTCATGATTTTCTCCTAGGAAACTAAATATGATAAAGTATTTGTGTTGGATTTATTCTTCTCTTGATCTCTTATAGAATAATTTTTATGAACAAAGCAACAATTTGTGACTAAAGGTAGAAAAATTATTTTAGAAACTTTAATGTAAAACTAAATGAAAGTGATGTATAGGAGTTTTTGTTTTCATACATTCAAATTTGGTAGGATTGGTTTGGAACCGAAACTATACGAGATCACCAAATGATGAGTTTCACTGTTGTGACCACAAGACTCGTCTAAGATAGATTGTTATTTAATTGTTTTTAAATTTGAGTACGCCAGCAACATTCTCTTGTGCTGATGTGACATGATAATTTGATCGAACTTTAATTGAAAACGAAACTTTGTCTAGTCTTATAACATTCATATGTCGTACACTTGAGATTGAAGAAGGTAGAGATTAGTGATCATCGATGAACTAACACGACATTAGAATGAGAGAAATTCTCAACTATATGCAAATATTATACTTAGTTCACAACTTTCACATTATGCTTTTTAGCCCCTACACATTAAACTTTTCTATTGATTTTCTTTTGGTTTCTAACATTTCAAATATTATATGCTTTAATCTCTCACCTTTCAAATATTTTATGCCTTTTTTTTAGTTTTTTATTAGAAAATCATCTTAATCCTATTGTTAATTATTAATCATATCCAGAGATGACCTAAGTCACTACAACTAACTTCAAAAACTTGTTTATTTATGTGTCTATATATGGATATGAATTAGCTAAATGAACAAATATGTACAGTATGACAAAATGATGTGTTGAATTTATTTTTTATGGATAACTATGAAATGATTTAACTTCCAAAATATTATGGATCGACTTTTTTTTCCTATTTTAATTGAATAAATTCATATTTTAATTTGTGTTCTTATGTGAACCGTGTCTTTAATCTACGGGTCAATCTTAGTATAGAAATCTTACTCTTGACAAAAAAGGTGGGTTTAGGAGTGGATCTTACGAATAAAACAAAACAAGCCACTAATACACTATACTTAAAGGTATTTGCAAATTATTGGAATTGAATCAGATATCGATTTTATAACTCATTTAGGAGCTAAGTTGATTCCGTCGCGGTTAGATAGATTTATTAATAGTAATTTCAACACGTGAAAAGTTAGAAGAGTGTTTTTCTCATCAATCCTTTCATCTGTCATTCGATCTTCAATATTAACAATATTCCAATGAGCTTTAAGCTCGATTTTTTACCACTCTTCTATTATATCATTGTAACAAAGTTTGAAGCATGTTGTTGTGATCGATAACAAATTACATATTGGTTTCCTCTTTCACAATAATAACAAAAAAAGAAAATAAAATGTTTAGGAATAAAGTAACATGGTTTGGTTGGTTTGGTTGCTTGAAAATTCAGCAAAGGGCTCCCATCAAAATAGAGAATAATTTGGGTCAAAGACATGCCAGCGATTATGTCGCGGCTGGCTCAACGGCCATATTGAGGGGCAGTTTCGGTAATTCGTAGCCAAAACACGAAGGGCGTGTCAGCTCGCACGTGCCACTTTCTCTTCACTACATTTTTTTTTTTGTCAGAGGACCAAACACTTGTGAGGGCTCCCCCATCCCATCTTTACTCTTGTCTTTACATGCATGAAAATACACGATAAAATAATATTGACTTTGTTAATGGGGAGAAAAATGTTGGTATTGAATTTCTGTCGACATATCGATATTTTCATGTGACTATGGGTGCGACATCCATATATGAAGAGTATGTTGGAGGTAGATTTCAACATACACGTGACCAGAAATAATTGGACCTAGAATGTGACACATGGTTCACACACCTAATAGAAGATTATCTCAAGTACGCACATCTCGACTCAGCCACTTGCCTGAGCAAAACTCTTTCGGTGGCAGAGCCGAACAAGCATGTTTATAATCTCGTTCTCATATCATTGGTTGAACCAATTAGCTTACCTCAGTCTGCTCCCGTCTCCGACACACTCCACGATATCACGCCGCGTTTCACAGTAACCTTAAAGAGTCGTTGAGGCTTTGTCGGAAACGTTGTCGAGGTCTTTGCCTATAAATAGAACCATTCCGTCCCATTTTGAGGTACGCGAACAACCAAATTCTCTCTCGAGTTGATTTGGACATTTACTGACTTTAGCATTGAAGTGTTTACTCTGTTTTGCAGGTCTTCTACGCGGTACCAGGATCTCATAGTTCATCTCTGCCGATCCGACGTTCTCAAAATTGATCATTTTTGACATTTCCATATAATTGAAAAAAAAAGGGATAAAATATGAAAGTATCAACAAAATATTATTAGACATAAAATTTTGTAGAAATATTCATTTTTTTATTTTCATAACCTTTCTAGAAATATTCATCGACATCAATCTGTATTTCCATCGACATTTGAAACCTTGGAAACAAGTCATGTAGATAAATTGATTTTTTTTAATCATCGACATCTTATAGATTGAATCATGCTCAAATTGACTATATATACTTAGTTCCAATGTTGGACTCCATATATGAGGACAATTTTTGTTTGTACACCTAAGATTGACTTTTATTGAGTTTTACGAGATTTTGGACCCAATTCAATCCTCTCGATTGTAGATTCCTATCATCCAAATAACCCTAGTTAAGTTAGTAACACAATCCAAACTAACTCAAAAATTGGGTTGAGTTGATTTGCTTTGGTTCACTTTGATTTCAATCAAAATTCATGCCTCATGGATGTTAGGCAGACCTTAGCTTTCAAAATGCATTTGGGTTTGGCTGGGTTAGAAATAGAAATGAGTTTTAAGTGGGAATAAATCTTGGGTTAAGAGTAGATTTATAAAATTTATGATCATATATTATTGTAGGTTGGGTTGGCTCAAATTAGTAGACTCCAAGAACCAAACCATCTTAATCAGGTTTATAAAGAATGAACCGACTCTAACCCACATTCTATCAATTGAGTTGGGTTGCTCTACTCTGGTAGTGTGGGTTGTCGGTTTCTTTAGACATCCCTACGAGTAGAGTTGAGATCTCCAAGACTTTGGATTTTTCCTACCAGAATAACTTCAATGCAGTATGATATCATCTTGCTTTATCTCAAATAGGATGAATCATTGTCTCACAAACAAAAATAATAATAAAAATAATAATAATAATAAATAAACGACGGGTGTGGGTCGAATAATCAATAGGTTACATGGTGGGAAGGTTGAAACGGCAACGGGCCAAAACCTTACAGAGAGACTCAATTAGTGATAGGTCACCACTGAGCTTGAAAAAAAATTGAGTTTAAAGTGATCTGAACAAAGTACCAAACCCACGAGAAACTCGGGATGGCGACAAAACCGATGAAGGCCTCACCTTGGTTTGTTCCATTAATCCTCATTAGTTTGATAACCCGACACGTTTTGCATAACGAACTCACATACGGTTTGACAGACCTACGCGTTTCAAGTGACCGGACACTTGTACGACCATGTATGTATAATAACGAATTGTCCCTCCATAGAGGGAGATCACTACGAAGAGCACAGGAACGAGCAGACAAAGTACATGATTCTCACCCTACTAACTTCAAGCTTTCTCTAATCTACACATTAACTTATCCATTGGAGTCATGTGGCCTCAAAGCCACACCGATGACCAAAGAGGTTCTGATGACCTCCCCTATTGGAATCGTGCATTAACAACTACTACGACCTAATATCATTCATGTGAATTTATGTAGCTCCTCAACTTTTATCGTCTCAACTAGTTCGAGACATTGGTGCTCATAACCAAAATTGTGTGGATATAGATAGCTCTAGAAGTCATAAATCACTCACGATGATCAACAAGTCTTGGCTAGAACATCATATCTCGCTTAGAAACTTAATGACATCATATCTCGCAACCAAAGATTTTTAAGATTGATGTCAACAGAAATGTCAATGTCAATAGAAATAGAAATAACGATGAATATTTTTGAAAAAATTAATAAAGAAATATCCGAGTTAACAAATAAACATCTCACTCTTTTAAAGAAATTAAAATTCAATAAACATCTCACTCTTTTAAAGAAATTAAAATTCTTTTTATTAATATTATTTCTAACTTAGTGACATTTTGTTAAAATTTTGTTGATTCATTTCTTAGGTCGATGTATAGGACATGAAAATGTTGATCAAAATTTACCCTGATCGCGATGCAAACATGGGTTTCGGTCTCTTAATGGGCACATACATCCCTTTTATTGAAAGCCAATTAGGGTTGGTTTTAGAAAGAAAAGGAAAGACAATGATATATAGCTACAAGTAAAATTGGTAGGTTGAATCAATTAAAATTTTAAATTGTGTTGGAACCTGAATTACTAGTTTTTACTAGATAGCAGAGAAATTTTCAAACTAATAAAATGGTTCAACTTCTAGATGAACTGTAACAATTTAACAATAATGCCCCCAACAAAAGTAATAGAGATTGAAAAAGTAGCAGCAACAAAAATAGCAAGCAGCTAATTCTACTTGAACAATCTCTAAACTAGAAAACTGATACCTAGCTAGCTAATAACAGAGATCTGTTACACTTGGTTAAATATTGGTATGAACTACCACAATACAGAAAAAAGGAATTTGTTAATTTAATCCACAAAAACAAAAACAAAAACAAAAAATAAAAACAGAGGCGGAGATCAAAGAATGATCTAATCTGACCTGTGAAGCTCCTACTCCTCTTGTTTAATGTCGAGGCCCTTGAGTTTTGATTCGAGTTCGTCGTCGTGATCAGCATTCTCTTCACCATCGTCATCATAGTCTTCCCCATCTGGATCATTCTCATCCAAAGGCCCGAGCATATTAGGAGAATTCTTAAATATCTCCTTCAATTCATCAATCCCTTCTTCAGAGATATAATTGGCATTGATGTTTAGCAACTTAAATCCGGGCTTCTGCACTAATATTTGTGCTAAGAATCTCGCCCCTGCCCTTCGAATTGAGTTTGTGCCAACATCGACTTCGCTCAAATGACCATGTCCGTTCTGCAGTGCCTTGCCAATTAAAATCACACCATCATCCTTCAGTTCATTCTCAGCCAAAAATAACTTACTGAGGAATTGTTTTGTTGCTACACAGGCTGCAATTGAGGCAGCACCTTTTGCAGTTATATCGTTTCCAGCCATTTCAAGAACTTCGAGCGAAGCAGCAGAATCTTCAAGGGCATTAGCCAAAGCTTCTGCCCCCTCATCCTCCAAGTTCAAATAACTAAGATAAATTTCAGTGAGACTTGGAAAGGCAGATATAGATTTACTCAAAGCAATTCCAGCTTCCACCCCAAACATGTTGTCACGCAAATCAAGCTTCTTGAGACGGGTACACATCCCCACAGCTTCAGCTAGAGCCACACCTCCGTCCGAACCTACCCTTGTCGAGGAACAGCGGAAATCCTCCAACGCAGGAGAACCCTTGACAATTTCAGAAATTGCAACGGCACCTTCATCTCCTGTCATGTTATTATGAAACTGAAGGATACGAAGCTTTTCTGTCGACGGAATCAACTCACAAACTGCTCTAGCAGCTTCCTCCGAAATGCCATCATTCATCAAATAAAGCTCCTCTAAGTTTCTCAGTGATCTCAAAAGTGACCCAAATGCCCGGACACCCTTCTCACCCATGGCATTGTTCGAAAGGTTCAGGTACCTCAAGTCACAACCTTCTAATGCTGAAGAAAAAATATTCATGACTTCAAGAGCCTCCCCCTCTGACCTTCCAGCAATAAAGTCTGATAGGTCTACTTCTGTCAACTGATCTTTGATGGACAACAAGATCGGTTCAGCAACACGAGCTGCGTCTAAGCCAAAACTTCTATTGCTAAAGCAGATCTTAGTAAACAGGTTTTCCAGATCTTTGAGGGGTTCTAGAAGCTCCTTAGCCTCCTCTGCATCAATAAATGATCTTCGTCCTCCTGATATGTCAAAAACTGTTCCTGGAGTAATAGCCTTCTCAGATATTATTGCCTCTCCATCCTCCTTTACTCTTGGACCTCTTTTCAATATATCCAGCATAAGCCTACTAGATTCTTTGGCATAAATTTGAACTGCAGAGCTTCCATCACCATCTGGCTCCTTCTCAAAGTGTTGGTTAGCAGTTGCAAAAGCCATATCTTCTACTTTCTTGGCATCGTCTTCAGCATCTTCTTTACTTAACAAACCATACTTCCGGGAAAAAATGGAAGGTGTCGTAAGATTCTTGATGATTCGTTCTATGAGCATGAACCTAGTGCTCTGGCTAGGAGGCCATAATTTAATTGACATTACACGAGGTTGGAATGTCTGGGTTGCAGAATCCATTGCAGAGTATTCGAAGTTCGGACTTCTGAGGGAGAAAGAAAATTGGTCAGGTTTTATTGCCTGAGCATAGACGTCTGGTGAATTTTCAGGCAGATACCAAACCTCCATCTCAAATAATGTCCTTAAATTTAGAAGCAAAACTATGTAGCAAGATCCAGTCAGTCATCAGCTTATCTCATACTATAACGGCCAAATATATTAGAATGGTGAAATATCATTCACATCAAGTAATCTGCTAAATGAACTCTAAAAAATTAATTTTGGGGAAAATAACAAATGAGAGATGCATAAGCCATCATGCAATAGATATCATTTCACATGCAAATTATAAGAAAGATGCCATGATGAAGCTTAATTTGACTACAATACAATCAAGGTAGATAGAAAGGATATAGATACTACACAAATGGCATTATAAAAACCGCAGTTGGTAATCATTGTTAACAGCTGATACCTGATATCAATGTCAAACTTTTAGGAGCTATAGACTTACGATTTATAATTGCTATTACTTATGGAACTGGTAAAATGGTAAGGCATCACTAGCCTTCATCTTTCTTTAGTCATCTCAGAGTATCCTAAATCAGATGTTTATTTACATGATGACAGGATTCTGCATGTAATCGGCTGCCAGCTCAACAAACAAATATTAACTAAAAATAAATTCAGCAATAATCAAAGATCATATGCTAAAAAATCACAAAAACTTGGTTAGGATGTCCAAGAGGATGAAAATAAACGTCTAGCGGGAAAAAATTCCTGGAGTAGGAGCCCAATGCATATCAGCAGTACCATTAAATGCATATTCTTAAAAGTTAGAACTAAACCAAGTGATACAAATACAATAGAGGATACTACTAAACTGCATACTTTTCTTGTGTAAATTTATTTCAAAGCAATCAGACAAAAGGCCACAACTACAAGCAGCAAAACAACCAACCCTCAAAAGGAAGCCCATTAAATCACTGCCAATAAATTCGAAAGCGCAAATCACATAAATTAAATAAAGATACAAGGGATGGGTGGACCGTGGAAGTTCAAAGCCATTCAAGAACTAGCACCAAGAATCCCTTTAACTATTATAAGTCGGGTTCGCACTAATATGACCATTCCCAACTACCGTTAAGTTTCCTCAACTTTCTAAGCAATGAAACGAACCGCAGAAAAAATAGAAGAAACAAGAAAAGGGGGAAATTAAGAGGATTCACAATCCTACAA